>JNVV01000002.1:2020609-2141132 GCA_000733355.1 Falciphora oryzae
CAGGCGTCAACGGCGTCGTCAACTACGACGTCCCCGGCTCCGCCGCCGCCTACGTCCACCGCGCCGGCCGGACGGGCCGCGCGGGCCGCCGGGGCGGCGTCGCCATCACCTTCTACACCAAGGAGGACATACCCTTCGTCAAGAGCGTCGCCAACGTCATCGCCCTGAGCGAGAGGCAGGCCGCCGCGGGCTCCGCCGTCGGCGCCGCCGTGGGGGGCACGCAGAAGTGGCTGCTGGACGCGCTGCCGGACGTGTCCAAGAAGGACAGGAAGACGCTGCGCGAGAAGGGCGTCGAGTCGAGGCGCGCCGGCGCCGGCAAGGCCCGCATCACGTCCAAGAGCACGTGGGAGAGGCGGCGGGAGAACAACCGCCGCGGCGCCATCGAGGGGAGCAAGAAGAGAAAGAAGGCACTGCTCAGCGAGGATGCCGGGGGCAAGTCCGGCGGAGACGACGACGAATGGGGAGGCATTGAGGACTAAACCGTATTTTGATACCACCCTGTCAAGTAGTAGCAGTAAAATCAAATATACCATTTTGTGCTTTTGCTTATCGATCTCGTTATACGTGTCGAGTGTCCTAGGGGTGATTGATGAAGAGAGTGTGTGCTCGAAAGCTAGCTTTCATAGGTGAAGTCGGGAAAGGAGACCCGCCACAGAAGCCACCCGAATGAGAGACGAGGTGCGCGTGCCAGAGAGCCTTCACACCCAAGGGGACACAACCTGCGCCGTCGCGACAACTTTCTTCCCCTCCTTCTTCCCCAGCTTCTTGAAGGGAGCTGTCAGGTCGGCCAGATCGAAAGCCAGCACGTCAGGCAGCGCCACATCGATGGCCAGGTTGATGGTCTCCTTGCCAAGCTTTGTCTCCGAGCTCGCGCGGAACCTAATCCTCGGCGGGCCGCCGGCGACGAGGTCGCGGGGGTATGCGGCTGTGACTCTGGCTACCGCTGCAGCGGTCGCCCCGATATAGTCCGCCCAGAAGAGCGATCCCGAGGATGATCCTGGTCCCTTGCTCTCGCCATCGCTTTCTCCTGCCCCCGTGGGTCGAATCTGAGTGCTGGCCACCACGGCCCGTAGGTTTTCGAGCAGCGGTTTGTCCGACACACACACGGAGCCGCCCCATCGCGCAACCAAGGTTACGGCCAGCGCCGCGCGTTCCAGGTGTCCCAGCCCCGGGGCGCCAGGGTCTCGGCCTAGGGTACAGTGCAGCACGCTGGAGGCGCTTTCGTCGTCATCGCCGCAGGAGCCGCTCGTGCCAGACCAGAGGCTGTCCATGAAAAGGGTGCCCAGGCCGAGGGAGAAGACGTTGGCAGAGCTGGGCCCATCGGCCAGGGACTCGGGCAGGGCTTCTATCAGAGTAGACATGAGAGATTCAACAGCAGGACTTCTGGTGAGGACCGAAAAGCCAGCTACCTGTGGCGACTTTGGATTGCTTCCAGCCTCGTCATGGTGAGAGAGTAGGTGCAAGGGATTGCTCTCGCGCAACGACTCGGGCAAAGCCATCATCAAAGCGCCCTCACGGTTGCCGCCGGCGCAGAACGTTGCCCACCGGATCTTGGGGACCACAGCGGCAAGCGCCTCAGCCACAGTGGCGATGGCGGGGAACTGCTGACGCCGCCGGCCAGACATGCCGGGGATCTTGTCCTTGTGCTTCTTGTTGACCTTGCGCATCCTTTTCGTCTCGGCAAAGTAGCGGCCCGAGACGCTGTAGGAGCCGACCCCAGTCAGGGGGTAGGGCTCTATGTCATCGTTGAACATGAGCATGCTCCCGTAGCCGCGCAGACCGCCGCCATAGAGGTAGAGGCCGACGCCGGGGCCGCCGTCGGCGAGATCGGCGGCCAGGGCCGGGTGGACCCTGCGCAGGTGCTCGACAGCGGCGGCGAGCTTGGAATGGAGGCCCGAGACCTCGGCGTCCAAGACACGGCTATCCTCGTGCTCGATAATGTGCGTCATCCTCGCCGCGCCAAAGGGTAAGGACTGGCCGGCACGGGCGGCCGCGACGCCGTAGTTCGAGGATCCGGCGTCGGCGGGGCCGACAGCGGCGCCGGCGGTGTTCGGGGCTCGCTCGGGCTCAGAGTTGAGGTAGCTGATCTGGAGACTGCCCCCTCCCAGGTCCACGAACAAACCCCTGACATTCACAAAAGACGAGCGAGCGCCCATGGCTCCGAGCAGCGTCTCGACCTTGGGCTCGAGGACGTGGACGGCCGTCCCGGGAGCGGCGTCGGCAATGGCCTTGAGCATGTCGGCTGCGTTGGAGGCGCGGCGCATGGCCTCTGTGGCAAAGACGAGCAGGTTCTCGGGCGGGACACGGTAGCCGTCAACGGCGATGGCCCGGAACCGGGCGAGAGTTCGGGCCACGGCCAGGATGGTGGCCTCGGGGAACTTGTCCTGAGCCTTGCTTGGGTCGCCTTCCAGAAGGGCGTCAAGGAGCGAGATGGGGGCGCGCTCCTGGTAAAGGCAAGGCAGCAGCCGCGCCCTGGACGGGGCGAGATCCGAGACGGAGAAGCGGATGCCATTGCTGCCCATGTCCACAAGAGCGTACAGGTGGCTCGTGGCGGCCGGGTCCCATTTCCCCAACTTGAGGGTGAGGTCCTCAAGAGTGATTATATCGACTGGCGACTCGGACTCGGACGCTGGCGGTCCAGGTGCCGGTGTCGGGGCGGCTGGGGCGGGAGGGAGGGCCGCCATGTTTCCTAAGTGGGAGAGGGCGCAGGTGAAAGGGTTGGGTTGCTGGCAGTTTGACGATACCAAGGTCTGGGTAGGTAGGTATAGATAGGCGCCTGCGACCTGAGACCTACCGCCAAGGCAGACAAATCAAAGCCGAGGGGTTCTGGGTTCTGCCCATTCAGTGGTCTTTGCAGCTGCTGGCTCGACGAATGCGTATGATGACCAAGACACAACGTAGAAATACGGCCTCCAAAAAGCGCATGCTCGATGTGCCAAGGCTGGTCCGGAAACCGAGCTCTACTGCATGGCGACGGAGAATTGGCAGCAATGGATCTCGAGGTCGTTGCCCAAGCACAAATGACGTGGCGGAAATCCATAGCTGCCCGCAACGGCACACAGCCCACCACCTTCTCTTGCGACAGCGACGATGGAGTGTGTCACTACCACATGCATAGACGTAACAGCCAAGATTTTCTTCTGTTTTGGCTTTTCTTCTGAACTCAAAACTCCCTGCCATGATCAAAATCTAGATTAGGTACCAGTTGTGGCAGCAACCAGCCCCAGCACAATGCACCAAGCAGCCCGACTCCTTGAACGCCCTCCATCCCCTCCACGCGCCTCGACATGCAGGGCCAAGCGGGCCTCCTTCTCGAGGGCGAAACGCTCTAAACGTGTGCAACAAAACCGCCCATCCACCGCGGATTGCGGATTTCAGCCATTCTGGCTTGTCAAGCACCAAGCGCGAAATCATCAAAGAAAATGAACCATGTTTGGGCGCCGGTGAAAACCAGAACCTGGGCGCCTTGGGAGTCAACGCTGACAAAAGGATAGGAAAAAAGAATACATGATAGAACATCAACCTCTTGCAAGGTAAGTATGCGAGTATGCACCGCGCCGAGACATGCAATCATGATGAGCTCATGGCCAGATTGTGAGCTCCATAGCCTCGGCGTTCTTCGGCGCCGTCTTGTCGGCCCCGGCGCGGAAGACGACGGTGTAAGGGTCTTGGTACTGGATATCCCCCTGCGGATCCTGCAGCGTGCCGACGCCCGAAGACCCGTTGGCCTGGTCCGCGCTGCCGTATGCCACCCTCCGCCGCGCCGCCAGGTTCCACGCGAAGCTCGAGTGCGCAATGCCTGTCACCAGGCCCGCTCGCAGCATGACCTCGTAGTCGACGAGCGACTGCTGGTCCCAGCTGAGCGCGTCCAGCGCCCGCACCTCGGCCTGCAGCCCCGCGCCCTCGAGCAGATCCCACTTGGTCACCACGGTCGCGCCCAGCTCCATCCCCCGCTCCTTGAACGACGTCTCGTTGTCGGCCGACGCGCCCTGCGCCAGGTATATCACGGGGGCCTGGCGCTCCGCCAGGAGCCCGAGGAAGTAGGGCGCCTGGTCCACGTACGACGGCCACGGCGGGTTCTTGACCTGGATGTCGCGGTCGGTGCGCAGCCGCACGCCCATGAAGGACTTGGTGAGCGCCCCGCCCGTCTCGGGCCCAGACCCCGACGGCCGCGACCGCCTCGGGTCCAGGTCCAGGCCGTAGCTAGCGCGCAGAGCGAACAGCGTCTCGGCGGCCAGGCGGCGGGCGTCGGCTCGCACGCGCAGGAGACGCCCGAAGCTGGCCACGAACTCGGGCGGGTCCGTCACCACGGGGTACCAGAAGCCTGTCCACGGGAGCTGCATTTTGAGCGGACGGAGCTTGCCGTCGTCCTTGGACTTGATGTGCGCCCTAACGGCCTCGTCCAGCTTTTGCACGTCGACCACGACGGAGCCGTGCACCAGCGTGATAGCCTGCTTCTTAGCAAACGCCTTTGGGATCTCGAGCTTGATGCCGTTCAGAACCGACGGGACGTTGGCCAGGTCGTTGATGGACGAATAGAGCTTCATCTGCGGGCACAGCCGCCCCAGGCTGGTCGTCAGGTGCTCCTTGTCGAAGAAGTAATCGAGCGAGACGCCGCGTACCGGGCCCTTGGCGTTGGGGACCGCTTTGGCGATGTCGTGCTCGGATCGCTGGATTATGTCGGGGAGGATCAGGCCGCTGGCTGTTTGGGGGACGGGTTCGCTGTTAGTTGGCAACCAACCAAGCCGGAACGCCCAGACACGTATCTGGGCGGCGGCTGCGTGAGAAGCAAGGCCAAGATGCAAGTTTCCCATTGCCAAGCCGCTACCTGCGCCAACCGGCCAGAAGGTAGGTAACAAGAAGAATCACGACATACCTCCCATCTCAATCGCCAGGCGGAGGCACTGGAGGTGCCCGTTCCTCACTGTGCCGATGCCCTCGGGCACCGCGTCGCACTGCAGGATCCAGTCGCGGTTCCATGTTTTGGAGGCGCACATGGCCTCAATGGGCTTGCCGTCGAACGAGCCGTCGATCTCGTTGTCGAGGAAGTCGGACACGAACAGGGTGCGCTGGTCCTTGAACTTGCGCATGACCTGGCCGTAGGTTGCGCGCGGCGACGACGACGTCGCGTAGGTGAAGATCCAGACGAATATTATCAGCGGCACGGCGAACTTGGCCGCGCTGACGAGCCTGGCCGGTGCCAACATGGTCGGTTTTGCTGTGCCGAGGCGCCGAGGCCTCTGGACCGCTTGGGTGGTCTCTGCTGAGTCTCTCTCCCGAGGTTCGTTTTTATGGTTGCTTCATTTGTTGTTCGCCTTTTCTCGCGACCCGCCGCCTTGCAATGTGCGGCGAGACAGGCCAGAAAACGAAAAAAGGGAGACTCGCCGTCGGGGGAGGATAGGGAATGGAGGTCAAGACAAGAGGACAGGGGTAGGAAGAGAGAAGGAAAAAGGAAAAAGGAAAAAGGAAAAAGGAAAAAAAAAAAAAAAAAAAAAAAAAAAAAAAAAAAAGAGATAGCGAGACCCAAGCACCCAGGGAGCAAGGGTACCGGCCGATAGCAAAAAAAGGAGGAGGAAATGACGAAAGCCAAAGATTGAAGTTAGCATGCAACAGTGGGCCCCTTTTCAGCTGTTGTGTTAGACAGCACAGTGATCAATAGATTGCCCAGACTGAAAGTCCGTGCAGGACCAACTGGCGGTAGGTATTTGCAGTTGAGGTTGCAGCAAGATGGGTTCGCCGAGATCTATCTTGGCGCTCAGGAAGAACGAAGCTTGTATTATCGGTACTAAGGGCCTTGGGTGCGCCGCAATACGGGAGCTCCCGGGGCGGAAGAAAAAAATACAGGACAGGAATGGGGTCGGTCAGTCAGTTAGGCGGCAGGCATCTTGGACGAAGGGAGGCCCGTGGCAGCGCCCAGCAGACTGGAAAAAGGCCCAGCCTCCCCCAGTCATCGAATACCGGGGCGGGAGTTTGGCATGACTGGACGTGCTGGCATGTGAGTCGTGTTTTGTTTCCCCTTTCCTGTCCGACCACACAAATGTCACTTGCATGTGAATCCAAAATGGATGCAGGTCGGAAGCACGCACGGTGACGCAGCGACCGCCCCCAACAACCGATGAGCCTCACTGTGGCACCTCACCAGCAAGGGCGGCTGCCAAAGTTGTCAAGTGTGGTCCCGATAGAGCGTGTCCTCGCTCTTCGGCGACGTTTCGAGAAGGTTCACCACCAAAAGAGAACAAGCAAAAGAGGAACCAAGCCTTTTCGAAACACAGATCCCAGTAAACGCCACCGATCGTCCGGCGCAGACCCGGACATTCCTGGAATCGGCCACCAGAGAAAAAAAAGTCGCCAGCCAACCTCTCAACGCAACCCCTTTACGGACGTGGCACCGACCCGGGTAAATGATCCATGCGGAGGCAAAGCAGGCACGTCGACCAAAAAATTACACGGACCATAGCGCACCGTGGATTTTGTATGGGATGGCCCGCGTTTTTTCTTGGTCGACGTGGCAGGTTACCAGCCATCCGGGGAGAGGGCCAGTCTCCGGGCATGTCCGGCCCGAACAAATACTGCAACATCACAAGCCCCTTGTACCCGGATCCCATTGTGCGCAATCGTACTACCGTCTGTTTCTTTTTATTCTCCAAGTCATTTATAGGAAGTAGGCAGGAGCATCCAGCCCAGCCGTCATCACGGGTACTCTCACCAACCCTTTTCGACAAGCACCTCAACATCGATAATAGTCATTTGTTGCGTACGAAAAAAAAAAAAAAAGCCTGTAGAATAAGCATGCGAGAAAAGCAGGGGGGAAAAGGTCGGATGTTAGCAGCGTCTTTCTCGCTCTCATCCCCATACTGCCTCTGGCCTTTGTTTACACAATAGACAGCCCCCTTGCCTTGGCTGTGCGAAGAGGGAAATCAAAGCGCGTGTGAGGGTCCTCTGTTCTCTCCAAAGCATAAAGTAAGAAAGCCCCCTTTGCGCCATGACCATGACAAATAGAGAAGCGACTGCCTCTTCGCTTTACATCAAGGCACATGCAAATCCGTTTGCAGAGGCCGGGAATGTGCATGATAACAGAATAGGAGAAGAAAGAAGAAAAAGTCTCGAGATTACAAGGGGGAGTCAGGCCGCGACTCTCCTTGGTCTCTTATATATATTAATGGGGCAAAATTAGGGAAGCCAACGCCATGAAAGCGTGGGTGACGCCGCGTCCCAAGTAAAGAAAGAGGCGCTAATCCAATGCTGTGAATGTGGGTTCAAGTATGGAAGCCAGAACAGGGCAAAAAGGTTTCGTGGTTTCGTAGAGAGAACGCCCCGTCATGCCCCAGCGGCCACGTCGCCGAAGCCACCAGCCTCCTCGTGGCCGCCTGCCTCTTTGGTATAGGTGCCGTTGAGCATGGGACAGAGTCTATAACAGATTTCGTCAGTAAGAACTTCCAGATCCAACGACAGTTCCAAGTGTTCCAGAGATGATAAAGAAAAAAAAAGGGTCTTGTACTTTTTGTTGGTTTTAATATGTCCCTTTTGGCCGCAGTTGGCGCACTTTCTGTTAGTAGTGCCGCTACCGCTTGCCCCCTTTTCTATCGAAGGCGCGGGCGAGTCGGGATCTCGGTCAAACGACGCCGCAGCCGAAATCTTGCCGTTCTGCTGCTTGGACTTCTCGCGCTGAAGACGTCGCTCCCTGTTGCGCACGAGACGCGCTTCTTCCGCATTGATCCTAATTAGGTCCAGCACACCCGTCGGTCAGTCTCCATGAAGCCACAAACACCAGGGCGAAAGGCTCTGGGGAGGAGAGAAGATGCGTTCACGTACTGGCTGAGCAACGCCGCATCGTGCTCGGCGTCTCCGGTGAACACGACATTGCCAGCGAACAGACTGCCCGGTGTCGTTTGTTAGCAAAGCTCGTCAAGATGAGCAACCAGGCCCAGACTTGGGCAGTGGGCAGAGCCCATATTGAAACGTACTCGACTTCCTCCGCCAATGCCTTCCTCTTGGCGTCGATGTACCGCTTCATGACGCCCGAGTCGAGCACCATCTCGACCTGCTCCTCAGTACCTTCCTCGCCATTGGCGAGCTTTGGCTTGCGGTAAATGCGCAGCATCTTCTTCTTGCGACCAGTCGAGCCCCCACCGTCGGTGGCACTACGCCGACTGTAGACACTCGTCTTGTCGTCCATGACGGTGCTGCCGTTGACCACCGAGTAGCTGCCGCCGCCCGTCCTGAAGCCTCCTGGAGTCGCGGGTATTATCTGCGATCCTCCATCTGCCCCCGTCCCAGCCGTCCCCGTGCCGAACCGGTCGTCCTCGTCCTCCTGTGGCTGCAGATCCTCGTCGTCGTGCTCCGTCGGGTCTGACAGTGTGGACCTCTGCTTGGCCCAGATTTCCCCGATCTCCTTGTTGTACAGCTCATCCTGTTGCTTGACATTGTACGAGTGACCGTTGGCGTCCTTGCGCTGCGCCTCGAGCGCCATTGAGTCCGCGGATGTCGTCCCCGGCCCACGATCCCTCTGCAGCGCCTCCATATATCCACCTTTCATAGAAGTTTTTATGAAGCTAAAGCCTAGCCCGTGGCCGGTGGGGTCTCCGGGGCCCCGTAGCCTGACCATGGCCTTGCCCGCGCACGCATCGATGAATGCCTTGGTGGTGAACCAGGGCGCCATCGACTTGGCGAAGGACGCGTCGTTGTTGTCATCGCCGAGCTCCTGATCGGCGCTGTCATCAACTCTGGAGACCGTGTAGCCGTTGACTAAGAGCTCCCCGACGCCCACCTGGTGCGCATCATTAAGGCACACCTCTTCGGGCTTGATCATCTTGTCGATCGAGTCCTTGTCCATCAGCTGGTCGTTCTCCTTGATGTTCCAGCTCTTCGTCTCCCTCTCGTAGCTGAGGAATTCCTTTAGCTTTTGCCTGTTCTGCGCATCCGTCGAGTTCTTGACATGGTGAGTGATGTCCTGGAGGGCAACGTGACCCTTTGAGTGTATCAGGCGGAACGATATCATCTTCATCCGGTTCTTCGAGAGCGTCGTCACCCGCCGCGAGTGTGGGCCCGGCACCTCCATCGTGGGGAAGTTCTGGCCCACAACATACAGGTGGTCAATCTTGCGCACGTAGTAGTTTGACCCGCCCGCCCCCGTGTGGCTGCGCCCACACAAGAAGTCGGTCCTCCGGGGCTTGTGCTTGAATATCGGCGCTTGGAACATGGCGTTTTGCAACGTCGGCACCACCTCGCCATGGTCCACCCGCCCAAATATGGAAAAGGGGGACTTGTCTTCGGTCAGGAGAATGTTGGGCTCGCCAAGCTCATACTGCTTCTTGTCGATCAGGGTGGAATCATCGTCTGTGTTGACCTTTTTCCTGGCGTGGTTGATGATCTTGTTACCCATACCGAACTTGGACAGGACGGTGGGCACCTGCTCGCAGTACTCGAAGAGGACAGCGGTCGAGTTGTCGCTCAGCGTAAGGTCCTTTGACGAGGCGAAGGCTTCCTGGACCTTCTGTATCCTCTTCTCCTTGCGCCTCAGGGTTGAGGGCTGCACAAGCTTCACGAACGTGCCGATCTCCTTGCTTGTCTGCAGGCTTGGTCGGTGGTACTCGTAAGGATCGATGCCGTCTTGGCGAACCATGTAGTAAGGCCACAAGAGCTTGGTGGCTGGCAAGCTGTGCTCGACCGACAGGTTCCCGATGGTCGCCCGCACCTTGTGCTTGTGGTTGAGCTTGAGTTGTTCGTAATGCTCGTCGTTGGAGAAGTTGAAGCGTGACTTGACGTCGCGCCCGAAACGCCCGTTGGCCATCCGCTTCCCGCCCGCCCGGTTGAGTTTTTGGCGCTTGGGCGCCTGCTCTTCCTCTATGAGGAGGAACGGATCCGCAAAATCCAGGTGGACGCGCTTAGCAGCACGGACAGTTGCCTCCTCGAACTGGTCGAAGTTCGGGGCCTCGAATCGAGGCACCCGTGGGAGACCTTTCTCCACCACTATCTTGCGTCGCTTCGCGGGAGGCTCGTCCAGGAACATTTTATCCCAGTCGTCATCCTTAGTGTCGACGCCATTCCCGTTAGGCTGTGGCGTGAGAGGGGGTGAGAGAGGTCGTCCTGCATCGATCATGGATTCGAAGTCGTAGCAGATGGTTTCGATGTCAGCGAGAGTGAACCCACCAACGACCTCGGTGTCGTCTTCCAGCTCCTTGCTGAACACGGCGATGTCAGCCTCCTCCACCGGCTCTGGAACCAATAGCGACACCAGGCCTTTGGTTTCGGCATCCAGTATCTTCTGACGCGTCGTTCCGGCCGCCGGTCCGGGTATTCGAAAGACCTTCTCCTGGTCCACGTCGAGGTCCAGGCTGAGCTTGGTGGGTGCTAGCGGTTTTGGGACGCGCTGCGCTTTCTTGCCGACCCAAGTGGCCTTCTTTGGAGGCAACAAACGGTTCCAGTCGAAGTACGTCCCAGTGTCGAAGGTGGGCCAGACAGACCTGACAAGCTCGAGCTCTGTCTGCGCGACAGCCGGGATGTCCGGGTCTTGATTCAGCGAGAAGTCGGCCTGAGGAAAGTTGATGTCGAAATCGCTGGGCTGTGGGCGGGATGCTTCGGTACCATCAGCACCGGCTTGGACATCAGCACCCGGGCCTGGGCCTGGGTCTTCAGCGTCAGCGACGTCCGCCGGCTCCGCGGGAGGCGAAGATGGCACGCCCATGTGCAGAGGCGAGGACTCGCGATCATCGCCCTCGCCCCACAGGTCGTCAGCATCGTTGCTTGTGCCGCCGTCGTCCGTAAGGCCGGGGATGTCGGTGGAGGGGGGAGGTCGTGTGGCGCTCGCGTCTTCTTCCTCGGGGAGTTCGTCGTCGCTAAAGTCCTCGAAGTCCTGGGCGTCGTCGGCCTTACCGGTCTGGTCGAACTCGTGATCGTCGTCGGGGAGCTGGATGCCGCCGCCGCCGCCAGACAAGCCTTCGACTTGGCCTTGGAAAAAGCGCTGCATCTCCTCCTCGTCCAGGCGGTCCTGCCGCTCCCAGTCCTGGTCACCGCGCGGCAGCATGTCGACGTCCTCGTCCTTTACGGACACTTTCGTCTCGGCCTGCGCCATGATGGCGGTGCTGCGGTTGGTAGCGCGGCAGGGTCAGGCGTCTCTCCTCCTCACTTCCTCCGACGAGTGCGGATCAGGTCATAGTTTGTTCGCGCGGGTGGCGGGTGATGGGAATCTGAAGGCCAATCTGAGGGACGGGTTCGCTGGTCGCGGTGCGGGTTCGGTCGAGTCGCGCTGTCGGGAGGTATCGTACAGGTCGAGGTCAGAACAGTACAGGGCGTCGGAATACCCGAAAATTCAATCGCTAGGCTTCGCAGGCTTCGCTTGCCCGTGGAAAAAGTCAGAATAGCGGGGGACGAGAAAAAATGCTGGAATACGGCAAAAAGAGGCGTCGTACCAGATTCACGCAAACTGAAGTTGAACGCCCCAAAGTTCCAGGCGGGCCGCCGAAAGTGGAATCGCGATTTGGTGCCTGAGGCAGCGCACCTCGTGCTTGGTTTGCAGCGCACCGGAGCGGGGGAGCGCCGAGTCAGTCAGAGCCGCAAAGTGCTCTAACAGTGAGTCAGGTTCCTCCTTTCCCTTAATTGAACTGCATCTGGATCAGTGAATGGGACCTTCGAGTGGCTCAGATTGTCTGTGTTCCCTCACAGAAACCAATCCAAATGACCCAGAAGAAGAGAGAGAGAACAAGGGTATGCGTGGGCAAACCGGCGGACTGGCAGACAGTGCAGAAGACACGCTATCGGGTGGCTAGCATAGAAGGATGGGTTCCAAAGAGAAGCGGCTGGCCTAAAGAGAAATGGACTTTTTCATCAATCCAAGAACTTTGGTGAAGCAACCGCCAACAACCTACCGAGCACTATGACGAGCACGAGCTAGGCTCCCCGCCCTCACACTACTGTGCGACTCAATCTTCCATGCATACCGCTCTGTTATCCAGTGGGCTCTGTTGACACACTCACGTGGTTGGTCAGTTGCAGAGTAGAGTTATTGTTGCTATACCCTTTCGAGAGAGTATTGTATTTAACTGAACAGACATGTTCCGAGTGTATTACCAAATCCCAACCATTGCCCTCCCCAACGGAGACTGCTAAGACTCAACTCACGTCACATTATGTGCTGCCCACCAGTTGCAATGTTTCAATACCCTAGAAGGCTCGCAACCCTTCCAGAAACATACAAAGTACCAGAGCTCACGTATACACGCTGTATCCAGATGTTGACCAACTAACCGCTTGTTTGAGTAATTATTCGAAATGAGACGAGAAGTGAGATCCGGTTAGATAGGCGGTGGCAACCATTTTATGGGCAAATTGCATATAAATGCAGGTAACGGGGGATCGTGGAAGGAGAAAAAAAAAACACCAAAAAAACAGTAGCTAACTGGCTGCTCATCTAACAAATGATGGCACGGATCTAGGGCCGAGTCATGCCCGAGACCCGCTACAGCGATCGGGTTAAAAGACAAAGTATCACTGGAGCCACATACGATTACTTCAACAACTCGATTTCTATACAACTGGCAGTACTACAGTCTAGCATGTCTGCTGGTTTGAGAGAGATGGCCCTTGTGGAGGTGGAAGAATCAGATATGTGAAGAATTGTGTGACGAAACAGTAGCCATCCTTTTCCTTTTGAACGCCTCCCCTCCAGTTACTTTTCCCGCCTGTTCCAATCAATCCCCTCTGTCTAATCGTATCGCCGTAACAAAAACTCATCTACCAACACAGCTCGCGGGAAATATAACCACAGAAGAAGAAAATAGTGCAAACAAGGAGTAGAGAGATCAAAAAAAGGCAATGGCAAAGCAGATAACCGAGAAAACCCCGCCAAAAGGACCAAAGGCAAAACATAGCGGCAGCGATATTAGAGGTACCCTAGAACCGAGCACGAGACGTGGCAAAATTCCAAAAACCCAATACAAGAAAACATGACAGAAAGAGCAACATATACTTTTGGTTAACAACACAAACGGGAACTGCCTCAAAGCATCCCGTCTCTCTAGGCCCACGCGGGTTGTCGTGAGTCCTTGGGCGTCTCTCCCCGATAACGTGGGAAGGTCTGATTTTGGGGGTATTGCCAGTCTATGGGGGAATTAATGTGATGGGATGGGAAGGGGTGTGAAGGGTTGTGGGTATCTTTCAGGGGAAATGCCGCTTAACTCAATGCAGCATGGAAGGGGGTCGAGAAATAAACGTCGAAGGAGGTAGGGATACTTCCGTTGGATGGTACTCGATGGAAATGCATGGGTACTGGCTCAAACCCGGCGGGATCAGCTTTGAGCCCGAGAGAGCTGCAGAGATGCAACGTGGATGGGATGTGCTGTGAAAGTTGACTTCCCGCCCTGCCCTTAGAGCATGGACTCTTCGCCGATGTTGGGTAGGCCATGTAAGCCCAGGCTGAGCGCGGCGAGCTGGTTCGGGTTGAGCGCCGCCGCTGCCGCCGCCACCGCAAGGGCGTTCTGGTGCTGCAGCTTGAGCTCGGGGTCGCAGAGGGGCGAGTGTGCTTTGTGCTGTTGGTGGGGTAGCCTATTAGTGATGGCCGGCTAGGAAATGGAAGGCAGGCTACTAGATGCTTACGTATTTGAGCCCGTTGAGGTTCTTGTACCGCTTGCCGCAGACCTCGCACTTGAATGGCTTCTCCTTCTCCATGCCTAGCGTTCCAGGATAAGGAGCTGATGTCTCGGGGTTGACAATCGAGAAGGTGCCGTCTCCGTTCTCGTGCAGCTGCTGTGTCGCGTGTCCATGGGTCTTGTGGTACCTGTAGGGAAATGATGTCGGGTTAGATCCTTGTTGGGTGATGACTTGACGCAAGCTGATGTAGGGAAGGATTGACATGGGGCTGGCTGGGATGGTGGCCTCATCTAATGGACCGGCAGAGGCGCAACATACTTGAGACCGTTTTGGTTCTTGTAGGCCTTTTCACAGCCGATGACGGGGCACTTGTAAGGCTTGTTCTCCTCAGGCATCATCATTTCCCTCATGTGCTGTAGCAGAGCCTGGGTGTCGGTTCCTGGGGGTAGCTGGTCGAGGTTGAACGCTGCCAGTTGCTGTTGCAGCAACCGCTGCTGGGCGAGTTGCTGCTGTTGCTGCTGCGCTTGCTGAGCCTGAGCCTGGGCCTGCTGCGAGTTGCCGCCGTTCGGACTGAAGAGTCGCTTTCCAGGGTCCTGGATGCAGTTCAGGTTAGTGGCGTCGAAGCCGAGCCCGAATTGGCTGCCGTTGAGGTTCATGTTGCCCAGGTTCATCTGCATGGGCATGCCCGGGATGTCGTCATCCATGTCCTCGGCCGAGGGGAAGGGGCTGCTCTGGCCGAACTGAGATCTCGGAGCCACGCTCTGATGGGTGGTGAGGGTTGGCGTGTTGACAGACGACACTGTCGGGTCCTGGAAGCCGAAGTTGGCGGCCGAGGGCGTCGACGGCTGCGAGGTGCGGAGGCCCTGGCGCGCGAGTCCGGGCGCGCCGTTCAGCTGCAGCTGCGGACGTTGTTGCTGGCCAAACATTTGACGAGCTTGCTGCATGGAGGCGGCTGTCCTTTGGTTGCTGCTGCTGTCGTCCATGTCCATGATGCCGACGGGGTCGTCCATCTCCATGTCACCCATGGCGTCGAGATGGTCGTCCAGCTGCAACATGAGCTTTGAAGGGGTTGACTGGATCCCTTGCTGATGCGCCTGCTGCTGCTGCGGCTGTTGCTGTTGCTGCTGCTGACGCATCATCTGCTGAATCCCGCCAAGGTTCATTCCTGCGCCCGGGCCCGCGCTGGCAGCCGAGCCGGGGGCCGTTCTAGGCTGCTGGCCAAGCTGGGTCGGTGGCTGGCCTAGGCGGCTGGCCTGCTGGGCCGCGCCGAAGGCTGTTGCGGAGGAGATTGCCCGGGCAGATGGCGTCTTCAAGTTCTGCTGGCCAGCGGAGATCTGAGAGCCATTCCTCGCAGGCGCCATGGGGGTGTGGCTCTCCTCATAGTGAGTAAGAAGGTCATGCATGGTCGGCCATGTCCTATCACAGCACGTGAAGTCGCGCATGAAGTTCGCCTCGAGCTTCGGGATGTACGAAGAGGAGTGGAATGACGGAGACTGATGCGCTGGATACGGCGAGGTTCCTGTCATCTGAATTCTGTTGTATCCATGCGTAAATAGATCATCGGTCAGCCATCGCATTATGCAAGAGGGCGTTGCGCTACGGGCGGATCCGAGGCCGCAGCGCATGCGTGTGGGGGCGCATTGGAACAAGAGCAGAATGGAGCACAGGCGAGACAGTGACGACTACGTGACTGAGGCGCCCATTCCAGCCCATCGCTTGGCATGAGGGAGCAGCGAAGCACGGCAGTGGAGAGACATCAAAAAGAGGCGTCCGGGGAAATCATAGAAGAAAAAGAAGGGAGGGGGTCAAGAAAACAGTCAGGCGGCGCTTACTCGTCTCTAATAAAGCTGCTGACTGACAGGCCTCCCCAGCTCATGCCTCCCATCAAGCTGCCGCCCACACTTTCCCGCCGGGGCCGGCTGTCAGTGCGATTGGGATTGGCCATGGAGATGGGCTTGGGGCCGGCGCTGACGAAGGAGTCCTGACGACTGCGGCCCATGGCCGAGTCGACGGCGCCGGCAGTCATGTCGGCGGGTGGGTGCGCGAAGAGGTCGGCGTCGAGGAGGATCACGTCGTCGGGGCCGTCGTCGTCGTGGAAGCGATTGCGGCCAAAGGGCACGGATGTGGACGGCAGCGACTCACGAAGCGACGAGAGCGCGAGCGAGGGTGATTGCGAAGTGATGTCGATGGGCTTCGTTGCCTCGGCCTTGTGGTCGGCGTTGACGGCGGGCGACCTGGGCGTGGCGGGCTGTGGCGAAGGCGACGCCGATGGGGTGGATTGATGGAGCGACGGTGAGAGGGAGCGGGATGGAGGAGGGCGACCGTCGTTATTAGGTGACGCGCGATAACGGTCAATGCTGTGACTATCGGCTGCCGCAGCGCTGGGTCGGGCTCCGCTATTGCTGGCGCTGCTGGGCCTGGGACTGGGACTGGTGGTGCTGGGGCTGGCGGTGGCCACTGCTGAGGACGAGCCCCGGCCGAACGGGGCCTCGGTACTTGCGCCAAACCAACCACGGAGCGCGCCCGTCACCATAGTGCGGCCTAGCTGGGGGGTGTTGCAGGTGGTGCGAGGGGGTGTGCGGTGTGCCTGGGTTGTGCTGTTCGTTGGGGAGCTAGCAGCGTCAAGTCGACAGGCAGGCAGGCTCTCGAAGGGATCGAAGGGATCCGCCAGAGAAGGGACGGCTGTCGAGAGCACGGGATTGATGGATGTTCTCTAGAACTATGGATGGTCGAGGAAACGGGCAAACAGTCCGCTTTCAATGCCGTCGACTGAGCAAAGGTCTGGCTGGCCGGTGGGTTCGTGGTGTGTGCCTCAAAACCCGTTGGATTCGACCAGGCCTTCGGTTGGTAATGAATGAGTCGAGCGAGGGTTCCCGTTTCCAGTCTCCCGTTTGGGCACTGCGTAACTTCCGTTTGCCTGGGCTTGCTTGCCTCGCTCGGCGGTGTAAGTCAATGACTAATGTGGCAATCACACCCCGAGTCGCTGGCGCGTTCAGGCAGCTCAGGGAAGTACCGGAGGTACCTGGCCGGGAAAAGAATGCCCCAAAACGAGGACACCCAGGAGCGGCGGGATCGCTCTCAGGCGGAGAGCCTGTGCTGGGGTCGCTGCAGTGAAATCACAGCTTTTGTCAGCTCGTGAGAGAGCGGCTGTCGTTGATTGCTGGTGTTGCCGTGGGCGTTTTCGCTTCTTGTTGCTATCCGTCGCTGCCGTGTTTCTTCCGAGGTTGGTGCAAGTCGTGGCGAGGCACTGCTAATTCTGGTAATACCCGACGCTGCCGAGCAAGAGCCCCAGGAGACGGTACAGAAAGCACTTTCAAGATAGACACGGGCAGTGAAAAGGGAACACGCAGGTCGCCGCCAGGCACTACGCCGCAGAAGCAATAAACTGCCTGGTCTGAGTGGACTAGTCGATGCCGACGAAGGTGAAGGAGATGGTCCAGTCAGAGTCGGGCCAGGGTGAAAGACGAGGCCAGGGGTGGAGGCGCGGGCGAAGAGCGACGCGCGACTGTTGAAATATCTACGCAAGAAATGGTAGTGGTGTAGGTGCGGATCGGTGCCGGCTCGGAGAGCAGATGGTCCAGGGCATCAAGGGAATATGACGGGTTGACAAGTGACCGCCGGGGGGAAGGGGATGGACGGGTGGATTCGGGGGGCGGCTCGAGGGTAGAGGGTCGATCGAGGATGGGGGATGGAAACAGCATCCACATAACGCAACAAGATCCATGTGCCGGCCGGTTCAGTTCATGGGGCCAGGTGCCATCGCCTTTCTAATCGTGCGTCTATCTGGTTTGCTTTTCCACTCGGCGACGGCGGGGGACTGCGACGAACAGCGGCGCGGGAGCTGGGGACTCCCTTCGGCGGACGTGAGCTGGATGCCACGTTTTGCGCGAGGGACTGGCCTGGGATTCTTCTTGTCATTGTGTCAAGACCAAAGAGCGGCCTCCTTGCTAGACTCTGCCTACTATCTAGGTGCGTCTGCGCATGTGCCACAGGACGCTACGGATATGTGGGAGTCGCATCGCGCCTGGCGCCATCCATGTCGCGCGTGGAGGGTCCCAGGATCTGTCCGACCGTCAAGCAGCCAGGCGAGGCTTGAGGTCTACCAAATCCGCCTCCACTGCGCAGGGAGGGTGGAAAGGTACCTTTGGCTGGGATGGCTTAGTATTCACACGGTAGGTTGAAGCACAAGTCTGACCAATGGCCGAGCAGGTATTAAATCGATAATATCCTTGGTTGTTGACCCCCGCCCACCACCATCGATCCCGTTTGCCTACCGCAACCTTCTTCCAAGCCCCCAAGTCCAGCCACTCTTGAGTACTCTGTATGTTTGCTTTTCCCGGGGGACGCATACATGCTTCCGGAAAGCAACCATTCTCGAAGGCCACGCCCCAAAAGAGCGCCTCTGTTGGCTGCCCGTGTCGACGACAGTTGCCCAGGCTCTCTAAACTTGTTCATCCGCGCATAGTGCCGTAGATTGGTGCCGGCCGCTAGCATCGTGTGGAGACCCCCAGCGATCACCCATCTGAAGTGCCTGGACGGCGACTGGGCAACCCCGGTCGTGGTGACGGTCGGTGTATTTCGCAAGGCGCCGGGGGCTCTCCTGGCTCGATGCTCTACAACATCGATGCCTGCCCTGTCCCCATCGCTTCCAAAAAGGGCGGTGCCGACTCCAGTCGGTTGACATGGCCCCCGGCTTTCCCGACGGACCAAAGCTCAAGGAGATGGAGATGGTGCCGCCCTGATGACGAGAGGCAAACAAAACGCGTGGTCGATCAGAGCAAAACCTGGCGTGGGCTGCCATTCGGCTCCATCACCAAAGGGCATGCAAGTGGTGCTCCCTGCTGTGTCGTTTCCGATCGTGTGCCAGCTCCAGTCCAGTCTCCTCCACACCCTCCTCCCGGCCGACCCCACGCTCGACTGCACAGCACAGCACAGCGCCCTCCACTGTCCCCGGCCCTCTGCACATGCCATCGTTCTCGCATGCTTTTAGGGCCGGCGAGGGACGAAGTCATGGGCCCCGGGAAGGCAGGGGCAGAATATCTGAATGCGTTCATTTTGACTTTGACTGGTTTCTTTGCGATACTTGACGCACATTACTCTGCGTATGCACAGCCGAGTGAGTCCCTGCCGCGGACCAGAACTCTGCCCTCTGTCGTGGCCAAACTCACCTCGGACGAAGCATATCCAGCCCAACGCCGGTGGCTCGGTCGGGAGGTACTTGGCTACCCGTACCTGATGGGTCTGGGTGCCCAAAGAGGGGTGTGCCCGACACGCATCCGCGAGGCGGGTACCGCCAACTTAGCACCGTAGTTGCAAGGAGGCGGGCGCTTGACGTCTAGTCTGTGTGTTCAAACAGCGCCCGCAGCGCATCCACCTCAACCTCCTGCTTGACTCGATGGCGCACCTGTCGCGCGTGCAAAGAGCCAAGAACGCGTGGCGGGAACTCTGTTGGCTCCGCTCTGTGATCCAGCCTGCCAGGATGCATCGAAACCACCACTCGGTGACCGGATTTCAGCTGCTCAGCATTGTCGCCCCGCCGCGGCCATCTCCCCTTCTCCAATGCCGTCTGCCGTAGTGTTCGCTTCTCTATTACACATTTACACACAGGGGCAAGAACATCGTAAAGGGAGAGGAACTGGGCGCGTGATCTCCCAAGAAACCAGGTCCTGCTTTGGGCTGAGAGGAAGCAGCTGTGCAGGCGCCGCAGGATCGGCAGGGAGAAGGGCCAAACCCCCACACAGGCGGACTTTCTGGATGGATCGAGTTGGCTTTAACCTAAGTCGCGGTGTAAACGGGGAGAGGCGGCGGCGTTTGAGTCATACGCACAGCGTCCTCGAAGCATCATCACCATGCAGCCGCCAACAACCCGCCCACACACTCTCTCACACATAGGTTCACACCAGACACCAGACACCACCACCACACGCACACCCACCCACCATACGGGGAGCCGCCATGCTCTCACCCTCCAGGAACCACTAGGCCCTGGATCCAAGCCCAATCGGTTCGGTTTTCCCTGCATGCTCAGCGATTTACCAAGTATTGCACGCGAGCCCATCATATGGGGCGAGAGAGAAAATAATACTCGGCAGCACTGCAATCACGGAGGTACCACTTACAGAATCTAACGCAACACCCACACGTCGATGTCACCCTCACATCCAAACGACCTTGCCTTGTAGGATCCATCGATTTCGACAGCCCATCCATCGTCTGGTCGCGCCCCTCTTCGTTTTTAACCGCCCTCGCAGCGTTTCTGAAAAGTGACCCGGATAAATGACTCGGGCGCTCTCTCTCTGCGCTATGTAAAAAAGACCTGTCTAGCATCCATTGACACAGTACGGCATGCACCTTTGATTAGAGGATCCAGAGGCTGGGTGGACCGCGGGCGGGCGGGTGGCTCGCTGTTCTCTGCGAGGTCTGGTCTGGACGGGGTGACGGGGGCAGGCTCAAACGGCCCTTGGCGATTGGTCCCGAGAGCCTGCGCGGGTAAGGATATTCCCATGCAAATCGGATGGCAAAGCCGACAGGCCCACGGTTTCGCGAGCAAGGGGACATGTGGGAACACCCATTTTGGGAAGCGTGATGTGACCAGCCTCTCTCCACCGCATTGGCGAGCCGAACGAACTCCCAAGCTAGCGGGCTCGTGTGCCTGTGCTTGCGGGATATTCAAGGTCGACAGATGTGCCAAGGTCTGGTTTCTGTCTGTGGGCATGGAAACGACACAGCGGCTAACTAATGGCTGAATTCCCAGTCCCTTTCCCAAGTACGCATGTTGTCTTATGTTTCCCCTGGATGCAAGTCAACGTTGATGATTGGCGGCTTAGTTTCCTACCTCTCGACTCGAACCACACTGACTTTCCGACCCGTCTGCCAACACCGCCCGTCTGACGCCTGACCTCCAGCCAGGGACCACAGCAGCCTCACGAGGCAGCTAGGCAGGGAAGGGTAAACAAATAAGCACCCAGCCCACAGTCCAATCGACCTCACCGCCATGTGATCACGATCCAGATTGCTGAAAACGGGAGTTTATCAAACGCCGAGACTGTGGGGCGATCCGGGCAACTGGGCCATGGAGTCTCTCTCGTTGTGCCAGCCTCTGAATCCTTGAGCGTTGTCACGCTCGAGCGCTGGGGGAGGCTCCACCGAACCTGTCACAGCACACGGACGACACACAAATTAATGAATAAAAATAACAAAAAAAAAAAAAAAAAAAAGCCCACCCGCCTTCCGACACCTGGTATTTCAGGTGGGAGAAGGCGGAAAGGAGAGCCCCCTCGCAGCGGTAACCATTCTAGTTACGGCGTGCTGGCCGATGTGTTTTGGAGCAGGACGAGAGAGAGAGAGGGCCCGAGTCAAGGGGTCGGAGTTAATATTGCGAGCCTCCCGAGGGGGCCGCCATGTACACAGTAGATCAAGCCTTGCCTGCATACCTATATCAAAGTCACCGGTACACAGTACGTGCGCAATACAGCAAGGGCGAGACGCGGCTGGGCGGTTTCCGTTTGATGAAGGCACATCCAATCTCCGATTTGACGATCAGCCGTGCTTTCCAAACGAGCTCGTAGAAAATCGTCCACCAGAAGCCCGGTTCTGCTTGCGTCTGTCGTTTCGCCGGGACACCTACACAGTAAATTTCTTCCTATCCCGTTCTGTCATTTTCGACGAGACTGGACTGGACCGGAGGCTGATGTCCTTCTGTTGCTGAGCGCCATGTGACTGGTGGTTGGAGAGCTGAGCTGCTGTCCGATCCCGGCAGCTAAAGTAATCTGGCCAATTGAGGCCATCGTTGCGCATGGGAAAATGGAGGGTCACACCCCCCCGCCAAAGAGGATTGGACCCCTGAACCCTGAACGCAGGCCAAAGTTTCCAGAATTGTTCTGGAATAATGTGAAATGAGAGCCCGATATTTGGGGCGCACTCAAATACGGTGTATGCCGCAGACACGGTGTTCCCTACCGCGAGCAGAGCAAGGCACAGGCGGTGAGGATTATGCCCAGGGATATCTGCTGTATGGCGCCGTCAGCGCAGGCATCTGGGGGAAAGAGCTGAGCGTATGTCACGGATACGGCTTGCCATGCTGTCACAACTCGTATCCGCGCTGGCCGTCTCAACGTTTGCCAGCGCGCCAGCCAGACTCCATGCAGGATGAGAGATTGAAGGACGGGTAGGAGCACGGGTGGCTTTTGATGAAGGCTGGCGCGAGAAGCAGGTCACGAGCATCGGTATTATGCCGATCCCTACCTGTGTGCCAGCAAGGCTGTCTGCAGGTATCCATAACGTGTCTGGATTGTACGGCACGACGGGTATTTCACAGTGGAGCGGACATGTGAGAGCGAACCCCCTTTTCTTCGTTTCGGCTTCCGGCCTCGGGCCAATGTTCTCTCTCTCCTTGTGGCCAGGGAACTTCCTTCTGAACGAGACTGGCAGGCGATTTTCCAACATCAAAAGTTGGTCGGTAGCCCAGGCGACACGACGACGCTCTATCCCCAGGGCCGGTTCGCCTGGCGTCGGCTCGTTACAGAATCCATGATGCCGCCCGAGGTCAAACACGGATCAGAGTTGGGTATGCAGATAAGCTATTCGGAGCATGCAGCCTTACCAACTTTCTTTACTCATAGCTTTGCTCCGGGATGAATAAACTCGGACTCTGCACCACCACAACCCACCCTGTACTCTCTCTCCCTGTATGCTGCTAGTCATTGCCTGCCGAGACAGTCCTGCGTGCCCTGCCAGAATCGGGAAGCAATTCGGCCCACGGACTGCAAAGAACACGTACGTAAACCGCTCCATTTTCTTGGAGGGAAAATCGATGGGCTTGGGGCTTGGCGGACGGTAATGTCCCGGCCCGATGTGATTTCGCCTAACAGAAATGGCTCGTGCGTGGGCCTGGGCCGTGGGAGCCCCTGCTCCAGGGGGTCCGCAGCCACCGCCAACCCTGCATGGCCGACGGGACACAAGCGCTCGGGGTTTGATGGGCCAGGGTTTCAGCGATGACATAACAAGTCTAGGAAGGGGGTTAGGGAAGAGGGTCGGACGCATCTCCGAGGCGGCTGGTTCCGGTCCTTTGCAGTTTCACTCTGCAGAGCGTGCCATCGGGGGGCCCAGCATGAACGTAGCGAGCGCGCTTGCCTACCGAGGTGGTCGGTCCTGGGTGGCCTCGCGGTGGATGATGCTGTGGGAAAAGGCGGGCTTTGTGGTGGCGCCGGCACGCAAGCATATCCCCCACCCACCGGGCGTGTGCTTTGTATCGACGACTGCGCATGTGTGCATGGGAATCACAATTTCCCGTAAAGTTGGGTTCTGACGAGAACAGAAGGGTCTGGACCCTCGGGGTCGAAGAGGAAAAAAAGCATTTTTGTTCCTGCATATGGAATTCTAACAAGCCTTCCATCGCAACCCGGGGCGACGAGAGATCGATAAAAAAAAGGCTGTGCAGGGGAGGAGGGTTATAATACAACAAACTCTCGAGCCGACGGCTCCTCTGCAGCTTGCTCCGTGATAGTTAATGCCCTGACACAGCAGGCTTTCTACCCCTCTCTATCCAGGCAGTCCTGGAGGTCGATCGGATCGTGAGAGGTGGTGCGTCTTGAGATCGGCTGGCTGGGTCTGTGACGCCCCTGCCAAAACACGCAATACCAAAGTGGCCTCCTATCCCCGCATCCGCATTATCGCCTGTGCAGAATGCGCAAAACGCTGCCAGGCACCCGCTTGCTCTCCAGTGCGTCGAGGAGGCCCTGTTGGTGAACCCACGCACGCACGCGCCCTCGCCCACGCACACGCGAGAAGGACGTGCCGCGACGAGGGCATGCACCGTCGGCCCAGGGGAACAAGTACCTACCCTACATGTACCTGCCGGTACACAGTAAAGCCACACTCCGGCTGGGCTGTGTGGCGGACGCCGTTGCTTTCGGGGTGGCCGGCCGAGGTCCACGGAAGTACGTTTCGCTGATTACTCAGAGTGAACCTATTCTACGTCTCCGTGTTTTGGCTCGCCGAGTGGCGGGCGCCCGGTCTCTGCTTCTCTTACGCGGTCGATTTCGGCGAGCTGCAGTTGGCTCGTGGTTGGCTTGGGGATTTCTCAGTCACAGGGTCCTTGTCCTTGGTAGGCGATGGCGACCGTCGCCGGAATTAAATCGGTGTCTGCGAAGCTGAGCAAACAGCGCACGTGCGGGGCTCTGCGGCCCAGATCAGATCCCGAAAAATCGTGCAATCATGGCCTGACGTCCAAGTTCCCGAGAAATCGCGAATCGACATCAGAGCCGAATAAGAATTCTCGCTGAATTTGCGCAAAGGGCGACCGGCGTTGGCTACTGCCCTGAGGCTTCGAGAGAAGTAAGAATATATTAGACCCGACTCCTCGCTGGTGGGTGGGACTTTTCTGTTTCTCTCTGTGCCTCATTATCACGCCATTGGTAGCTCATCTAACCGCGGCACTTGCCATCTCATATTGCTCCATCACTGACATCATCATCAGCCTTGCGAAAGACCAACAGCACACAACTCGACACAACACAAAGAACAGAACTACAATTGACGACCAGCTCACGCTATTGTCGAGCCGGCAGCGACACAATCCAACCACAAAACTTGCCTTCTCCTTATCGAGACCACGCGCGACGACCCCTCATAGCCCCCAGACCACCTCCCTACCTCCCCGGCCTCAGCGCAAAACAAGCAACCATGAAGATCATCAGCAAGGAAGAGGAGGCCGCCCACTACGAGGCCACCGTCAAGGGCGGCCTGATCGGCGGCACGGCCGGCCTGGCAGTCGGGCTGGCGGGCGTCGTGGCGGCGTCCAAGCGCTACGCCGGCTTCCGCGCGCTGACCCTGCCGTTCCGGGCCTTCCTGGTGACGTCGGCCGGCACCTTTGCGGCCATCACCATGGCGGAGCGCGAGTCGATCGCCTTCGCCAAGGCCAAGGACCCCATGAACTTCTACAAGGACGAGGCCACGCGCACGCTCGAGGACATCCGCGCCCGCGAGGCGAAATCCAAGCGCCTGATGGAGTGGGGCCGCGAGAACCGCTACACCATCGTCTTCGCCTCGTGGCTCGCCGCCATGGGCGTCGCGCTCGCCATCGTCAACCGCAACAGGTACCTGTCGCCGGCCCAGAAGCTGGTCCAGGCCCGCGTCTACGCCCAGGGCCTGACCCTGGCCGTCCTCATCGCCACCGCCGCCTTTGAGACGGCCGACGCGAAGTCGGGCAAGGGCCGCTGGGAGACGGTCCTGGTCGTCGACCCCAACGACCCGGAGCACAAGCACCTGATCGAGAAGAAGATCCACAAGGAGGAGTACGAGGGCCAGGATCTGTGGATGGGTGAGTCTTGCATATCCCAAACAATTGGTCCTTGTTTGAAAGGCGCGACTGGTAGCTGACAAAACCCCGCTTCGGATATCAGACATGGTTGCTGCCGAGGAGCGCAGGCTAGAGGCCCAGAAGAATGCCCAGAAGAAGAGCGCCGCTTAGGAGGCGACCCAGTCCCGGGCTGCTGAGGCTTCTACTAAGTGATCTTCTCTGTGGAGGCCTCTAAGCCACAATCCTCTCTTCTGGCACTTTGATCCACCTTGAATGCTGAAGGGGAAAGGTATAGAAAGCAGGCGTCTGAAGGAGGCGTGGTCTGACAAGATAAAACCACAGACGCCAACTCATAATGTGGTGTGTACATATTAAGCAAGCATTGCCGGCGTTTGGGAGGGGCCGTTTATGGGCTGTCGACGGATCGGCAGCATTTCCTTGTATGTTTTAAAGTATTGATACACCCGTTGGATTTCCTGTCACGGCGGTCACTTGGCTTGGCGTGGTGATTTTGCATAAAAGCTCGAGGTGAAACACGAGGAACGAGGGATAGTATTGCTCTGAAGGAGAATTTATAGAATACCAGTCCTAGGCGCAAATCATCCATTTCAAGTCATAGAATATCCAGTGCAAAACGGATCGTTTTCGAACTGTTAGACCAACGGACTCTCCGCTTAGAACCAAAGAGAAAAGGAAGAATAACTGTTGGGTTGCTGCTAGATAAGAAAACCCCATTATTTTGGCGGCTAGGAAAAATGTCAGTGTAAAGAAAGGGCAGGTGGTTAGAACCCACTCCCTCTTGGCATGGATGGCTGACAACTCCCGCCGTCCAGCTTGGTGGTCCTCGGCGTCGAACAAAAAATGAAGAAACAGATTGCATGGATGGAGAAACAACAGATCCTGTTCTACGCCTGCCGCGCTTCTATGGTTTTCCGAAATCTCCCTCCCCGCCGTCACCCCGTCCTGCATCCAAATGAAACCAACGTGACCCCGGCGCTCCTCTTTCCGGTCTACCGCTCCTCCCCCCTGCCTAGGTAGGTATGTCTTTGTTCGTTCGTACATGTTTCCTCGCCAAAATGCTGAGGGTATATGTCGTCTGCTTTGATCGTGTCTGCGTGGGCGGACTATTGCTCCTGCTGCCTGCCTTGCTCTCTCAACCGCTATCTTTCTGATCCTCCCTGTGCGCTACACCAGCGCTACACCTCTATGCTGAAGTGGCTGATTTGCGAAAAGTAAGCGTGGACGGCGAGCTCGAGCATCCAAACCTCGCCAAACACCTCGCTGCCGTCGAAGCCCCCTATGACGAGGAGGCGGCTGTCATGGAGCACGGTCCCGTGGTACCCCCTCCCGCTGGGCGGCAGGCCGTAGACGCGGCGGCGGTCCCAGGTCATGGTGACGAGGTTGAGCAGCAGCACGTCGTTGGAGTACTCGTTGCCGTCGTGCCCGCCGACGACGAACAGGTAGCTGCCCACGATGGTGGCCGTGTGCGACAGGCGCCGGTGCGTGACGGGGATGGGGCCGGAGCGCCACTGCGAGTTCTCGACGTCGTAGACCCACACGTCGTTGAAGCACTCGCCGCCGTCGGACCCGCCGAAGATGATGAGCTTGCCGCCCACCATGTTGGCCGTGTGGTAGCCGCGCGCCTTGGGCCGGAGGTCCCTGCTGTTGCTCGGCGACTTGCCTCCCGTCGGGGATGTCTCCGACGACGGCCCGCTCACCAGCCTCCACGACATCTTGTTCATGTCGCTCACGTCGAGGCGCCAGATGTCGTTAAGTGCCCGCACGCCGTCGCCGCCGCCGAAAACGTAGATGCCGTTCTTGTATAGACAGGCTGTGTGGGCGCGCCGCTTGCTCGGGACACGATCACCGACGATGCGCGGCTTGCTCCATCGGAAGTTGACCGTGTCGAGCACGTGGACGTCGTTGTAGTAGGCCGGGCCGTCGCCGCCGCCGAATATGACGAGCTTCTTGCCGACGGCGGTGCATGTCATGGCGCGCAGCGGCACCGGGATGTCGCCGACGACATGCGGGATGCTCCAGTGGAACGAGTCGGCGTCCAGCACGTACAGCTGGTTGAAGCAGGCGCGCGAGTCGCAGCCGCCAAACACGAAGACGTTGGAGCCCACCAGCGTCGTCGTGTGCGCCCGCAGCGCCGTGTGCCCGGCCCCGCTGACTGGCGCACGACTCCAGTACATTCCCGAAGAGGGCGCGGGCGGCACGTCAGGGGCCGTGCGAGGGTCTATTAGGGGCGGAAAGTCGGTGTGCGTCGCTGTGGGCGCAGACTGGTGGTGGCGGCTGCGACCGCCGGAGCTCCCGCGGGTCGTGCCATCTTTGCGGGTGCTGGGGGCGGCGGACGCGACGCCGGATGATATAGAGGGCGCCGCCCCCGAGGGCCCGGTCGTCGAGGTCGCGGCAGAGCCCGGGCCGCCGGGCTTGGAGGCGATAGCCGAGGTGGAACGCAGTCCCGGGGTCCTCCGGCTCGCGGCCGAGACTATGTGCTCCTTTTCAGGGGCCGGAGCTTCGTGACGGTCGCGGGAGGGCACTGAGGTGGCGGGGGAGTGGTCGCTGCTGCCGTTGAGCCCGCCGTTAGACCTGTGTGGATGCAGGAGGGAGCGCGACGAGGTCGGGGTCGCGGTTGCGGTGGAGGGTGTGGTTACGGACAGCAGGGTCGTTTTGCTGGTCGAGGCTGAGGAGGGCGGTACACTCGAGGGATGGGATGGCGAGATGGCCTGGTTAGATGCGGACTGGGACTGGGAGCGTTGGCGGATTGAGAGTTCGGACGGCTTCCTCCGCCTGTCGTGATTCTTGGTTGCGAGGTGGCCAGGGGTGTGGGAGCGGGGAATGGGGGGCGCGGCGTCCATGGCATCGACCTCGTCGTCGTCGTCCTCGTCCGCCTCTTCTTCTTCCTCTTCCTCCTCCTCCTCTTCGTCGTCGTCGTCTTCGTCTTCGTAAAGGGTCGTTCCGTAGCGTCGATTAGGGTCGGTGGGAGAGACGACGGCGGCTATCTGCTGCGACCTGACAACCTTGTGGGTGTTGAGGGGGGAGCGGACGGACTGGCCTGGGGCGGATTGGCCATGCCTGCTGGCTTGATCAGCCATTGTGACTGTCCGGGCATTTCTCCCTGCCGGGAAGGCAGCAGCGAAGACCCCGGACAAGAGACCACTTGTCAACCGACTCGGGTTGCCGGGCGGAGATGGGCGGCAATCGTGGCGGCAGTGCAGGAGAGGCGTCCGCTGAGCCTGTTGCGGGCTCTGGGAAGGGTGCTCGCCGCCGTTTCGAAACCACAGGGGCTGAGGGGGTCAAGATGAAAGCGGAAGGGAGAAGCACGGCGAGCGCAGTCGAACGAGGGTGTTTGTCGTTGTCTGCCGTCGCTGGGAATGGCGGCGGGAATCGAGCCAGGACTTGGGGTTTGAAGAGTCGGGGAGGGCAGGCTGGTCGGTTGGCTGGTTGATGGTTGATGGTGCCCGGTATGCAGACGGTAACGGATGGAGCCTAGATGGCTGCAGCTGCCATGGTCTCAACTGGGCCGGCTGGATTCCGAGATTATGAGCGGGCACGGCAGTGATGGTGGTGGTTTGTGGTGGTTTGATTGCGCTAAGTGGATTGGACTACTGCCGTGCCTGCTGAGGGGCCTCCATGGTCTGCTGTGTCAGGCCCCCGGAGGCTGCACCCAGAAACCGTGAGACCAGGCGTCCTCGCCCCGCAGGCGCACCCATATCCAAGCGGGCCCTTGCATGGCCCCGTGCTGCTTGAAGTCCCTTGAATCCGCAAGGCGCCCAGTTGCGTCTCCAACTGGACAACCCCGGCTGTCGCCAGAAACGGTGTGGCAGCCCTCCCGGACGGCCTGGCCTAGGCGGCCTAGCATTGGCTGGACAGCGAGCGATCTTCATCAGGTCGCCGCCAGCCCCTTGGAGGAGCGATGGGAGCCTCTATCTGGACACTGGGCTACACCGTCCTCAATGCAAGGCCCCAGACGGCATTGAGCCGGCCGCCGCGGCCCACTCGTAGCACCGTCCGGTCCTGGCCACTCCTAGCCACGCCCGACAAACAGACGCAGCCAACCGTGCGTCACGCGCCTTCGAGCTGCCCGCCTGGACATTAGCCGAACCAGGGGCCGCTGGCTTCTCGTCTTTTCTGCGGCTGCTGCTGAACGGCTCGGCCCAACAATCTAACCCGGTCCTCGCTCGATTTCGTTGCCCCACGACTAGAGACGAAAGCCAAATTCTCGTCACATCCGACGACCGGCGTGGCGTCGACAGGCGGATATTGTCCGGGCAAGCCTCAAACTATGGCTGCAGCTGGGTGAACCATGCAACATATCGTCCACAAAGCAAGCCACATGAGACCAGACTGCTTTCCGCCCCACAGTCGGAATCTTGGTCTCAATGGTGCAGTAATAGGTAGGACAGAGGATCAGCGCATCCTCGGTGGTCTTATCTATGGGCTAACCTATGCGCAGGTTGCCGCTTATTCTTGAAATTGGTCATACAGTCGATGTCTTGCGCGCATAACTCAGTCTTTGGCTGCTCGCCAGTCAAGCCCCTGAGGCGTGGTTCCCCTAGGTAACGACTCCAGTGTACCGGATGGGCTGTCGATCACGAATTGGCACAACCAAACTCTGAAAACAGAACTGAACCCAAGACCGAAGAAGGGATAGCAGCGTAGGATCAGATTGACAGGCGAATAATGTCAGATGCACAGAGGGGAACTATGGGATGGTTTGTGTTTTTCCCTTCTCGCGCCGAACTTCTTTCTCTTTTGTTCCATACCCGCCCGCCAACACGACGGGCAACAACAGGCTTGCAAGTTGGCATGTGCTTAAACCCTTCAACCCATAGATGTTATTAAAACCTTCAGCGACCGTCCCTAGAGATTATGGGATCAAATTAGGATGCATTCTACTAATTCTCAGACCCATAATCTAAGCGTTGGCGACCCTTTTACCAAGAAGCTCCAGACTTGGGACGTCCCCAGACAACTCAAGAAAGTGGGGCTGGCTGGCTTTTTTTGCACTCACTTACCAGTCGGAATTTTCCAGTGACAATACAGTGAGGAAGATAGCCCTCAGCCACCACCTGCAGCCTCAATCCTGGCTCACACGCTTGGAGCAGAAAAAGATATCAGATATCAACGCCGAAATAACCCACACATGTGCCATCCTCAACTCGGTTGAACAACTAGCACAATGGATCCAGATGGTGTCAACGCCCCAACGGCACCAGAGCTGGTCGCTGCCCAGAAACGAGAGCATGAGGCCAACGGCGGCGAGCCGGATGCCAAGAGGGCCAAGGTCGTCGTTGATGGCGCAAACGGAGAAGACTCTCAGGCGCCTACCGCCGGTGTAAATGTCTCTGTTGATACCGCTGCTAAGCAGTGTGAACGGGTCAAGGGCCTGGCTCCCATCAAGGCCGAGTGAGTGTCAACAGCCCGGTACTGAGATCTCAGCCGTGCGATGCCACAGCTGCTAACTCGCCGCGCTAGATACTTGATCGACGTGGTTCCGAGTGACCACCGCAATGTGCCGGATGACGATGCTGCTGAGGGCAGAACCACCTCAGATGCCCCAGTCAAGGTCGGCAGGAAAGGCAAAAAGGGCCAGAATCAGGCCCGCGACTTTGGCCGTTCCAACGACAGCTTCCGCCTGTGCAACAGCCGCATGACCTCGGACGAGTTCTCGCCCAAGCCATGTAACTTTGGGGATCGCTGCAATCTGTCGCACGACCTCCGCAAGTATCTGGTCGAGGGCCGCAGAGCTGACCTTGACACCTTCGGCGGCAAATGCCCCATCTTTGAGGCACACGGTTGGTGTAATGCTGGCTGGAAATGCCGCTTTGTCAAGAGTCACATGAAGGAGATCGAGCGGGAGGACGGGAGGAAGGAGCTTGTCCTCCTCCGCGATGCGACCCGCGAGCAACAAAACGACATTGAGGCTTTTGGCGTCGTCAACGTGGTGGCCAGCGAGCACAAGCACAAAATGTCACGGAACAAGCTCGACCTCAAGAAATCTGTCGAGTACATCGCATGGCTGGATAAGCACAGCAAGCTGATCAAAGACCTGCACAACGCCCGGACAGAGGAGAGGAAGAAGGACTCGGAGCTCAGCGACCTCAGGGCACAGTTCACCGAGCCTCCCCTTAGGCCGTCCGAAAAGCGCAGAGTTTACTTTGGCCGCGAGACGCCAGTTCTCGCCCCGCTAACAACGCAAGGTAATCTCCCTTTCCGGCGCCTCTGTGTCGAGCTGGGAGCTCAGGGCACGTACTCGGAGATGGCCATGGCGATGCCGCTTGTCCAGGGAAAGCAGGGAGAGTGGGCGCTCATGAAAGCCCACGAGTCCGAGGCAAAGCCGCCTCGCTTCGTCCCCAGGCCAGAGGACCCTATCGTCAAGGTTTACGACAACTCAAAGGACCTCAAGTTCGGCGCCCAGATTTCGGCGAGCTCGCATACAGTGGCTGCCAAAGCAGCCGAGTGTCTTTCAACCTTCCTTCCCCACCTGCGCCTGATCGACCTCAACTGCGGCTGCCCCATTGATCTCGTGTACAAGTCCGGAGCCGGCTCGGGGCTGCTAGAGCAACCTAACAAGATCGAGCGCATCGTGCGCGCCATGAACGCAGTCTCAGGCGAGGTGCCCATTACGGCCAAGCTCCGGATTGGCGTCAAGGAGGGGTTCGCGACGGCCAAGAAGAACATCGAGCGCCTCGCGTTCGGCGTGCCCGACTTCCGCGCCGAGATGGGCGCACCGGGCTGCGCAGCCATCACCCTCCACGGACGCACGCGGCAGCAGCGGTACAAGAAGCCGGCGGACTGGAGCTACATTGCCGAGTGCGCGGCGCTGGTGCGGTCCTACCGTGAGGCCGGCGACGCCCTGGCCGACACGGCGAGCGCTCCGGACCCGAACACCATGGCGGGTGGGTCAGACCGCATGTATTTCCTGGGCAACGGCGACTGCTACTCGCATGTGGACTACTTCAAGGCCGTGGACGAGGCGGGGGTCGACACGGTCATGGTGGCCCGCGGCGCGCTCATCAAGCCGTGGATCTTTGAGGAGATTGAGAAGGGCCAGTACCTGGACAAGAGCTCCAGCGAGCGGCTCGGGTACGTGGAGCGGTTCTGCCGGTACGGCATGGAGGCGTGGGGAGCCGACGAGATGGGCATCGGCACGACGAGGCGGTTCCTGCTCGAGTATCTCAGCTTCGCTCATCGCTACGTGCCCATCGGCCTGCTGGAGCATTTGCCGCCGCAGATCAACGACCGACCGCCGGCGTACCGTGGCCGGGATGATCTCGAGACGCTGATGATCAGCGACAACTACAAGGATTGGATCAGGATCAGGTATGTTTGCCAAACACTTTTGTTTGCTATTATTCACGCCGCACGAGCCTTTCGCTAACGACTAACAACTCCCCTTTCCAGTGAGATGTTCCTTGGCCCGGCTCATGAGGACTTCAAGTTCCAGCCCAAGCACAAGTCCAACTCGTACGAGATGGAGGCAGAGGGTTGAGCATGTCTTTCTGAAGGGCAAGGCGCATTTGCGCTTACGTGGCGCGTATTGATGCGAACATGGCCGCTCACTGGGGGATTTACTCTTGGGCGATCAGGATGGTACCGTGATACCATGGAAGTGCGCGGCCAAAACGGGGTTCCGGACAAGGGTGCATTACTAGAGCCTTTAGAGTCACCTCTCTCAGCTTCGGTGTTGGTTTTGAATCTCAAAGACCCAGGAAACCTGTTTGCTGATTAGATGTAATTTAAGGCCTTGGATGTATGATCAACATGGATGGTTTGTATGCAATGTCCAACGTGACATCGTGGTTGCTCAGGCCTGAGTGTAGATGCTGTCTCGTTTCAAAAGCCCAGGCCGAACTCAGCTTAGCCGCGGTGTCGCGATGGTTTGCACGTGCCCCAGTCCCGTCAGCCACATGCAAACACACAGACCATCAGGAGATCGGGAGAGAGACCACCACCCAACCACCCCACCCAAGCCACAAACTGATGACGTTGTTGATCCACGCTTTTCAGGCATTGCAAGCTGTGACGTTCGTGGCCAGCTCAGCTCTGCCCAACCCACCACCCTGTCCCGAAGCACAGCATAGGTTCTTCTTCAAGGACACATGCGCCTTTCCCGAGCCGCCAGGACTTCTGTCGACTACAAAACCGGGCCTGTTCGCTGCTCGCGCTCTATTCCTTAGCTGTAGCAAGCCACGATCAATTCACTCAGTCCGAAAAAAAAAATTGGCTTTATCTGTTCGCTGTTCTCCCTCATTCGATCCTCGATCGTAGCGACCTACCTCACCCGCACACAGAAACGACGACGAACAGCAACCCCAAATACCCCTGTCGACAAGACCTATCACCATACCTATCTGCGCGGCCTCTGGGACCGAACAGCCGCCAAAATGACACTCTATTACACCTTGGTCCGTGGCAATCCTTTCCCCTTGCTCAGCCCCGCGCTCCTCAATACGGAGCTCTGCTCTGCCAAATCGCGGTGTAGACAAACGAAGCGGCCTCAACAGCCGACGGCCGCATCGTGCATGGCATACAAAAAGAGCTCTGAGCTAACATCAGCGAACTCCCGACATTTAGGTCTTCGTCCTGCTCATGACAGAGATGGCTCTGTTCATGCTGCTTATCCTCCCAATGCCATTCACCATCCGCCGCAAGATGTTCACGTGCGTGTCTCCTCAACCCCTTCTCCTATTTTGAGCAGGTACAGCCTTACTAACATAATGGCCATGACCCTTTGTTTCGAAACAGCTTCATCTCAGAGAACCCGCTCGTGGCCAAGGTCCAATATGGAATGAAGATCACATTCATATTCATTTTAATACTCTTCATAGACAGCGTTAACCGCGTCTATCGGGTCCAGCTCGAGCTGGCGGCTGCCACGGAGAATAGCAAGAACACGTGCGTCGCTTCAGACAGGGCCGCATTTGGCACGCCAAAACCATTCAGCTAACACTTTCCCCTCTTGTAGTGCCACGATCATGGGCCACGAGCGCCTCGAGGTTCAGGCGCGCAAGTTCTACTCGCAGCGCAACATGTACCTTTGCGGCTTTACCCTCTTCCTGTCGCTCATTCTCAACAGGACCTACTCCATGATCCTCGAAGTCCTCCGTCTGGAGGAGAAGGTCAAGCAGTACGAGGGCACCGATACCAACAAGAAGGCTGGCAAGGACTCGGCCAAGCTCGCTGAGGCTGGAAACCCGGGCGAGATCGCGCGCCTGAAGGAGGAGATCAAGCGCAAGGATGCCAACATCACGGCTCTCAAGGAGCAGGCGAAGGGCCTGCACCGCGAGTACGACTCCCTCGGCGAGAAGTTCACCGTCGACGACGGCTCCACCAAGAAGGAGAGGTAGAGGACACGAGCTCTCCGGCGCATCTCTACCGTTGCCCTCCCACGCCGGCCATTCTTGCCAGGAACCATTCTCGTTGGCTAGCCGGCAGACTTTGATTCGTCTGCTGTATGTGGGAGGAGGGGATGGTGGAATCTGCGATGGCTACTTGGCTGAGGCAGCTGGAATATTGGGAGTTTGGACGAAAAGAGGAGGAACAAGACGTTGGCTCTGTGTGTGTCGGCAGCACGACTGTCACGATTCACTCACCGGCCCGAAGACATTGAGGTCGTGGTTTCGGCCACCGAGGCGGGAGATATGAGGTTAGGGGGATTTCCCCTCATGGACAAAATGTTGGTCAAGTCTACAACAATAAGGGATTTGTAGATTAAGGCTTTTCCCATCTGCTTTTGTGGTATTGGTTCCCTTCATCCCTCGAAGCTGTGTATTGGTGTTTGGCAGCTTTCCATCATCGTTCATATTGGAGTTAGTGGCGAATGATTTGGCGAATTCCCTCGGCTATGATTGGCTTGTATGGAGAGTGAGGGTGCCATCGTGCCTGTCTATCATTGTGTTGATCCCATCGTGCTTCCTACTGTCGGTCTTGATGCCATCTGTTCTGCTAATCGCCGTACATCCCGTCCTAACAAGGGGGTGGGGATCTTTGATCGGCGGCGGGTGGCACGCACAGGGAAGCGACGGCTAGGAGTCTCGAGGGACAAACTGGCACTGCTTGGACAAGGTTGCGAAAGACCGATCGCTAAAACACAATCAACACAATGTGTAATCACAATTTCAACCCCCCCAACCAACCAGCCCTTCGACCACATGCATATATAGGCAGGTAGGTGACGACGCTGTCGTGTCTGTTAGGGCACCCGCCCGGCTCGCTCTTCAGCACCAAAAAAAACCGCATTGCACGCCCACGAAACCGACGAGCATATACATATCAAAAGGGGGAAAAAGGGGACATGTATGGAACAGTCCAAGGGAATGCCGATTTCATGCCGAGCAGAGGACAGACGGCGGCGGGCCAAGGAGAACAGGTATTATAATAGAGTGGGTAGGGAAGACATCGGGAAGCAGCCTAAGCAAGAATTAAGATATGGATGGGTGTGAGGGGTGCGTGGACGCAGGAAACCATTCCGATCGAACGCGTGAACATGCCGATTTCGACGGTGTAGCCCCCTAGAGACGTATGACAGAAGCAAATAGTGCCCTCTTTGGTGTCGTGACAGTGCGGGCACTAGCTTGTGTGCACATCGACAAGAGTAAGGGTCTCGTCTGACCGTGGGCGGATCCAGGTGGCACGAGGCGGGAGTTGTGCGCTGTGGGAGTGATACCAGCACAGGTAGAGGCTTGTCTCATCCAACCTGGTTTTTATTGATTCGTCGGGCGTCAACCCCTGTTCCCCCACTGGGATCGGGTTGACTTCGTGGTTCTTTTGTCGTGGCTACCTCGTGGCGACCAGCACTAATGCGTGGACTGAGTGAGCCTTTGGGGTTCTACCGCAACCAAGGACGTTGGCAGAAGTAAAATCACAAGGCTGATGGTGACGAGGCCCTCAGGCCCGCTTGCCCCGCTTCGACCGTCGCAAGCCCGTAGTGTCCTCAGCCGGGGCCGACGGGGCGGGCGCGGCGTCGGCGTCGTCCGGACGGGGGCTCTGCTGCTTGCGTTTCCTCTCGTCGCTCGACATCCTCCGTATCGTGGGCGGCCGGCCGGCGATCTTCTTCCTGACCACCTCGGGCAGCGCGCTGATGACGTCCCCGGCGGCACCCTCCGCGATGGCGGCGGCGGCGGCGGCGAACGGCGCGACCTCCTCGTGCTTCATTAGCACAAAGGCGACGCGCTCGACCTCGACGGCCTTGACCCCCAGCCGGGCCGCCAGCAGCTTCATGGCGCGCTCGAGGCTCTGGTACTCTTTGATGTTGTACTTGATAGGGTTCTTCCTGCCGCCGCAGCAGAGCCACCAGTACGCCTCGTCGGCGAAGAAGATGACCTTTTCACGGTCGTGGACAGCAAGCAGGAGCGAGGCTGTGGCCGGGCCTATGCCTCTGAGCTTGCACAGGGCCTCTATCGCTTGAGTTGTGTCTTTGTTCTCTGCATAGCCTGCCACGGCCTCCTTGACTATGTCCTCTGCCGTTGACGGGTCATTTTGAGAGACCAGTTTCATCAGCGTTGGTCTGAATTTCCCGTGGCGGCTGCGTGAGATGACGACAGGTTAGACGCCTGGCCACGTGACACATGGTGTCGAAGAGGTCAACTGCTCACAGCTTCCAGTCAACGAGGGTCTTGATCTCTTCAAGCCCCATTTGACTCCGTGTTCTGCCGGGAACAAACAGCGTAGGGGCGGTCACATAACGGTACGTATCCAGCTCTGCCAGGGTCTTTTGTCCATGTTTGGCTTGAGATACCCCAGACAGAAGAGAACGGGTGGGTTGGTCGGTTAGCGAGCAGAGATAATAAGATGATAGGAGGAGGCGGCGACGTATGCTAGCACTTGTGGATGGAGGAGGCACTTACCGCCCTTGGTGTCGGATATGGCCTGGATGAGTGCAGGGTACCTGCCAAGCGCTTCCTGGAACTCCTGGGAGGTGATGCCGTCAGGCGTAGGCAGCGCCTGGATCGGGCTGGCCATCTCGGCTCGCGGTTCCTCCCGAGACTGTCGAGGGGTAGACAGGGTATGGAAGAGCGTACAGCAAGCGTGGATTTGTCGGCGATGGGCGTTTGGTAGCAAGCTGAAGCGAGCAATTGCAGGCATGGATCTGCGGCCGATGGGAGAGGTCAGGACTGGGCGTGGAAACAAGGCTGTCTGCGTCCAGCTGGAAGCTTCGAATTTGGCTGGAGAATTGTTCATAGGCGGACTGGTTGGTCCGGGCCGTTATGTTGTCATCCAGATTGGTCACAGGTGTGGTTATGACGGCTACGAGGGGAGGTGAAAGCGCTCCGGTTTGGGCAAGCGGGAGGTTAGTTTAAAAACCAAGCCAAACCTTGAATTGCGGCGACCCGTGACCTATTTTATCGAGGCAACGCTGATGGAGGCAGCTTTTTTGGGGGGTTCCGAGCTAGGGCCGGCGTGATGGAAGAAGGAACAGACGCGACCGATAGGCATGCGTTTCGGAGGCGGCTCGAGGGTCACAGAAGCAGCGATGGAGGGTGAGATTGGTGCCTGGGCGGTGGGCCGGACCCCCACGGCTGCGGTCGCATATATGCTGGCAGACCTAGGTGAAGTTTTGTTGTCTTGAACCCCCCATCGGATATGCTGGATGACGACATTGGGCTGGGTCGGTGCCTGCGTTCCATCGAAGTTGGAGTTTACGTTGCTATGACCTATGACGAGCTCCCGAACATATTTTCTTCGTTCGACGGCGTGCCTACTGTATCTCTCTCTGCCTGTCCGTACGCACCTAGTAGTGCCTGACTCTACTAGAGGGACCAACTGAAATGCTAGGTTGGACGGCAACCGTCCATCCTCCATGGGAACGGGCCGCTTGTCGAATAACGGACGCTTACTGCGGTTGTGTGGATCTCTTTTGGTTGGGCTTGGGGTATTGCTTATTGGGCGATCACATGGGAATCGCGTGCCTGCCCGCAGAGGACTTGATGGCGTTGTGGAACGCAGACAAATCCACGCGAAAAAAAAAAGGCTCCCTGTGGCAGCCTGGAACAAGGAAGCTTGGATCGACGCCCCTGCAGCCAACAGGGTCAAATTATCCTCGCCCATTACCCCGTTGGGACGTCCAGCCTTGGGTTGCTGTTGGACTCGACACAGATCTGCCAAGTAACCTCGTCGATACGGCATGTGCCCCACGCTTGTGTTCTTCCCATCCCAGGTACATTGTGCATTGTATTTTGTGAGGGTGTGTTCCACAGCGACAGTTGCGCCGCCAATCGCTGGCCGCCGTTTGTGAGTTCATGGTTGCCAGACCCGGCCTCGCAGCCAGCCCCACACGAGGCGGGCAGCTCCTCCAGTCAGCGCCGTGTGTGTGTCAAGTGTTGCCCCACCAGCCGAAAAAAAGGAAAGATTCCGGACCCCTGCACTCAGCCCGGGCCTCCCGCCAGGTGGGCTGCCTCTCACAAATAAAACATTGATGACGGATCATCGGAGCGTTGGGTGAACTCTCCCCGCCATTTGCTCTTCTGTGCACACACCAGACACATCGCGTCCTGAAGAATCGCTTCCCGCGCAAGAAATCGCATAGCCGTCAGCCACTTCAATCGAGCTAGCACGCTCGGCCATAATCGATCAAGATGGGAAATGTACGCCAACCGCCCCAACAAGCATAGGCTTGCCCGCCACCAACGCACGATGCCCGTCGCATCCGCTCATCGCACTGACATCGATCTTGCTTTAGGGAAACCGAGCACAGCAGAAGCGCGAGCGCAACGCCAAGGACCAGAAGGGCGTTCAGAAGTCCCAGCTCAAGATTGTACGTGAAACATCTCCGCCCTGCTAGCGCCGGCTACAACGTCACCGCGACGGCTCACTAACAACACGGCTTTTTCATGAACAGAATGAGCAGGCAAAGAACATTCAGTGCGAGGTCTGCAAGGCCACCTTCCTGAGCACCACTCGGGAACCTCAGTATGTTGCCACCAGCGACTATAGCCTATTCTCGTGCCACTCGACTATATGCTGACAAGCGGAACCTATCAACCCCTATAGACTCCTCCTCCACTCGGACAACAAGCACAGCAAGACTGTGGCCGAGTGCTTCCCGACCTACGGCAAATAAGCGGGCAATGCCACGAAGTCTCGACGACAACGACTTATGTTTTTTTTCCCCCCATCCTAGAGCGATTAGCGGCGGCGACAGGAGCAGTTATCTGGAGCATCTGAGGAGGGCGCATCTGGCTCTTTGCAAATCGGAGTTCAACTGATGTTTCTCACCTTTGTTGCGGCTCCCCGGTATCCCATTTTCTGGCCACTTTGTTCTGGGAACCGATGCAGTCTCGGCCGAACTGAACCGACACGAACCCCCGCCGGCCAAAGGCCACGACTCAGACGTCAACGTGGAAGCAGATCCATGTTAGTCAACGTCCATGGATCACGCGGGGACAGGCTACGCGAGGCTGACTTGTAGATCCGAGCGAAAGGGGAAAATAAAACTGGTGCTACGATACAACAAGTGCTATAGTCCCACCTAGCCTTCCGATGTGTTGTCCTATCACGTTCAGTCTACCACGCAGTGTCTAGATGGCATCTTGCTGCAACCAGGGATTGCATCGAAGGCGATAAACGCGATCCCCCTTTCACGTTTGTGGTGGCGGGCGGATCCAGGCTCAATGCGCCTCGACAGTCTTGCCCGCGCCCCCGCTAGTGGTTCTGAGAGCTTCTGCTCCAGGCGCTGTGCTGGTAGAAGCTCCATGGTTCTTGCTCAACCGCTGCTCCTCCCGAATGCTCGCCAGTATCTCCGGGTACCACCTCTCCCCGACGTCCGGGTGGCTCTTGACCCGGTTCCGCAACGTCGCCTCGCCCAGGGTGCGCGCGGCCCCGCCGGTCCGGAAGGTGAACTCGACGTCGTCGAGGCGGCCGACGCCGTTCTCGGCCAGCACGCGGGCCCGCTGCGCGCGCACGTCGTCGGGGACCCTGCCGACCCCGACCGTCTCGAGCTCCTCGAATTCGGTGTCGAGCCGGACCCCTTGGAAGAATGGGATGGAGAAGCGGGCGCCCTGGCCCGCGGCGGGTGACAGCACCCGGTGCGTCGTCGATGCGCACACGCCGCCCGTCAGCGCCTCGAGCCCCTGCCCGATGGCCACGACCAGGGTGCCCGGCAAGGGCGGGCAGTCGACCCAGTCCCCGCGCAGGTTCTGCACCTGCAGCCCCCGGTGCGGCGACGCCTGCAGCAGGTAGCTCGTGTACATGCTGTCCTTGTGCGGCCCCACCCCCTGGCGGGACGGCCCGGCGCCGTCGAGCTCGCCTACGTCTGGGTACTTGACGACCTTGAGCTTGTGCTGCTGGTCCGCGACGGCGCGCTCAAAGTAGCGGTCGAACGCGGTCGCGGGCAGCCCGATGGCCTCGGCGACGAGCGACGTGAAGCGCATCGACACGGCGCCCATGCGCGCCATGTACTCGGTGAAGGCCGGCCGGAAGCGCGGCAGCAGCGCCGGGGACGGCCACTGGTTGGGCGCCAGCAGGTTGTAGTAGGCCGGCTGGTCCGGCGTCGGCACCGCGTGCTCGGTCGACAGGTCGATCTGCTCCCGGTGGTCGACCGCCCCGGCCGTGATCTCGGCCGAGAGCTGCGAGTAGCCCAGGAACGACGGGGCGTTTTTCATCTCGATCTTGAGCCTGTTTTTTTTTGTCAGGTCAGAACCATAAATAGGTCCCCCCAGGGGAGATGTTTCTGTTAGCCCTTACTTTTCCTCCATGGGAATATCAAAGAAGGCTTTTCCCTCCTTGATCACCTCGGCGAACAAGTCGTCCGGGATCCCGACGTTCTTCAGGTACAGGAATCCCACTTCCATCAGTGCGCTGCGGAGCTCCGCCAGGAACGCTGGCTTTGTTTCGGCGTTGTCTGCCTGGCTCAGGTCCAGGATCGGGATCGAGGTGAACGACATTTTGTCTTTTCTTTTGTCGTCGGTTTATAGCCCCTGGCTTGAAATGACCCTTCGTTCTCCCAAATACCTAAAAACCATACGGTGACTCTTCTTTCTGTCGAGACAAGGGTGGTATTCACGGTATAGGCTAGCTGGTGGCCTACGGCAATCGACACCTAGGGGCAGCCGCCCGCTGAGTAAGAGACAAACCGCTCTCGGAGCCGGCTTGTCAGGGCAGACGTCGGGTCGCGACTCCTAATATGTGAGAATAGCAATCATAACCTCTCTCGAGATGAATGTGATACCGATCCAGTCTCTCTTATTCACGCGGGTTTGAAAGGTCAATGAATCAACTATCCGAGGTATCTTGAATAAAACAAAAGAGAAAGAAGCTCAAATGGCGCAAACATAGGCCAGAACAGATTCGTCATAACAAAACCCCAAAGCACCCCGTTTTTCAGACATTGCGCAATCGTTCAACACCCAATGCCATGCAGCATTTTTTTTTGTTGCCCCACAGTTTTACAGCATGCCGTTGATGCGCCTTAGCAACGGCATGTATCGCCGGGATCGGAAGCTAATCCACACGAGACTGGCTGCCTCGGTTTAAGATTCCGACCATATCCCGACACTGGATGGTTGGGGCGCATCCAGCCACAGCATCCGCGGCTAACATCGCCAGCCCAGTCAGCCGATCATTATGGCTTCCGGCGACACAGCAGAGTGTATTTCGCAGCCTCGGCCTGCAGGCTATCAAGCAGCCGAGCTGGCCAGCGACTTGCCTGATATGAGCCCCGTAACTTGGTAGAAAAGGTCCTCGATCGGCGGCAGTGCAAACGCCGGCGCCGCGTCGAAGATATGTGACAGCTTCTCCGGCGCGATGATGGCGCCGTAGGAGTCCAAGTCCTCGTCGTCTGCGTCCTCGTCCATCGCATCGCCCCCGACGTTGAGTAGCAGACCGTTGGCCTGGTCGTTCTCGTCGTCGTCGTTCTGGTCCAGAGCCATCATATCTGCGCCGCTGTCTTCCGCAGACGTCCCGTCCAGGCGCAAGTCCGACAGCGGTAGCGCCAGTGGGTTAGTGGCAGTGCCTTGAATGATGGCCGAGACCTGCGCGGCCGAGTCAATGGCCACAAAGCTGGACGATCCGGGCATGGGAAGGAGGGAGGTGATGAGGTGATGCATCGATTGGATCAGGAGCGGTTGGTCAGAGTTGGGCGAAAACACGGCCAGCTCCGACTTGACACTCTTGTCGAATTTTGGCGCCGCGTCTGGGTCTGGGAATACGGGGACCGAGATCGCGAAGGTGAGGGAGATCTCGTCGACAGCGAGCTGCGCCAGCTGCAGGGCGGCAGGGGAGGAAGAGGGCACCTCGAAGGACAGGCCATACCGCACCCTGTCCTCAACCACGTCGTACACCACAAGGTTGCCGCCAGCCAGAATGATGACGGCAGCACCCAGAACTCGCAGACTACGAACCTCGCCGTCTATTAGCTGATGAAGTCGCGTCCGAATCTCACCCGAGGACGCGTCAATGATGTAGAGCACCATATCGTCGGGTAGGCCATACGCCACAAAGAGCGTGGAACCATCACCAGAAAACGCCAGGGCCCCTGTAGGCCGGGCAGAGGTAGGAGCCGGGCTCAGAGACTCCCCATCCATCTCGATCCTCGAGCTCGACGCCAGAGGGATGGCCTGAACACATGACCAGCCTTCTACGACGTCGGTGGTAGCGGCGTCGCTGCTTACGGCCAGAGCCGCTTTTGAGGCGGCAGGGGTCATGCTAGACTGCTGGATGTGAGGCGCCCAGAGTCGCACGCAGCCGTCTGCCCCAACAGTGCCGAAGAGGGTCGACTTGGGACTCGAGGCAAGATCTAGGATTGACTCGGGCCGCACCGCTGTAGAGTGGGCCTCGTCTATCCTCGACACCAGATCCAGCTGCTGTTCGCCGACCTTCCAGAACTTTAGATGCACCTCCTTCCTCTCGCGGCAGAGAAGCTCGGCCGCGCGCGCGTCCTCAACAAGACTCTCCACATCTCGTGCGGGGGGTTGCCACTCGTCGACCGAAGCAAGCCAGTCACCGCCACGCGAGAAGGAGATGTGCGAGACCCAGGGCTCCGTGACTGGGAATCCCTTGGGGGTGAGGCCGCCCTCGGTAGGGTTGGTGCGGGCGAGGGGTTGCTTGGCGAGGCTCTGGAACGAGGAGATATCGAAGGTCTGGAGTAGCGAGGCTGAGGGAATCGCCCCGGTTGCGCTGGCCATCTGGCCATTGCCGACGCAGAGATACAGGCGCGACGTCGCGGCCGGGTTAGCGGCAGCGGTAAGCGGGCGTGATATTTCGTCGACTGGAGTCCAAACCCGGTTCACCGAAGTGTCCTTCCACCGGCTCTGGCCCAGGACGAGAGACTGGATTCCTGAGACATAGGCTGTAGGCTTCATCTCCGACGTAGACAGAACCATTGCCGAATTGTCGTCAAGAGTGAGAGCATACGACGAGCCCTTAGGGGAAACCACGATGCTTTCTATGACACCAGAAAGATGCGGCAGGAACTCCGTCTTGCCGGTGTCTACCTGCCATAGAACCAGTGTGTTCTCGGTACCACCGGACACAAGGTATTCGCCTGAGAGATAGAAGCAAGCCAAGGTCAGTATCGTGCGAATGATGACAAAGTCTGCGAGTGGTGCTTGTTGAAGAAGGCGTTTGCTCACCATCAACAGACCACTTTACACTGTGGACGGCTCGAGGATGCCAGTGGTACTTCCGGGGCTGCACCCTTTCCCTGGAGCCGTTCCCAGCGCCCGCAAGCGCGGCCAGGATATTGCCGTACACGTAGATGGCGCCGCGGGCGCAGCCGGCAGCAACATCGAGAGCCGGCAATCCGACTGCCGCCCCCGAGGCGTGCTTCGCCTTCTTGCCCGAAGATACACTTCTCGCAGCCACCCTGGCGTCCAGAGAGCACACAATATCCGGAGCCTCGAAAGAGTAGAGCTCGCAGTCGAGGTTCTCGACGGTCCATGCGCCCTGTTTCTTGCCGCCGTCCTTCAGGGATGCGATGACAACATCCCGGGCGGCAGAACCAAGCACAACACTGCCTTCGGCAGCGGTCCTCAGAATCCGCAGCTTACCGGGCAGACTGCCGAGACTCCGAGGAGAAGGTTTGGTATCTGGATCCGCCGCGTATGCCACCAGCTCAAACTGAGCCTTGGAGCCTGGCTCGCAGGTCAACAACAGCTCCTTGCCCCCTACCTTGGCAGCCGCCAGGGTCGAGATTCGGCCTTGGGTAGCTACGAAAAGCTGGCGGTCGCCTGTCGTCCAGTCGACCCTCCATATCCTCTGCTTCGAGTCGGCAACCCAGACGGCGCTGGGATCGGTTAGGGATGCCACCGTGGCGGCGATGTGCGGGGTTTGCGCGGGCTTCGCGTCCGGTTTGCGACTGCGCTGGGGGAGCTGAATCCTGCGGACGAGGAGCGAGTCTTGAGTCGAGTAGACCTGGATTGAGGTCTCGTAGGTGATAATTATGTGTCTGGAGGTGAAGGGGTAAGCAGCTGCCCTGAAACTAAAAAGAGACCGCCACCCTAGTCCAGCCCAAGCTGGTCATCCGGCGTCTCGCTAGATCCATGACATACTTTTCGTCGCTGGTGAAGATGGGTTCGACGTCCGCATGGACCCGACCGCCCATGGGCTCGGCAACCCTCCATGTCGCTGTCGAGGAAGAGACAAGGGCAGTCTCCTCGACATTGCCATCGTCCTCGTCGTCCGCGCGCACCACCGTGATGGCCCTGCTCTGGCTGTGATCCGGGGACCCGGCGAGCTCGGCAGCAGGTCCATCCTGCACTTTGGCGACAGTACCGGATTTGGGCTTTGACCGGTGACGCTTGGAGAGTTTCTGTCCGCCATTCTCCTGCCTCCCCCGCTTCCGCTTCTTTGCGGCGAGCTGCCGCTGCCCGTCGGATGGCATTGCGCCCAGTTCGTCGGCCGAGCTCATAGCTGGGCCAGACGTGGTGGGCGGCAGTTGAATGCCAGTTTCGAGAAGTTCGGTCGACCGTAATCGGGGCGCCGTATCCGGTGACGCTGCGCAGTATTTCAATGGCACACGCTTGCTCGACTGGCGACAGCGAAATTGTTGGCTTTCTGGTTCGCACCATCGCAGACTCAAGAAATTTTTGGAAGGGTCCCGACAGAACGGAGCGCCGATAGAGCGATAAGATACCGATAAGCACAAAGGTGGGGTCGGCCGATCGTTGAGCCGAGCCGCCAAAAATAATTATTCTACAGAGGCGCGCCGCCACTGGCCGGTCGCGTCAAGAATCGCATTCCGCCAAATCCGGATCTGGGCTGAAGGCGACAGCGAGACGGCGAGGAACACGCATAACCGAGGAAAGCGCTGCAGTCATCAAGGATACACACATAGGGTCTTGTTGCATTGCGCCGTAGGCACACCACAGCAAAATGATTATCCCGGTTCGCTGCTTCTCTTGTGGCAAGGCAAGTCTCACGATCCTGGAGGCCAGCCGCGGAACCACAAGCCATCAGCCGCTAACGCCAGCATGTCGAGCAGGTCACTGGCGACCTGTGGGAGCGCTACCTGAAGCTCCTCGACGAAGGCATCGACGATGGGTCAGTTCTCCGACTTTGGTAGCTTCCACTCCCGTGTTAGTGCGGGCCGTGCTAACCCGCGATGCTTCTCTGACGCCTGCAGCCCGGCAATGGACGCACTTGGTCTGCAGCGGTACTGCTGCCGTCGCATGGTCATGACGCACGTCGACCTCATCGAGAAGCTTCTCAAGTATGGATACCTCAACCCCATTGCTTCGTGATACAAGTGTCCGATCCGCCATACGGGGCTGGCTGCTTGGAAATTTGGGTCGCGAATACTAACCAGACGGACGCAACGCTCTCAGGTACTCGACCGAGGGACGACAGGAGAAGAAGATCAACCTTGCGCACACTCAGTGATGGATATACCACTTATTCTCGGGCGCACCCAACTTTACGACACCAGGAGGATTCAACTGATTTCCGAAAGCCAATACCGGGTCGTTCGCCGTCTCTTTCCTCTTTCTCTTTCTATATCCCTTCGCAACCGGCGAAGACATCAGGCGCGGCGTTTTTAGGAGTGGGGAATTGGTTATACAAAATGACGATAAACGTACATAAGCTTCCGCAGAATATGAAATCAGTTGGCAACGCGAGAGTGGAGGATATCTTTGTTTGGTATTGGTTGGGCATACTTGTGTCTACGAGAGGTCACCGTGGGCATGATCTGCGCGAATATGTTGGTCATGCATATGCCAGGTCATCAACGTGGATGTCATTGCAGCCTGTTGGCATGCTGTCCAGAGCTGGTGGCCTGTCGCGCCTACGGGGAAAACACCGCCGCGCTGCTACCTTCAGGGATTTGTTGGCTTGGCGCTCCAACATGCCCAATACGCACGTACAGGCATGATCATGTGAGTGGATGGGGGGTTGTATGAGTGCCTGAACTGCTCGTCGAGCCCATGCCCTCGTTGGGGCCTGGAAAGTTGTGACCCAACTGACTTGACACTTAACTACTGAGCCCCTGTGCGAGAAACTCGGCCAACAGTCCTGGTTTCCGAGACTAGCACAAAGGTGGGATAGATAGCGTGAAGACGAAGGAAGAAAATGCTCCATCGTAAGTGCGGTGTGCAGACGTTGGAAGGTGGTTGTAATGTCTCATTATCGTCAGGGGCGGGCCTGGCCCCGAAAGGTGTGGACGATCCTCCTCTGTTGGGCTGCCACGTCGGGGGTGGGGAGGGGATATCATCCATATCGTGGACCATGAGAGGACGATCAGAACATGGTCGGCGATAGGGGCGCTTGCATCGAACGAGTTACTTCGCTACCGGCACCCCGGGTTCGGACTATGGAGAGCGGTGAAGCTGCCCAACCCGAACGGGGGAGCAAATAGCAGCGTGCAGGCCCCAGATCGATTCATGGCCCGTTGGCGCACCTTGTTGGTTGAACGATGCATGCATTGAACTTGTGTTGCGGTGCGTGGTGGTGGAGGTCGACAACGACCCGCGTCTGCAATCGCGGCTAATCGTTGGTCTCTTTCCCGAAAAGGGGCCGCAAAACAAGCGCCGGGATTCACTGGCGCACCCCCAGCAGTAACCTGGCGAGCATGACAGCCAGAATGCGCCGGAGCCAGGAACTGCACGTTGCGCTACATTAGACGTAGCCGGTGCAGACACAAGCATGGAAGCGGTTGGTTGGGTTTAGCGACAGCAGAGAGCTCCTCACTCGGCAAAGATGGGGATGTGCATTTCCGATCCGAGGTGGGATACGCGGCAGACGAGAACAATATGAGGGGCGACGGACACGTATCCGCTCCCTCCGGAAGGGTGGGCAACGTGGTAGAGAGGGTTGGAAGTCACCTCTCGGGGAGGATGAGAAGGCAGGACGCTATCGAGTCCTCCAGACTCTCGAGTTTTAGTTACGGTTGTGATAGCGAATCCTCTCCCTCCCCGCCCCTCACCTCTTGGGACGAGTGTGCGGGGAACTGGGTAAGGATCGACAAGAGCAGGGCAGGGCAGGACGTCCAGGCCCGCAGGCCCGAGCTCTCTAGGGCTGAGCCTCGCAGTCCAGAACGGGCCTGGCCAGCTGAAGGGTTTGAAGGCGGACAGCGAGTTCAAGCAGAAGATAACGTAAGGATGACATGAAAGAGCGGACGGCTTGCAATCCTTCGTTCACGGTGATGCTGAGGCGCACCTTGCAAACCAGCGCGTGATACAAACACGGTCGAGCTAGCAAGGCCGAAGCCGCAAAAAAAGCGAGGGGTCGGTCGGGACAGGGGACAAGCCTCCGGTAGATCAGAGCAGGGCGCCTGTTGGTTTGTGTGCTCCCCCAGTGGGAGGCAGTTCCGTTGTCTGGCGCGGCCCCGTGGCCCGTGGGTCACATTTGGGGAGGGGTCCATGTTAGCGAAGCCACGGTGACCCAGAGCGCCGGTAACGCATTCGTGGCTGCCCAGCCTGAAGCCGCCGGGCCAGGGGGGGCTGGTCTCTGGCTGAAGTTTGTCTCGATGTGACGAGGGATGTGATTAGCCTGCATGGGAGTCACGGATCCTTTGGAGATGCTGCTTGCCGTCATACAGTTTGGTTCGTCCCAACTCTTCTTCCTTGCCTTTTGGCAGACAAGACACCCATATTATTCTTCCCATGAGGGCTGCTTGATCACGACACTATTTCTGGGCATTGCCCGAGACCCACGGCACAGGACGGGGACAGGGGCCAGGGGTGTCCTCTGAGAGATTGCTTCCTTACGCCTCTCTTGGCCGCTTGCTTGCCTCCTGTCCTCCCCCTTGTGGTTCCCTGCGCCCATCAACTTGATCGACCTTCTCTGTCGATTCCTCTGGGCTCTTTCTGGAACAATAGACGAAATTGCTGACCGAGAGTTAGCCGTCAGAGTGCGAGGACGCGCTAAGCAGCTGCAGGGATTTAGCCCTACCTGAGCTTGTGCACAAATGGCAGACTGACAACGATGAGTCTGCCAGGAGCTGGATGGAGGCGTCGAGTCTTCGATGCGTGGATGCAAGCCGCGCCGGGTGAAGCAGTCAGGCCGGCAAGGAGGCAGTTGGCCTGCAGCGCAAGGAACTTCCCAAACGGGATGCCGAGTACTGCTGATCCGTGTCTATATCTGCACAGGTTATGTTATGAGCTTGGGGCTTACCTGCATAATGGGACCTGTGAAGGAGCGTGTTTGTGGAGGGAGGGTGTCGCTGCTCCCGAGTGGGTGGGTGGTGATGACGGGCGGCTGGAATGAGCGTGCGGGCGGGACCGCCAAACAACGCCCGACGCTCTACCACACTCTCTTGTCAAACCCTGTGGGCGAGCTCGCAAGAGAGACCAGTCATGGGCAGGACAGCCAGCCTGCCCGCTTGCAACTGTCACCGATATGCATTTGATCCCACGAGGCGTTGTCGATCCGCGCACACTTTTGCCAGGCATTTTCTATTATCAATTACGTCCTCAACACGACGCGATCTGCTTCGAATAAAACAAACACACAAAAACAAACAACAGAAGCAACAACATCGACTTGCTTCCTGACCCTTGCGGCCATGCCATGCGGCGCCCCGACAGGATGGGAGAGTGGACAAACGCCGACTCCATCACGCTCCTCAAGCGCCGATTGGCCTGCGACGGCTTTTTGCGGCATCGGACAAGGGTCCTGTAGCCGGCGCCCCTGGTTGGATGGCTCGAGGCCGATGCCCCCCTCCCAAGACACATTTTAAGCGCCGACGCCTGTCGCCCTTCATGCAGGCCATCAGTAGACGGTCCCCTCCAGACGGGCCAACGGCGCCCTTTGACTGGCCGGCGTCCTCGCCGGGGTGGCACCGCCCAGGTGGACGCTGCAAGACGCACGAGTTGCTGCAGGGTGATGGACGCCTGGGTGGGAGTGGCTGCCTGCCCTCCCGGCGAGCACGCTCCCTTCACGTTCGTCCATGAACGAGGGCCCTGTGCTGTGGGGCCGCTATGCTGGCCGTGGTTGGCCGTGGCTGTCCTCTCACAGGCCGGCACTCGCGCCTCGACGCACGATTCGACTGCTCGCTGCTGCTTCTGAAGGGCAGCTCGATGCCGGCTCTCAGTGGATCAGACAGACGGACAGCTTCGTCCCTGTCCTGGAGCTCCCCCCGTCGATAGTTTTCATCCTTCCCGACGGCGGCCTTTTGCGCGGCCGTCTCCTCTTGGCAGCCGCCGCTAGCCTCGAGCTCCCGAGACGGGAGATTCAACGGATCCATCGTTCTCGGTCAATATTCGCAAGCCCTGTGGCACGAAGCACATCGACGCCACCTGCTTGCTTGTTCGGTGCTTGAGCCTCTCTCGGTAGGGAGTGCAACAAGATTCGGACATCCTTGATTTGGGACACAGGGCAGTTCAAGCCAGGACAGGCACACCAGGCTTCCAAGGCCCCGCTACACATTGCGGATACCTTGCGTTACCCTGCGCGTACCGAGTCCTTTGCAGGGGCTGGTGCCCATCATCCGCTTCCCCGCCGCCGGCTGTAGCTCCAAATATCCACGCACCGCGCCAGCAAAAGCGTGCACACCCACAGGGCGGCGTCACTCAAATAGCACCCGCAAGCCTCTCGGACCAACAGCAACCCAGCAAATCCCAGCTGGCCCTATACCGCCGCGGCGCGCCTCAAAACCCATCACCCTAGCGCCCCGCCATTCTCTTCCTGGCTCTTCATCACCGTGAATCTCTCCCAATTCTGCTCACCCTTCGTCGGCAGGGGAAGAGAATCAAGGGAACCAGAGCATCAATCCGCCGTGCGACGAAAAGTGACCATTGTGCGAGCCCGCGGGATCTACCACACGACCAAGTACCAAACACAGTCCCCTCTGTCGCGCGTTTGGCGTCTAAACTGGTCGCACAGCTAGGATCCCTGTGTCAGCAGCGCTGAGCGGCTGCTTAGCCGACGCGCGCGTTGCTGATTTTTTTTTTTTTTTTCTGCTGCGACCTTTCTGCTGGCCGTTGTCTTGCGATCGTCCAAACAGCTGGTCAAGATCTTGCCGAGGCCATCGATCTCTCGAACCACACACACACAACAGCCTATTCGAGCCGCGTTGTGTCAATCACTCGTCCGCCTCCTTGCCGTCGCCGACCCTTCTCGAGGCCGCGACCAGGGAGAGCTCGCGCTTCCGCGCAAATCGGACCGCTTACGCGCATTCCACGCCCCAGGCTCGCTGGCTTCCCCAGGGAATCTTGTCTTGTTGTGGTGCTGCGCTGTGCCTAAGGTACACTGTCGCGACGACGTCGACTAGGCACGCTCCTGTGGCCTGGGCAGCTTAGACATGGCTCTCGCTGCCCCGTTGCCATCGCCAGGAAGCATCATCTCGACGTATTCGCCCCACACAGACATGTCTGTCGAATCGCCCAACTCGCCCGCCGTGGCGAATCGCAAGAGCTTGCCGATGTGAGTACAACCCACGTGCCACCCCATTTCGGTATTCAATGCCCAGGAGGAGAGGAAGGAGCTCATTCTTCCCTCCCCACCGCTTGCATTATAGCACCGCATCCTTCCTGCTTGTCCCTAACAGTGATTGCCTTCGTCTACCAGGTCATCGGCCGAGTCCACGAGCTCTTCACAACAAGGACTCCACCCTCACACATTTGTGAGGCCACAGCCCAACTTCGGCCATCACCTCATGAGTCCCATCAGCGACATCGTCGGGCCCTCGCCCGTCACGTCCAACGGAACCGAGACGACTGAGATAGAAGATGAGGAATCAATGGAGGCTGGCTTTCCTGGCTCTGCCAATCAGCATCCCCAGGTATAGGCCCTGTTTTGTTCTCACTGGTCGTCACTGAGCTACTCTTGCGAATGACAGACACTAATACGCCCATAGCTCATGATGCTCAAAACTAACATTCCGGACCAGCTCCGGAGCTCCCTCAGCGAGGAAGCCGTCTCAGTCATACACGCGCCACAGTCTTTTCAATCTTGGGTTCGTCATCCCCCTTTTCTTAGTTTCTATAATTCTTACGGCCCCCATTCTTCCGTCATATGCGACAGCCTTAGCTGACGTGCCGAAAGACGTCCACTGACCAGGCAAATCCCGCTCAACAGCCCGATAAGCCGGCCGACATAGTGAGCCCTCCGCCAAGCGAGCACTCTGTCAAGGTCAGTGGAGTTATTTTCATGTCAGCTTTTGGCGGATGATGTTGTCATACAAGATTCTGACAAGATGACGGCTGGCAGTCTAAATCCCCAACCCTCTCTCCTCCACCAATTTCGACAAATGTCAAACCTGTGGGGTATTCTATGGAGTCTGCGACGCCTCAGGCCCAGAATCTTCAGGATGTGATCAACGATCACGCGAGGCTACGATCGAGCAGCGCCAGCAGTCTAGAATGTAAGACGGCGCTCACTCCGACTGTTTATGGGCAGGCGCAGAATCACAAAGTATTGACGTTGTTTGCCAGTGATTCCCGAGAACCTGCAGGGCGAATCGGACGCGGAGCTGTACAACCACGAGGACCAGTACAGCCCAGTAATGGAGGAAGAAAATGAGATTCAGGCACTCAAAACAGCCCTTGAGGAGTGCTGGACCCTCTGCAACACCCTCGCGAATCTGAGCTCAATCCACCGAGAGCGCGTCTTCAACAGCTCGGGCACGCCCGATGCCCACGAGAAGGCATGGAAGAGTTGCTGGAAGCTATGCCAGCGCTTATACCTCAGTCGAGACGAGACGACTGAGACCCACCATGGCCGGACAAACCTTGATCTATGCCGTGATTTTTGTCAGTCTCTGTTTGATGTTCGCACACGCAAGGACGACACGGCCGACTCCGTGCTCCGGGTCAGCTTTGAACTCAACAACCAGTAAGCATTTGTGCACCCATTCCCCGTATGCTATGTGGTCTGTTCTAACCAGCTCCTCGCGCAACAGTCTTTACAGCGCCCAGGATAGTCGGAATCTCCCAGAGGCCTTCAGGGAGAGGACACTTGATTTTTACATCACACTGTGTCATCGTTTGATGAAACAAAGGAGCGAACTCGCCGAGGAGACTGACTCTCTTCTTCGGGCATGCTGGTCGCTCGCCGAAATGCTCTTTAGCCTGCGCCAGAGTCGGAGGGACGCCAAGACGCCCGACGAAGAACTACTAGGCTCGGCCGTGCAGGCATGCTGGGAGCTTTGCGACATCTTCCGAGAGGGCTGGACACAGATCAGGCCGGACCGCGGGACCCCTCGACCAAGCCAGATGACTTTCTTCTCCCACAGTGGTGTTGCATCGGACGCTCGATCAAACACGGGCAGTCGGGCATCAATGCACTCGAAGCGCGAGAGTTTGCGTAGCGTCCCTGAGGAGAGGTCCCGGAAGCACAAGGCGCCAGTGCCCGAGACGCCGGTGACCGAGTTTGAGGACACGCCGATATCTCCCGAGAGTTCTAGCCCACAGATGCCCAACATTCTTGTACTAGGCACGGGCGGGTCTGACGCCGGCAGGTCTGGAAGCCACGGGCCTCGGTGGTCCAGCAGCGCGTCGAACCTGTCGAGCTACACACAGAGCAGCGCCAAGACAAGCAGCACAGCGACGGCTGGGGCGGCGACGGCCGAGGACGTCAACATCACGCGCATCAAAGCTCTCATAGTCAAGGCGGCCATGAATATCGGCTTCAGCCGGGATGCTGCTGCTGTGGACGGACTCGGGGGCGCCACGTCGCTGCAGGCGTTCGTCAAGAGCCTGCCTGCAGGATCGTTCGGAAGCCTCCCCTCGCACGCGACGCTTCTACAAAATTACAAGAACTTGGTGCTTGCAGACCCGGTGTTCCGGGCTGCGGCGAGCCTACCCGCGAGGAACAAACGACTGAGCGCATCTGACATCGGCAAGAGTGTGGTCTGGATGATGCATAGGTCGACGCACTATGGGTTCCTTAGAGACCTATTCAAGGTCGTCTTTGGGTTCCCGCTCGAGGATTCTGAGACGCGCAAGGGGAGTGTTGTCATTGTTATTTGAGCCCGGCAGGTCGGGCACCTGGTCTCGACATGAATGGGAGCAAGGCCAGCCATCTGCTGCGCCTTCCCACAACCCAAAACAAGTGCTGCCCGCCACGATATCACACACCCGACTCGAGACGGGCAGCACGAATGAAGAAAACAAAACCAACAGCCGGTCCCAGCTCAGCCAGCGATCGCTTGATCAACGCCGGAGGCAACATGTCCGGGCGAGCTATTGGCACCAAGCTCTCCCTGCAAACGACTTCAACGCCGAGTCCACAGCCTCATCTCGAACATGTCATCTCGGATATTCCGCCTATACTTACTCTTCGTCCTGTACTTTGCGTAATGCTCTTTGAGTAATGGAGAACTCACTCGGCGCATCATGTCAACAACGGTGCGTAATTACACGCCTATATTTCCCTTCCTTCGAACAGCGTTCAAGACCACCTTAGATACCCCCCCACGCTATCCAACGCACGATTCCCTTTTGGCCCCATTTCTTTTGATGTCGGCGTCTACAAGGAGTTCCTTGCACTACCTGTTCCGCTGAGACTCGCGTTTCCTATTCCACTCAATATATGTTCAAGACCGGCGGTGTGCTCCTGTTAAAACTCTGGGTGTATTTCCTTTCGACAACTGCCTTCTTGCACTTCCCAGAGCCTCTACTTGGATGAAAGATGTCGAGATCAATTCGGTATTTTTACCAGAACTATTTTCTATAATAAATATATGGCAATAAATATTTAAATATTCCAATCCCGCCAAACCTGTGCCATAAAAACATGGTATTTTTTGCGTAAATTGCCAAAAGAATGAGATTTTCTTCTTGTTTCGACACATTCCTTTGAGCCCATCCCTGCGAAAAGGGTATAAAGACGGGTAAGAAGAAAATGGAAACAAAAAGGCGGTACCCGGAGCTTGAACCGGGTTGCTTGAGACCTCATAATGCTGCTCACTACCAGGGTCGAACTGGCGACCTTCGCATTATTAGTACGACGCTCTAACCAACTGAGCTAAGCGAGCTGGTATACTCTTGGGTGGAGGACCACTAGAAAACGGGCTACTGTATACCACAGGCGGGTGGGTCTTGTTCCCCATCGGAACTTGCCCCTTTTCCCTTGCACGCTTTAGAGGCTTGTGCAAATGTCAATGCTACTGTGTTAGAACAGTTCCAACCTAGATGGTTTCGAAGATATGGCTAGCCCTATCCCTCTTTATTATTTTGTCGTTTTCTAAATGTCCTATACCAAGGCGGTTGGCCGTTGTTAGGGATCGATCCAAGACAAGAGCCACTGCCAAATCGGCACCTCTTGTGTAAAACGAAAAAAACAAAGGACGGTACCAGAAACACTCCACGATGGCACTTCTAGGGCTGCAACGAATACCCTTAATCTGGAGTGGATATTGTTATTGTGCTTGCCGAAAGCAGAATGAAGATGATACCAAGACGAGCGTGAATTTCCGCAAACAGCAGGCTGCCACTATCCGGCCCCTGAACCGGCGAATGGACGACGGTCAGACAAAGAGAACAAAGCCAGGCTGCTGGTGCCATACCATCTCGGCAGCTCCTTGCAAAGCGAGCACCGAAGATATAAGCTCCATGCTTCCCCCATCCCGCCGGGGCTTCTGACGGCCTCCTACCAACCTCGCCACGCACTTTGAGCTACCACCTCCTAAACACCCATACCGAGATCCCACGTCCGACAAAAACAAAGACAATCCACCATGCCGCGGCAGCACAAAGATGTATTACCGCCACCCTCTCCCAGCTTCACGAGCGACGAGGAGATCGACGATGACCCCATCGACTTCGACGACGGCACCCCCTTCCAGCTCTTCACCCGCGAGCTAGGCGCCAGGGCCGCCTGGCGCGTGGACGCCTACGAAGATGCCATGCGGCACGAGGCCGAGGCCCACGAGACGCCCGGCCCGGTCCCCGCCGACATGGGCGGGTACACGCGGGTCTACCGCGAGCTCGTCGATGAGTGGCGGCGCAAGGGCATCTGGGACGGCTGCTGGGGCGTCATCCCGGGCCACCTGTGGAGCCACCAGGCGCCCTCGCCCGATCCCCCCTCGCCGCTGCCGGCCGAGCAGCCTGCCCCCGCGCCGGCCGGCACCCGTCGCTCGGCAAGGCTGGCAGGGGCTGCTGCACCCACACCCGCCGCCCCTCCCGCTGCGGCTGCTGCGGCCGCCGTTCCTGCCGCGGCGCCGGAGCCGGTGAAGCTTGCGGCCTACAACCCGTTCGCGGCCAAGGCGCGCGAGCGCTCCGTCGGCGGCACGGTGACGCTGCAGGTCAGCCGGCGGCCCGTGGACACGGCGATCGAGTCGCCGTTCGACTACCTGCGCGACCGGCAGGGCGCCGCCGCCGCCCGGCGCCGGAGCGAGCAGCAGCGCCTGCTCCACCTGCGCGCGGTGGCGGAGGAGGAGGAGGGGGGCGCGGCGGAACTGGAGGCCGGGGAGGAGGCCGGGGCTGGAAGTGCCGCTCCTTCCACTGCCGCTGCCGCCGCGACCAAGGCCGGCCCGGGCGGCAAGGCCAGGGCCAAGCGAGGCACCAAGCGAACGCTCGCTGCTGAGACTACGGGCGACGAGAATGCCAACGTCAAGAAGGCGGGCCCTAAGCCGAAGCGACAGGCCAAGGAGAAGACGACTACGGCCAAAGAGAAGACGGTTGCGGCCAAAAAGAAGACTGCTGCGGCAGAGAGGCCCAGGAGGCGCAAGTGAACTCGGCAGGGGATCGTCAATGGGATGAGAGTCCGTGGATTTCGTTTTCGCCATCTTCACGTCTTTAATTTTGGAGCATGACAGGCGTTGTGGTGTCATCTTGCCCGTTGGCTTGCCTGTATACCTCTGACAGGTTCTTTGCTTTGTATTGTTTTGGTAAATGATATGCGTTGTTATTATGTAATGATTCCAGTGCTGTTGCTCCTCACTTTCCTCAAATGATACGTCCACTCTCCCTTTTGATTAAATAGGTGCCCAAACGAGCGTTCCCACGTCAATGGCAGACGAAGATATTGAATCTGTATCCCATCTCAAGGTTCACCTCACAGCTACCAGAGTCTTCACTCTTGCACGCCCTGATACATCCAGCGGCCCGGGTCAAAGATGGCTTCGAGGCTCACACGGTTGAACGAGCCGATGGCGCAGCTGAGGTCGTGGTCACCCTCGAGCCCGAAGACGCCGCCCGACTGGTCGGCGTCTGTCTCCTCGTGCAGGTCCCAGCTGCCCACGAGCTGGCCGTTGCGCGTGAAGAAGACCTCGGCCCCGAGCCGCTCGCTGGCGGGCGAGGCCGTGAAGGTGATGCCGATGCCGTAGCGGTCTCCCCGCCTGAAGGGCTCCGTGAAGGTGCAGCCGCCGCCCAGGTCGTTTGTGTACCTGTGCCCGTCGTCGCCGTGCACGGCAACACTGCCGCGGTGCCAGCCCGGTAGGCGGAAGGGCGGGTAGGGCAGCGCGGCGAAGCCGATCGAGAGCGACGTCTCCTCGGGCCTGCTGTCGGGAAGCACCTGGACCTCGTAGTAGACGGTCCGGGCACGATGCTGCTGCTTCTGGCCGCTGGACGAGTAGGCGAAGAGGAGGGGCGAGTGCTCGCGCGCGCAGTAGAGCGGCGGGTACGCGCAGATGGTGGTGTCGGGGCACCGCTCGTGGCGCGTGCGCACCTGCCACACGCCGGGCGCGGCCCAGCGCACGTCGCCGTTGAAGCCCTGCGGCTGCATCAGGCGCGGGTTGTGCGCGGCCAGGGCGGCGCGCGCGCCCGGGTCCTGGTCCAAGTCGATGGGCGGGCCCAGCGGGTGTTGCGCGCACCAGGACTCGCCGGCCTCCATCTCCTCTTCGGTGGCGTTGTTGGCGGGCGACCGCTCCCAGCCCGAGAAGACGTCGGGCGGCGGGGGGAATAGGGACGTGTCCGGCACCACGGCCTGCCAGTTGTGCTGCGGCGGCGGCTGTTGCTGGGCGGGCGGTGGGCCAGGCGGAGGCGCCGTGTAGTCCGCGGCAGCAGATGCGGACGGCGGGGGCCCGGGAGGCGGGCCAGGTGGTGGAGCATAACCACCACCAGGTGTAGAGCCTGGAGGCGGTCCAGGTGGAGGGCTGTAATGGTTCGTGGAGTTCATGGCAGCTATGGACGGTGGTGTCGGTCGAGCCTGCGTCTGTGTCGACGGAGGCGGACCGGGCGGTGGCTGGTAGCCCTGGGTCGGAGCCGCTGTTTTTGTCTCGGGCATGGACGAGAAGGTCTGCTGCTGAGCTGGGAGGGCAGCGGGCTGAGGCGCGACGGCCGAGGGGTCACGCGCCGGCTTGTCTCCGAAGCACATGGTGGTCTCTGGAGCTAACGTCTCTCAGATGTAGCTGTCGTTGGCGGAATCAAGCAGGGCCAATTGGGAGGAGAGAGGCTAGTATTTAAGCTTAGAAAGGAGATTGACCTCGCTGAGGCACAGCAACAGATGCCCGTCTCTAGTGTGCTCGCAATTGCTTTTGTGCTCAGGCTGATGTGGCGACCAAGAAGGGAGCTGGCCATCGAGGACCCGCCGCCGCCAAATGAATTCTAATCTCTTTCTGGCCCGAATGGCTTCTTTGCTTCTCCTTGCTTTGTGGCGCGCGGCAGCAGGAGGCGAGCGAGATTGAGTTTCGGCCAGCTGCTTCCCAACCTGGTGTTTTGATATCGACGTCAAAAGTCAGCCAGTCTAGGTCCGCTCGGTGTAGGGAGGTATGTGACATTCCGAGCGAGGGTGAGCTTACTCCGTTTAACCTTGCCCATGTGGGTTCCCTGCCAACGATGGTGTCGTTCTTGGCATGCAGGCACAGCCCCAACGCTGCACACAAGGCCACCCCTGCCGCAGCGACCAGGAGCATCTTCCAACAGGCAACATGTCCTGCCGTGCGTACTCCTCCGATTGCATGGATGACAGCCAGCACGAACAAGCCGTAGATGTGGACGGAAAACAAGGTGGCTCGCGCCGCGGTTGCATGCCACTATCAGCGGAACGGCGAACCTACCTGACTCCATGGTAAGCACGAGCACAGATGCACCAACAAGCGGCCTGTGGTTCAACTAAGGCTTGGCATGGGCTTACCTCACCCAACGACCGTGGCTGGGGACTGGGTCTGGGGGATACACCATCCGATTGCTATTTCTCTCTCTTTTTCTTCTACCGTTTCCTTGACCTTGTATGCCGCACTATACCTTCTCCGACTCGGCCCTGGTCCCGTCTAGTTTGGGGTCTCCCTATCGGGCAGCCTTTCGTCCGAGAGGCCGAACTCGGTAGTATCATCGATCAACAACCTGCTGCGGTATGCCTCCTCATCCAAAGGAGTGAGTTCTTTCGTCTACTTCTTGGACATTGCAGCAAGCCCTAGTGTTGAGAGTAGTCTGCTGGTGGCCAGACCTCTCTTACATCCTAGAGCTGCCCCCTTCAACAGGGCCTGCTAGACATGGTGAGAGAGAAGGTCGGCCTGGTAAGTATAAAGCGATCGACAGTCTCCCAAGAGCGAGCCTCTGGAAGCATCGTCTTCGTTAACTGGAGTAAATTAACAGCGCAGAACCGACTAGGCTAAACTAACCGCACCATTGCAAACCATTGGAAGACCCTCGACAGAAGCCAGATAATAAACCATCGCAGACAACTCGAAATCCTTCAAGAAACCATGCAAGAAACCATCGCGAACAACCCGAGTCCCTCAGAAGAAAACCCTCCAGTAAACCAGCGCACCATGAAGTCAAACAACTAACGTTACACGTTCAAGTCCCTCACACCATTCTTTTCCTATCCGCGGCCGTGGATGTTGCCCATCATCATCTGGCCACTGTAGGCTGGGTCGACCTCCATGATGGCCCTCTTGACCATGTCCACCACTGACGCTCCGTCCTTGAAAGTGACGGAGCCGTCAGCGCCGTGGGTGTGCCTGTAATCCTTGGGAATCAGGCAGTTGACGCCGTCGCAGGCAGGTGTCTCTGGCGACGGCAGCTGGAGGACACTGGGGTCCACGAACTGTGGCAGCTGGCTGGTGCTGCCAAGACTCGAGCCTGGGACACCCAAGGCCCCCGATGTCGGCATGGCGTTGTCCATGGAGCTTGTGGTGGCCATATACTCCATGGGGCCGGCGGGTGAAGCAGCAGCCATGAGCTGCCGCAAGAACTCCTGGTCCAGGTCCTCACCACCCAGACCCAGGCCCAAGCCGGAAGTCGTGTTAGGCAGACCCAGATCCCAACCAGCGACGTCCATGTTGAAGCCCAGGTCGCCGTCGCCTAAGGCCAGACTCTGGACGGGGGCCGCCATGGGCGCTGGTGGCGGAGGGGCTGGGGCCTTCTCGGCAGCCCGTGAGGTCTGGCGCCTTCTCCGGTTCCCGCCGAGCACCCTGGGCATGCCAACCTGGAGAAGAGGAGCCCTGGAGAGGTTGATACACTGGTTATTATTATGAAAATAAAAAGATATAAAAGAAAAACAAAAAGAGGCAAGTATGTTGTGGAGAGGATGATGGTTGGAGCCATGACTTACCCATACTTGGGGTCTCTGCCGATCATACCGCGGAGGTATCTGAACTGGGGTGGCCCGAAGACAACACCCGGGAACCTCCCAACGAATGCCTGGATGACAGGCTCCATGCTGGCCTTGTGCAGAAGCAACTGCTCTGTGTAGTAGTGCTTCTGCTCCTCGGTGTAGCGAGGGTGGGGGTTCTGGGTGAAGCTGGGCCTATGATGTTATTATAATATGTTAGTATAAGTAAAAAAGGATAAAAGGGATGGAAAAATAAAAAGAATAAAAAAGAAATATGTTATTAAAGGAAAAAATGTTAAAAAAAAAAAAAAAAAAAAAAAAAAAAAAGAAAGTGAGGATGGGGGGAAAGAAAGCGAGGATGAGAATAAAAAAGTGAGGATGAGAGGAGAGAAAGCAAAAACATAGACAAATGTGTACCTACATTTTAAATGTCTTCTTAGGAGGAACGCCGAAGATGAAGGACGTAGGAAGGCTGCTCAAGTGACTTCAGAGCGCAGTGTGACTGTCTGAAAGACGAGGGTGGCTGGAGCGCTGCGGCAAGGGAAGTTGGCTGCCGGGAGCAGCGTGGAGCAGAGGAGCGACAGAAATCGAATAGCCCTGGCGGCAAGCGGAAAGATTCCTGGGTTGGCAGTCGATGGCAGGAAGGAGCTTCTGAGCTGGGCTAGAGACGGAAGGCCGCTGGAGCAGAGTAGCAGGATGGCTGATTCCGGAGCGATCTTGGAAGGCGCGAGAGCTTCTGTAGAGTAGGGCAGGAAGGCAGAGAACACGATGGTGTGTGAGACCAGAGAGGGACCAGAAAGACGGCTGCCGGAGCAGAGTAGCGGGATGGCTGATTCCGGAGTTGTCTTGGAAGGCGCGAGAGCTGCTTGCTGTAGAGTAGGGCAGGAAGGCAGAAAACACGATGGCGTGTGAGTGTAGGCAGGACAGGGACCGGAAAGACGGCTGCTGGGTCTGCTTTTGTAGACCAAGGTTCGAATTCCTTCCTGCTCGACGAAGTGAACTCCAAAGGTTGAGTAGGCTCTGACGGTGGCTGTCTGGCTCGCGGTGCGTGGGAATGTTCGGTGGTAGAGCGGGATCGGGTCGTTAGAGGAGGCTTGGAGAGTGACGACTTTAGGGCAGGAGGGCAGGGCAGGGCAGGGCGTTGATACTGCCGGGTCGAGGGACGGAAAACGGGGGAGGACGGACGGTGCTGATGAATCAGGTCCCATAAGTGAATTCCGAAAAGCTGCGCTGTCTTTTTTGCGCCCCAGTTGCCAAAGCGGTGTGGCTTGCCTTCTGGAGCTCGTCCAAACCACGGGGAGGAGGAAAGCGCGCGCTCTGGGCTAGCCCTCCTGCTGACCAGCCAGGCCGGGGAGCCCCCGGTGTGCTCCTCGTTGGGAAGAGCCGATAGCGAAACGCCCCTCTCCGGTCTGCAGAACCCGCGGAGCGCAAATCCCCATAGCAATGTTTCGGTTCCAGTATTTGGGTAAGGGTCTGCTAGAATAATGCAGCTTTGGTGGCCTTCCACCCTCCTCTAGAGCTTTGAGCACCATCCTTCTCGGGGCAAGAAAGTTATGGCATTATCTTTTCCTTGGACCAAAGACCCTGCTAGCTGCGCAGAAGGCAATCTGCTATATACTTGGACTGACACCCAAAAACAACAAGGACGCGAGCCTCGTCCGCCAACCACGACTCCAATCAGCAGAGGGGCACACCACACAACAGCCTGGCGGTCGAGCAGGACCGGGCCTGCGATGCAGGGGGATAGCAAGAGCGAGCCCCTTTACAACGGTGAGTAATATAAACATTCTATTCGCAAGTCATCGATGTGTCTCCCAAACTCAAACCAATTGTAGGAACCGCGTCGCGACGGCAGACGGACGCCCACTTCTTTTGCTCCCTCTTTGCGAGTGCAACGGAGCAGAGCAGTTCGCTGGTGCAGGGGCCAAATCAAGCTCTATCTCTTGTCCAGTGCCCAGGCCAGACAGGGGTCAGGACCAGCAAGGGAAGGGCAGTTGTGGGGGGGTGAGGGAGCAGTGAAGACCAGCAAGCCACCAGGCCAAGCACCCGCCGCTGCACTATCTATACAGCCGAAGCGGGAGCCAGTTAACTCCTCTGAAAAATCCCCCACCAGCACTCGACCTCCTCCGCCACATCCTCATCGTCTCCCCAGTCATCCTGGCTGGCCACGGCACCCTCCTCGATGCACATCAAGCTAGCGTGGCGATCCGCAGATGACATGGCGCTGCGGAATGACGAGATCAACCTGATAGTTGTGGCATCACGCCGCGGCACCATGACGAGCACTCTAGCTTCAGCATCTTGGACCAGATGGTCATCAATCGCCCCTGCGAGAAGACCGGGGTGGTCATCGTCGTAGAGAGGATCGGCCACGAGGATGATCTAGTTGTCGAAGAATGCTGTCAGCTCTGTTGACTAACCAGGACAATGCTGAGAAGACAGGATCGAACGAGAATGTGACTCGACTGAGAAAGTCTGAGAGCGACAGCGAGCGCAAGCCACGGATTATAGAGAGCGGACGGGATGGGACAATGAACTGGAAACAAGATGCCGGCGCAACTGCAAAAGGCCCTAACGCAACGTACCTTGAACTGGTTCTTCTCTCCAAACAGGCCCGCGTCGACTTCGTCCTCGCCCTCGCCGCCCCACGTCAGCGCCCCAGCTGTCAGGTCTCCGCCCAACATCTCGACGACGGCACGGTTCTGGTCAACATTGTGCGCCAGGTTGGGCATAATATCGGGGAGGTCGCTCAGGGCCACCGGGACCTGCCAGATTGCTGCCGCGGCGAGGCCGAGCAGGCCAGTGCCGGAGCCAAGCTCGAGGACAGACACGGGACCATGGGTGGGGCCGGAAGCAAGGGTTTTGGGAGTCGGAGCCAGAAGATGGGATAGGGGACCCGCGGCGAACCGATGCAGCATGCGTGCCAGCGCGTACGACGAGCCCCAAGTTTTGAGACCAAGAGAATCGCCCGTCAGGGGAGGCTCTCTGATGGTGAGTTCGAAGACGGGGTAGTCTTGGCTCTCGAACGGCCACCGCCTGGTGATCTCGCCCATGGCTTTTCGAGCAAGAGACAGTCAGCAAAAAAGACCGAGGAAGGCACATGCGTGAGGTGAGCGAGAAACACAGGATTCCACGAGACTAAGAGCATACCCACGACACACGGAATCACAAAGCCACAAAGAACATTCAACACATACCTGTTCTGCCGCACCGCTCCGAGAGCCGACGCGCCGCCTCGGTCCAGATCAAGTCCCTCTGATCATCGTCTTCCAGCCAAGCCAGGGGGTTGCTGATAACGCTCGATAGATACGCGGAGATCTCGTGTCGTAGAAACGCAGCTGTGGTGGCCGCCACCTGCAGCCCCTCCTTGGGGAGCGACTCGGACAGGGAGGAGGCGCGGCGACCCTTCTTCTTGGGGTTCCAGGTCGGGGGCTCGACTCGGAGGCTCAAGAGACATTCCATGAGGTCCCCGAAGGCAGGCTTCTGCCACATCTGGGGGAAGTCCTCCGGCGAGCGTGTCACGCCCGCGATCGGCGTGGAGGTCATTGTGGAGACCCTTGGTCGTCTTGTGGGGATTTGGGGGTGATGTGTAAAGGAAAGGGCTGTGTGGGGGCCTGTGACCTCTCCTCTAAGTCTAGGTAAAAGAAGGGGAAACTGCTTTGGAGCAAGTCTAAAAAGGTCTTTCCGGCGGGCAAACCGGAGGATGTGTTTCTAATGCGGGAAGGGCCAGGAGAGAATGAAGGTGAAGATGAAAAGGGAAAAGAAAGATATCTATGCTCTAGGCTCTAGGCTCTATGTTCTATGCTCTATCGCTTGAACGGGACGGAACGGCAGACTGAAAGTGAAGAGACTCTATGCATGTCCACCGACACTTGTGAGGACAGAGATAAAGGGGGAGGTATGGAAGTGCAATCCACGGCTGGTCACCTGCGGGACAGGTCAAGTCCCGAGATAGCCTGCATGTTGCCGTTGAGCATGTTAGACAAAGGGATGGGCGTCGTTGGAGGGAGGGGCTCGGTGAGAGGGGCTTGTGGATAAGACGGGGCCAGTCAGGAATTCGGCGTGGGTGATTCAGTCTTTGTGTATTTGTCGTCGGTCAGGGGGACCCATCCCCTTTCCGCTTTGGTCAGTCCGTCTCAGCCTCACGCAGCCTCGGGGTCCAGACCTGGTCGTCAGCTGGCTTACCTAAGGAGCCTCCCAGCGTCACGCGCTATTCCGTATTGGGAAGCCGCCCAAGCTCCCAGTTGGTCCCACTAATCAACGTCAGTGGGGCCCCCTCCACAGGCACGAACCTCAAAACCTGGCTCGGCGGTGATTTTTTTTCGTGACTCTTTTCTTCTTCCTTCCTCTCCTCAAGCATCGTCCTCTTCAACGCTGCGTTTCCATGCCTAAACACGGAGAGGACCCCCTCTGCCCGCTTCATTGCGGAAACGGGAACCTCTCGACCCTTTTTCGAGCATGTGAGAAATTCGGAGAAATCTTCACTCTCGGGGAAGCCGCTGTCGCTTTTTTTTCTTCTTTTTTTCCCCTCGGGGAAAGGGAAAAAAAAAAAAAGGACGGGTGATACCCAACTTCTTCAGCCCGTGACGGCCTGGCGTGAACCTTTTTCCACGTCTGCAATTGGCATCAGAAAAGCAGGAAGCGCGGGTTCGGGGCTTCGTTTCTCTTAGCCGCAAGGCGACGGGGACGCTTGCTCCGGACCGTCGGCGTTTTTCCTCTGGGAGAGTCGTTGCGAAGATTGTGTCGGGAGACACTGGAGTGCGATACGCGGCGTTACCGACCGGGCTCGGCTCTCCCCTCGTGGGAGATGCCGTCTCGGGTAACAATTCAATTCCGATTATTCTGTCGAGGACGATGCTTCAACCCTCTTTTTGCTCTCAGGTCAGTTTGTTCCTCCCTCTCTCGCCCTTCCCTTCCTCCTACTCTGTCTTCTCGACACCCGGGGCAAGCCCGACTGAGAGGACTCCGACGAGATAAGGTACTGCGCTAACCATGCATCCGCGCATCTCGACATTGTGCCGGCGATGGCTTCGCGGCTTCTGTTGTTGTGCGCTTGGAGGAGATATCCGGAACGAGGCAACAGTCGTGCTGTTTACTGTTAGATACTCGTCAGAATACACTCACCCAACTTTTACCACGTTTCCCCACCACTTGACGATTGCGTAACAATCCCACACACCAGACCTCTCGTCGCGTGCCTAGCGCCTAGCAGATGCTGATCGTGGCCACATTTTTGTCTGCGGCGGGCAATTTTCTTCTTAGCGTCGCCATTTTGCAACAGCCTGCGCTGAGATGGCCCACGGCCCCTGCACATGAGACGGTGCCCGCTTTTGAGGACACCTACTGTCTACTCTGCAGGCACTGCTTGCTCCAGACACGACTTTGATGATGACATGTCGTTTACTCAAGGACAAGGGCAAGGGTCAGTATCAATAGAATCGATATGTAGGTAGGTAGCTCTATAGGTACCGAAAAAGGCATCGCAGACACGAACCATTTGAACCTTTCGACGAACTAAACAGACGACTAATTTGATGTCCAGTATCGATGCTCCCATGCCCATATTATCCATCGTCTCAGCATCGTGTCACAGCGGCAGCCTGTCGTACCAACCATATAAACTACAGCGCAATTTCCTTTCCATACCCATCTAGTCAGATGCTCGGCGCGACGTCTCCTATTGAGGCGCATAGCCCAGAGTCATCATATTATACCTTCCCTTTCCACCAAAGTGCCAGCCCCAACATGGCAACGGCGGCGCTACCAACCGCTAGCACGGTCTGCCAGTCATTGGCTCCTCCCGCCCCTCTCGGCCGCCGTACGTTATTACCAGCGACCTCCTTGTCCTTCCTCCAAACCGGCGTTGAAACGCCGGTTACGTCAGTTTCTCCATCCTTTTCCGTCGAAGTTTGATGCTCTCCATCACAACCGACCCAATCCGCTTGGGCCTTCTGGGATTTTCCGGTTAAATTGCGATACAAACCCTTCGGTGAAGGGGCAGCACTCATTGTCTCACCATCTTGCGGCCGTACTGGCGTGGGGGTCTCTGCGGGCGTTCTTTTGGGGCTATCCAGCACCACAGCCTCGTCGTCCTCGCTCGTCAGCGATTTGGCAGCCATGGTCGGGCGAGTGGCGGGGCTGGGGAGCAGGACAACGGGCTGCGGCGAAAGGGGTGGATCCTCGTCGTCTTCCTCCTCGCCACCCTCGGCGATGGACTGCAGCGACAATGCTGAAGATGAGGCATCAGAGGCCACGGACCCCATGGACGCTCTGGGGACAGCCAGGCGCTTTGGCGGCCGAGACAACGACGGACTCGTGGCGGGGGAACCTCCAATAAAGTCCCCGACAAAGTCGTTCGTTTTTCGACGGGGCACGCCGAGCACGGCCGAGGGAGGGACGCCTTCGAACGTCGTCTCGTCCTCCTCGAGTTCGTCCTCCACCTCGTGAATGAGCTCACTTATCTGCTCCAGACGCGAGGGGAACTGCTCGAGTTCGGGATCTTCGAGCTCCGACATGTCAGGCTCGTGCTCGAATCCGAGGGAGTGGCGCGCCTCACTTGGCGAGTGCGGCCGGCTGCCCCCTTCGTTCGAGTCCTGGTCGTTCGATACAAGACACTCGTGAGCAAAAAGAGGGACGCGGTCCTGGCCGTCGTCCCAGTCGTCGTCCATAGGAGGCCTGTGTTTCTTTGAAAAGGGATCTAGCCAGCCCGACGCAGTTCCCAAGTCGCCGAAAGAACCCGACGCGCCTCCTTTGACGTCGTCATCGGGGAGGCGGATTTCCGGGGCCGACTCATCGTCGTTCGGCGGAGGCGACGCCGGCGCCTGTGAGCTTTCAGGAGTGGATGCCTCCTCCAACTCCGGCCTAAGGGGAGCAAGTTAGCAGCGGGGAAAGTGGGTGCGCGCGGAGCTACCAAACATAGAATGCGCCTCACCTGATCTCGTTAGGAACCGTAAGCACACTATTGCGGTTCCCGTCTTCATCGGTAACTACAGAGACGTCAGTCAGCATGGCAAGTTAAGTAGCGAATAAAAGGCACCGCGTGCAGTCAGAGGCAGAGTATTCCAGGCCGCGAAAGAAATATTTAGAAGCGCATGTTGGAGGAAAGGAAGAGAAGGCGAGAGGAGTGGTAGGTGAGGGCGAGGAGGGGAGGGGATAAATAAATAACGGCGGCGACTAACCCGAATCGGCCCCCTCGTCGAGAAGCCACCAGTCGCCGTGCCCCAGGCGGAACTTGTATTGAATACAAGATCCGGGATCTGCGAGGATTGTCGCCTTGAATTCATACTCGCCCTGCTCGTCGAGGGCGCAGGTCATTTCCTGTGGTTGCCATTGGGGCTCCGAGTAGGATCCGGCCACAAAGACGGGCGGCTGGGCCCCCAGCTTCCGAAAGGTTACCGTGACAGGGACTTTGTTGGCCGCCATTGCTGTTCCTTGGGAGTGTTGCTTGGCGGGAAGCTGCAGAACGACAAAACGGACGACTTTCTTGCCCGCCCCCGGACTGGCGTCGACACGCTGGCCCAAGAGATGTCTGGGTAGGATCCGCAATGGGGTGTGGTCCTCGGTAGGTTGTGTTGCAGGACCCGACACGGAGGAGGGAAAAGAAATAAAAAGAAAAGCACGAATCGAGATGCAAAGATTCACCGAAAGCGCAGATAGCGGTGTTGACAAGGGTAGCTCCTACAGGGAATTCCTAGGCATTAGGTAAAAACAGAGCGGGGATGAAAGGCAATGACTGAAAATGTTGGTGCTAGCGGGCAAAGGCGGGCAGCCAGCAGAAGGCGTCGAATGTCGGGTGGGAGAATCGCCCGATTTCCCACCAGCGCTCGATCCTAAACCACCCGGCGAGCTGCCTGGTTCGGTTGTGGGCTCAATGGGGACAAGGGAAGGAACAATCATGGACCGGGCGGACGGGCCATTGATTGATTTTTAGAGGCGGCCGACAGGAAGAACCACGAGCTCAACGGTGCTCGGTGGTTGGGAACCGTTCGCGTCGGCAGGACAATGCAGCCAGATTTCACTAAGCTTTTCAATCCAAAGTGGGAGGCATGAGTGAAGCAAAGGTGCCCACGGTACAAGCACACGGCCAGACCAATCCAGCCCACCCTGGCTTCCCCGCAGCGCCGGGTAGCTCGATGTCATCATCCACCCTCGTGCATGCCTAGGAATGGGTGTCTTGGTGGGCTACGTGGTTGGAGTCGAGCCGCCCCTCAACTCGGGTTACCTCACCTTTGTCGACGAGTCCAGCATCATGCCATATCACGCCACACCGCCGGAGCCAGACCCAGCCAGAGCCAGCACAGGCTGCCCTAAGGACGTGGAAGAAGGCAAGAGGGACTCGGGACAACCAACACACGCGTTGAGGGGGCCCCAGTCAACCAATAAATCGGCCAATCTGCAATCTGTGCTGGTGCCGACCGGCGTCGTCGCGATGTGCTGGAGCTTCAGAGTCCTGTGTCTCTCCTTCCTTTTTCCTAGCTCGGTAAGCTTGCATATTGATGTCTGGTGGTTGCACCAACACCTGCAGAAGCTGTGCTGGACCAACTGCAGGACGTGCAAGGAAAGAGCACATTCGGTGAGATGGGGAAGCACGGACTGGGACCGACCAGAGGTGCCCCACAATCGCCCGCTAGCCCTTGGCTCCTTTGCCGTGGTGGAGAACAGCTGGAGCCGTTTGCCGACTCAACTTTGATGTGGGGCCCCGACTGGAGCATGCAAAAGAATTTCCAGAAGCGTGGAATGGAGAAGTTGATGAGGCCAGCCCAGCGTCGAGCCATAATATCCAGCACTGCTGCCCGCGTAGCGCCTTGGATTTCGTCTCTCCTACGGCCTGGTTATGTTAAGATCAGCGCTGGGGTCGGTATGCCTGGCCTGCCGCATCTCGGCCAGTGCCTCCGCCGTCGGGGCGGCGTCTAGGGCTCTGGCTCAGGGGCGCCCGCAGCACCACACTTTCCATGTGCCGCCTGGTACCCCCGCCTCGGCACCGGCACTGGCTTCCCGGCCGTTCTCAACCAGTCATGCATGCGCCGGACCGCCGCGCTCACCCAAACGCACGCCGTCTCGCATGGTCCTATCAGACAGTGTCGCTCGTGACGGCGGGCGGGGTGGCTCGAGGCCAAGACGGACTGAGGGTCCGTTCGGCGGCATGAACCGCAGGGTTGCCAACGTGGACCCTGACGCAAGGCCGTCGAGGTCTGGAGGCTCGCGTGGCAGCGGCTCACCACGGGACGGATCAGACCGCAGGGGGGCGCGGAGGGGCGCACTTGGCCGCGACGGCCGCGGGTTCAAGGCGCTCAAGATGCAGCAGAGCCTCGCAACAGTGGGCTACGGCGCGCGGGCCAGGATCAAGTCTCAGGTGGACGAATTTGAGTCGTTTGAGCAGTTTGGCCTCCTGCCCTCGGTCAAGGAGGCTGTCTACGGCGAGGCCCTGAAAGGCATGACCGACGTCAAGCCCACCCCTGTCCAGCGCCTTGCCATCCCGGCGCTCCTGGGCCAGACCGTCGGACGCTCTAGAAAGTCCAAGGCTGCCGCCGACGGTGACGAGGAACCTGGCCGGGAAGAGTTTCTGCTTGCAGCCGAGACGGGCTCCGGGAAGACGCTGGCCTATCTTGTGCCGGCCTTGAATGCGCTCAAGCTCGCCGAGGCCCAGGACCCAGACATCATCTCGTACAACCAGCGCCAAGCCGTAGAGCGGGAGCGGCGCGCCAAAGAGGACGCAAAGGGCCAGGCTGCCGGGCAGCGTAAGACCAAGCGCGCCATGGAGCCGCACCCTACCATGGCGAGACCGCGTGTGGTGGTGTTGGTGCCAACGGCCGAGCTGGTGGACCAGGTCGGCAAGGTGGCCAAGTCGCTATCGCACATGATCAAGGCGCGCACGCGGCTTGTGTCGGCCAACTACTCGGCCACCGTGCTCGAGGCCGACGTCTTCTCGCCCGCGGGTATCGACGTGCTGATCGCAACACCGCACCTGCTCTCGTCCATTGCGGCGACGAACCCAAACGTGCTCTCGCGCGTGACGGACCTCATCGTCGACGAGGCCGACTCGCTCCTCGATCGCAGCTTCTCCGAAGTGACTGAGAGTATAATCGAGCGAGCCATGCCCTCTGTCCGCCGCCTCGTCATGTGCTCTGCCACGATCCCGCGCCACCTGGACCGCTACCTGGCTGCGCGCTACCCGAACATGCGCCGTATCACAACGCCCAACCTGCACGCCATCCCGCGTCGCGTGCAACTCGGCGTCATCGACGTGTCTCGCGACCCCTATAACAACAACAAGAACCTGGCCTGCGCCGAGGCCATCTGGTCCATCGGCAGGGAAGCTGCCCGACACGAGGGGCCCATCAAGGGCCCCGTCGAGGTCCGCCGTATCATGGTATTTGTAAACGAGCGCGAGAAGACGCATGAGCTGGCCGGATTTCTCGTCAGCAAAGGCATCGACGCCGTAGCCCTGCATCGCGACACCGAGGAGCAGCGGCAGTCTGAGATGCTTGCTTCCTTCACCAGCAACGAGCCGCTCACCATCCCCGCTGACGCTGCTACGACAGCCGATGCAGCCGATGCCAAGAAGACCCGCGGCAGCAAAGGGAAAGCTTCGCCAACGCCAGCAAAGCACCGACAGTTGCTCAACACCAAGGTCATCGTAGCGACCGACCTGGCGTCGCGAGGCATCGACACCCTAGCCGTGCGCCACGTCGTTCTCTACGACGTGCCGCACACCACCATCGACTTCATTCACAGGCTTGGGCGAGCCGGGCGCATGGGCCGCCGCGGGCGTGGAATCGTCCTGGTCGGCAAGGACGACCGCAAGGACATTGTGGCCGAAGTCAAGGAGAGCATGTTCATGGGACAGGCTCTTGTATAGAAGGCGAGCATAAAAAGCCCCCGTGTTAATACTTGCTCCTTTGTCATTACTGTAACATATTGTAGGAGTCATAAGCGGCCGAGATACGATACCTAGGCAAGACACTAGATCTTCCTGCATTTAAAAGTCTTGGGGCGTGAAATATGTGCTCTATTGAGTTCTCTTTCTGCCGGCAACCACAGCACGAACGCAAGAACTTGCGCTCCATGTTTTTGAAGATCTGTGAAGAGCATACAAGCCTCAAGGCGCGCCAGGGCGGCAACTGTGGTTCTCAAGCAAATCCCCGGGCTGCAAAGATTGAATCAAGGCATGTCAATCGGCAAGTCTACCAAACAATACGGGCCATGTTGTCGAGGGAATCAGAGTGTTCAACCAGGGCAAAAGAGAAAGAAAGTCTAGTATAGGCATCCAAGGAGTGACATAAAACTAAATAACACCACACTCAATTGTGACAAGATACAACCGAGCGGGAAGATTAATGGCAGTCGTTCTAGACCAGCACAGAGAAGAAGAAGTCCTCTAGCCCAAGACGAGGAGAATGACTATACACCAAACGTAATAAATCGTCGACACAAAATCTCGAGTCATCAAAATCCGCAACATAACCGTATCCTTTTGTTTTTACTTCCTCCAAGCCGAAAAGCTTTAGGCACCTCCCATTCACACCCGTTCCCGCGAGCCCGACGGTCAGGTTTATTCACAAACTCTGATACCCTGGCTCAGTTCGGAGGTGCAGGAGGCGTATCATGCGGCCGGGCTGTTGGCGCAGGTGCCGAACGCCGACTGGCAGCCGGCCCCGCAGTAGGGGTCGCCGGAGCCGCACCACCCGTACTGGCTGCAGCAGCTGCCGTCTGCCCACCCGATGCAGGTGATGCCGTTTCCGCAGTTGCCCTCGGTGCTGGTCTTCAGAGTCCCCTGGGGGTTGGCGGCGCTGCTGGTGGCCGAGCCGGTGGCGGACGCCGAGGTAGAGACGGTCGCGGCAGTCGCCGAGCTGCTGGTGGCCGAGCCGGTGGCGGACGCCGAGGTAGAGACGGTCGCGGCAGTCGCCGAGCCGCTGGGCGCGGCGGTAGACACCCCAGGGGGCGGGTAGGCCGGGACGGGCTTGTCCAGGGAGCGATACCAGTTCTTGGGGTCGTCGCCCAGGCACTCGCCCACGGTGACGGACTTGAAGCCCTTCTTGAAGAGCGAGATGAGCATGTACTCGGTCAGGTTGTACACGGTCTGGTAGTGGATGTCGTGCTCGATTTGCAGGAAGGAGGTCGTGGCCGGGTTGGCCGGCCCGACGGCGGCGTCCCAGATGTCCTTGGACCCCTGGATCATGGTCGCCGAGTCCTTGAGGTAGCCCTCGGTGTCCAGGTCAAAGTAGACGACGTGGTATCCGAGAGTGCTGAGAACTTTCTGGCACTGCCTCTCGCAGATGGAGTACGGCGGCCGCATATACGTAGGGAAGTAGCCCAGCACGTTGGCGATGGCGATCTCGTTCTTGATCATCTGCTCCTTCATCTGGGCTTGCGTCAACTGGCTCGAGTCCTGGTGAGACCACGTGTGGCTCGCAATCTGGTGGCCCTCAGCCATCATGCGCTTCAGGATGGCCGGCCAGGGGGTCGTGGGGTCGTTGATTGCCCCCTTTCCCAGGTTGATGCCTGTGATGAAAAAGGTGGCAAAGGCGTTGTATTTCTGTTGGTCAAAGAAACACAAGTCATACATTAGCATCATGTCTAGTGCAAAGGACGAGGTTGTAGTAGTTGAGTGAGGCAGTTCTGTAACAAACCTTGAGAGTATTGAGCAGATCGTTGGTGTACAGGTACGGCCCGTCATCGTAAGTGATGGCGATGTCGCCCGACGTGACGCAATCATAGATTCCCAGGCCGCCATAAGGCACATTGCCAAGCTTGGGCCTAGCCACGCCGCTGGTATCGGTACCCTTTGGCACCTGATTGGCATCGCAACCTGTCCCGTAGTTGATCTGACAGTCAGGAGCAGCGCAGGAGTCCTTGCCCGTGCCGCACCATCTGGAAAAGGGGACCGAGACATGTTAGTTTGGGTGGTCTTGCTTTATTCTCTTCTCGTCTCTTCCTGGTGCTCTCTTACCCTGCCGCCGAGCAGCAGATTCCGGGTGCGCATTTCCCCAGGCCAGGGCCGCACTGCCCGTCAACGTTTTGGCGTGCCTTCAGCTCAGCAACGCTCCGTCTTCCCGGCGGCACTCCGTGCATGTGAGCGGCGTGGCCGGTGTAGCCTCGGGCCTTGAGCTCCGACGCAAGCTGCCTGTCACCAATAATGTGAGGGATTGCATGGTCGCCGTGTGCCGCGGCCAGGCCGGCGTAGGCCGACAGGGCGAGTGGTGTCCACCTCATTGTTTCCTAGGACAGCACGTCGTGATCCGGGTTGTTCGTGTGCTTGATCCTCAAGTATAGACACAACTGCGGGATAAGGAGTAGGGGATGGTGGAAAGTCAAAAAGAAAAGGATCACAGCCGTGAAGCGGCAGAAGGAGCGATGAGAAGATGTTAAGACTCCCAGCATAAAGAAAAAAAGAGAGGATATAATGAAGTCTAGGGAGGAAAAGCGAGTCAAGAAGAGACACTATGTCAAGGCCGGTGAACGAAGGAGTGTCAGTTCGGGGGCTGCAGAGAGAAGACAACAAAGGTAGGGCAAAGCGGGAGGGAGGAGTTGACGGCGGGAGGACAGAGAGGCATGTACGAGATATAAACCGCTGGGCGAGGTGGTCTGCCACAAGTGCCCGCTGGGGCCCAACGCCGCTCGTGGGTAGCGCTCGGATGCACGGCGGCGCCGTCGCTCGCCATTGCGTCGCGGGCGTCCGTGGGCGCCAGCCAGCCAGGGCCTGGCGGCCGCGGCCTACGAAAAAAGAGCCAGCCTTCCTTGGCGCGCGACGAGAAAGAGTGGAAGGATCGAAAAGGACGCAGCGGGCCCGAGTGCCGGGACCGCATGACGGAAATGAGGTAGGAGGCAAATCCGTCGGGAACCTAGCCACCAAACGGCGCCTTCCTAGCGGCGCACGACGCGAGGCTGAAGGAGGGGGAGGGCCAATATCTTCTCCAAAGGGGTGGCGTCCCTTGCAGTGGCTTTCCCGGTGGCTCCCTTGGGCACCCCAGGAAGGGACAAACGCACCGGAGTGTTGGTTCGTGTTGTTTTTGCGTTTGCCCGCTAGGCCATCGGAGCAAGACGCCATTCTCGGAAACCCGTACTAACGCGCGATAATAGGCGAGGCGAGATGGGCGGGCGGACTGACGCCACGCCCGGGAAGAGTGTTTCTCGGCAAAACAGAGAGACTGAGCGAGTGGCGTGAGAAGGCGACCTGGACGAAAGCATACTTCTCGCCTGTCCCTAGTCGCGCCTCTGCCCCGGAGATCAGCAAAGGAAACGTGCAGTAAGACGGAAAACAAGCATCGAAGTTCCCGAGGGCCGAATGTGGTGGCACGTCGATCCCAGAGACGACGGGGGAAGAATACGAAGTAGAGAGGGGGGATGGGCGCCCGCTGGGACGTTCCACGGCCTCGAGGAACACACGCCACGCCGAAGATGGCAGTCAGCGCAGGGCTAGCGGTCATGCCGCGAGAAGGGGCCTTGATATGCCAAGGGCGCCTGCTTTCCGTCGCCAAAGGGAGCTGGCTGACACAGTCCGCTTTTGCTGTGTCTTCTATGGGCGCTTTCAGTACATGTCAATACGGCAAGACTGAGGTCAAGGGGAGTCGAATCTCGAGCTCGCGGGCTCCGCGCTATTTTTCGTTGTGGGCTAGCTGACATACTCTGGAGACCATGCGGATCGAGGACCATGCCAAACAAACCCAAAAATCAATCTGGGGGTGGAATGAGGGTTTGTGGGCGCGGCCCCGGCGCAACGCCGACACGGCACCATCCCGAGTAGTGGCGCCTCCCCGGGCGCAGGGACGGGATCCGAGAGCGGGCGTCGATTGGAAAGAAACAATGACAATGCCCCGGCTGTGGAACAACTAGAGCATACCTAGACTCGGGAGTGTGGAAGTGAAGATCCCGACCGAGAGTAACAAAACGGGGGGGTGGGGAATAAGCCTAGCCTTACATATGCAAGCAAATCTACCCGTGAACGATGGCCGAGGCGTGATGCAAGAAAAGCAAATACGTAGGGATCCCCACGGTCCGAACCGAAGACATTGAACTTGGAACCCAGACAATACTTCGGACAAGGACGAACAGGGGACGGCTTCCTGCATCCAGTTCCCCGTCGAGTCTGCAGTGTTTCTTCCGTCGGCGTGAACAGGTTCGGGGGAAAGGCGTGCGGAGGAAGTAAGAATCACAAAGTCAAAAAGAGGCACGGCCAGGTGAGATTAGACCTCGTAGTCTTCTAGGCCAGCCCAAGGCTAGCGCGCCTGCTCGCCCCATTCACATGCGCAACCTGCAGGTTCGACCGAGAGGCGCATCCGACGCCATGCAAGGAGCCGACAACTCTAGAGCAATCAAAACGTGGTTCCTCTGGCTGCCCAGCTTCGCAGGGCGCGAGCTGAAGCGGCATGTTCAGCTGCATATAAACCAGGCTCCCTTCCCGTGCTCGCCAAGACCGCCGACGGCATGACGACGTTGTGTAAGTGTCCCTCCAACAACAAAAATAGCAAGACGAAGAGCAAGAGCCGTGCCTCTTCAAAGATGAAGGGGGAATACCGAGAAGACGGACGTCTCGCATTTGCTACATGTTTCCCCTTGCTAAGACCTGACCCCAAAGCACCAGCCAAACTATCAAGACAAGCATGGTGCAAAAAGAATAAGAAAACGTGTCGAAAACCCCGGGAAGAACAATATCATACATTCAAAAACATCCTTGGTATCCTCTATCATGTGCGCCTGGCTCTGCCCAAAACCCCTGGGTTGTGTTTTGGACGCCTCCCGCAAAGCAAAAACCAGCCGTCCATAATCACACAAAGCCTGGTGGGAGAGGGCATGATATGGGCAAAAATAGAGGAAACAACGGCAAGAAGGGGGGGGGGAATTAAAATAAAAGCACTCCAGCCCATCCCTCTTCTCTGCGCCTTACTGGGCCTTTTGCTCCTCTGCCTTCTTTTTCTCCTCGGCCTTCTTGTCCTCTGCCGCCTGCTTGGCTTCGGCTGCTTTCCTCTGCTCTTCCTCCTGCTGCTTCTTGTTCTCCTTCTCTTGTTGTTTCCTCTGCTGTTCCTCCTCATGCTTCTTCTTCTCCTCATCCTCTTTCCGTTTGGCGTCGTCCAGCTGCGCTTGGCTCAGGTTGGACTCGCCGTTGTCGCCCTTGCAGCGCTGGCGCTCCAGCTTCATGTCCATGATGAGGGCCAGCTCGGGGCAGTAGTTGAAGAGCTTCTTGCGCTGCTCTTTGTTCCTCCATATCTCGTCCTTCAGGTCCTTGCCTCCGTCCCGCACGTGGAAACCCATGGGGTTCTCGACGTAGACGTCCTCGAGGGTGAGCGCCCCGTCGATGCCTGAGGCAATCTTCTCGCCTGGAAGAATCCACAGCCGCTTGCCGAACCACTCGTCCTCGGGCTCTGAGCCGTTGAAGCGTGCCTGGAAGCCCAACACCCGCCGGATAGCCGACACCTTGCGGAGGGACAGGCCACCATTACCGGAAAAGCGGTCCTCAACGCTCCTGTAGCAATGGCATATGCCCTGTCAGCGCCTGCTGCCAGCGGGCAAAGAGAGGAGACGCAGAAGGACAAGGCGCGTAACAAACCTTGGGGCACCAGCCCAGCTCCAGCCGAGCCACTCGTTAAGGCTAGTTTCTGAGTTGGAGCACAGGATACTGTCGGACTCGAAGCGGAGAATCCATTCGACGCCCGGGAGGAACTCGTCGTAAAAGCGAATGTCGGTCATGAGCCGATGGACCATCTCCTTGGAATCGATCTGCCAGGGTTCGGGCAGGACCAGGATGTCCATCTTGCCGATGACCTGCTGGTGCTTGATGGCGACGGACCGGCTGACGCTGACGGTGCTCTTCTCGGAGCCCACAAAGACCATGCGCCAGTCGGGCGGGATGACGCCAATCATGTGCAGGATCTGGGGGACCAGGTGCGGGATCGGGCGGTGCTCAACGATGAGCGCGATCTTGGAGGCATTGTAGTGCGAGCGGGGGTCGGCCGCGGGCTTCCAGTCCAGCTTGATGGCCGGCAGCTTCTTCCGAGCCTCGTCTAGCCTCGACTGTATGCCGGCCTGGATCGCGGGCGTGTAGTGTGGGAGGAGGAATGCAATCCACCATCTGCGGGTTGCCAGGAGAAAACGTCAGCCGTCCTGGCCTTGGTACGGGAGAATGTTCACGTTGCCGGGGTTGGAGGACGGTTTCAAGGGCGTCGAGTCGGCCTGCGCTGCTCGAGTTGCTGTTTCCATCTCTCTCGCTCGAGGCAACACTTACGTGAAGATTAGGGAGGCTAGTATTATGAGCTTTCCCTTGGTAATTGCCAAGGGTCCAGGCTGGGTCTGAGGGGCCGCCATCGTGGAATGGCGTAACCGCTGTCGCGGTAGTTGGTAGTTTTATCGTGGCGCTTTCGCGTTGACTTGGCGATTCCGCGGGAGAGTCGTCGAGGTGCGCAGCCAACGGCAACGTCGGGGAGATCCCCGGTGCGTCAAAAGGGGTGGGTTAAAGAACGGATAGAGAGAGAGAGGATAAGAAATCGTTGATCAACCGATCCCTCAGCCGGCGGCAAGCAGGTCGTCAAACGAGATGTGGGCGCACGGTCGGTGACGTGTGCCGCATAGTGCCAGGGCCACGAACCACTGGAGCAAGCAGACTGCTTCGAGGCGGGACGAACAGGTACGGACTGGGAAATGGAAAAGGAAAAAGGACAGCAAACACCCTAGAACGGTGCCCCTGCCAAAGTCACAGTGTGAGATTCGTCCCAAGTCAGGGAGACTGTTGTTAGTGGGCGGCTGAGACGGCACGTCGATTACCGCCCCGACTAGGAGAGCGCTATTGGGAAAGGAGAAAAAAATCAAGGGAAGAATAGGGAGCCTCGTCGACGAGACGCGCGATAGGAACGGAGGCGGCAAAAGGATCAGGGTGGCCTGTGCGACTTCTTCTGAGGGAATCGCGCATTCAATCAATGCCAGCAGCGGAAACTCCCATCACTGGGGCGGGAGTACAGGTAGTCTAGGCACCCTGAGGCAGGTACTCCAGCGGTACAGCCGTGTACCTACTTCTTCGTGTCCTTTCTTATCGATGCGAGCCAGCCAAGCGATGGACGGACCATGCCCAGTGGTCCAAAACGGGCCCACTGCATCGGCCACGACCGACAATGATTCGCCCGAGACAGCTGGAGGGCGGATAAGGGAAAAGGGGTTCCAGCGGAGAGGCCGTCAGCTCTAGGTTGCTGCCAGGCTGCCCTCCCTCACCATCCGTCACCAACATCCATGGCAGGCGAGCGGGTCGACAATCAGACGAGCGTCGAAGCTGTCAAAGTCTCGTGCGCCCCGCTACTCCTTTCGTCCCAAGAAGGGGTTCGCCGGTGCGTAGCTTCCCGCGCCGACGTCGCGAAGGTTCGATGATCAGAACCACTTGGGGCACCAGCAAGATGTGAGGGGGCTTTAGTTTTCAAGCCTGGCTTGGCCGACTCCACCTGGGCATTAGGGCTGTCTGCCTAGGAGGCTGAGAAGAGTAATAAAAGCAACACATTCCTGTCTTGTGCTGTGCACCACGAATGAAACTTGCCGCTTGCTACGCTGGGCTTCATTGGTGGGCATGCAAAGCACGCAAAACAAAACAGTCAAGACCGGGGAATCGATCGGCGGGCTGCTTGTCCGGTCAGATTGTCGCCGAGGCGCAATGCAGGCTTTGTCTGCCCATCAATGCCTCATCTAACCGTAAGCGGGAGGAGACGTTTGCATGTCGTATTTTCGACATGCAGCAACCATGGAGTGCTCTGCAGCAGGGCTCCCCGTAAAAGATGACACGACTCTGGGCTCGACAGTCCTCCAACCACCGGAGGGCTCCCCGAAGGAGGCGTTCGTGTTCTCAAAAGGCCACCCAGGCGATGGCTTTACGACGACCCAGGTATGCAGGCAGTAAACTAACACGGGAAGGAATGGAGCCAAGTAAAGTGAAATTGCTCTGTTGCATAATTGGGTGGGCAAGTGTTTGGAATCACACATTGTATCTTTGCCTTTCGCGTAGCTGTGGAATCGGCCGTTCGAGATCTCCATGCGAGAATTAGGGGTGTTGGCGCCAGCCTGTTTCGTCGGTGCTCGCCGGCTTTGAAAGGAGGCTTGGAAAGGCTGGCGATTCCCGCCACGGGAGCAGTGCACTTCACCAACTCTATTTTCTTTTCCCATGCTGTTGCAACCTTGAACCTTACCTTGAGGCGTGCCATCCGGCCTGCTGAGTAGGAGACATGAGGGGATACTACGCAGAGCCTTTGGTTGCGCCAGTCTGAAACTTGACTGCCACCAAGCACAAGGAGGAAATTTTGAAGATGACGGGAGTGGTAGCATCGGGTGGTCTGTGGGGCTCTGGGCCATCCCCATCTCAGCTCGCTGGGGCCAGTCCAGTCCCATGTGTGGCCGCCAGTTCTCGAATGCTGGAGACTCCATCCCAGCCGGGCACGTCTTCCAGCTCGGTGGGTAGGCTAGTCAGGTACGGATGGATACTTCCAGGTACCGTCACCAGCCTTGTGCGACAACTCTGTCTAATTTCGTGGATCTTTCAGCTGGCGTGTTGCCCCAGAGTCAGCAAAGAGCGCCTTTTTTTTTTTTTTTTTTAATTAGCCAACGAGCAGTAGAAGTCTTGGTCCTTCCCCTCGTTTGCCACCCTGTCGTCAGCCTCCGAGGTTCCGCCAATAGACCCATCTCTCTCTTCCTCTACCGAGCCGAAGATTGTGCTGCTCGAAATAATGGACACTAGGTACCGTGTATGCACGACTCCTGGAGCTTGTCCATCAAAATCTCAGCGGCCGTGTCGTCGCTCAGCCGCAAGGGCGGTTTGGGAGTAGCGTCAGTCCATTTCCTGGTCGCGGGGCCAGTGGCAGAGAAGGGGGAGAGTAGACGGCGTCGTAGCAGTAGTAGAGAATGGAAAAATCGAAATAAGATAAAGAAAAAAAAAGTCCCGCCCGACGGCTCCGAACACCTTGACCTAGATACCAGGCAAGCCCCTGCCTTCTGCTGTCTTCCCACGCGTTGAGCTTCCCTTATTGGACAAACGCGGGCGCCATCCCCCCTGTCCCTCAGCCTGCGCTGGGTCAGTGTCTTTCAGTCGGGATTCGCCCAGTGGCTCCCTTCCTGCCTGCACGGAACCAGGCTCTCGAAGCGTGTCCCCCAAAACTCATCCCGCCCAGTCCCAGTGTCCGCCGCACGCACGCACGTACGCACGTCCATTCTTTTCGGGGTCCTATTCTGGCATCATCATCCATCCAGGACAAAGTCGCAAGACAGACATCAATTCTTCCTGTCAACCCCCCTCCCTCTCCCACCTCTCAACTTCCAATCACCCAGGGCCAGACAGGCACACGCATTTGCGGTCCTTGCCGTCGTCGACAACCTCGAAGTCCAAGGGTTTGATGGGACAACAGATCTCATAATGGCGATTGGCGGTTTGGTGCAGAGGCTCCGGGCCTTGGCCTTTGCCCTCTGGGCGAGGACCAGCAGGCGCATTCGTGTCCTTGGCGCTATGGTCATATTCTTGTAAGAGAAAACCCTTTTCCTTCCTTTGCTCCCTTGCCCTTGACTGCTGCCGTCTTTCTCAGCCTGCGGCGGAAAGAACGCTGCGCAACAAGACGACGCGACCAACGCAGGACGAGAAGGCGAGACGCACAAGAGGCGACTCGGGAGGCTGGTGGTGCCTCGCGCAGGCCGCGGCGGTGGTGCCAGCGTCGGGTCGGGAAGGCAAGCTGACCGGGAAACCCGAACTGCTCTGTCCAGCATCCTCGCATTATATCTCTCGGGCCCCGTGTCCAGGAAACTCGACGTCACCGTCCCCAAGGTCCGGTTCGACTACCACAAGAACCACTCGCCCTTCAACGAGACCAAGGTCGCGCTCCTGATAGAAAACCGCCCGAACCCGATCCTGGCACCGCTGATGTTGCACTTCATCTCGGTCGTGCCGCCCGACTGGCGCTTCCGCTTCATGGGGTCCATCGAGTCGGTCGAGTGGATCAACCGGTCCGTCGCCATCCAGGAGCAGGTGTCGGCCGGCAAGCTGGACCTGACGTACATCCCCTCCAACATGACGACGGGCAGCCAGGAGGAGATCAGCCGCTTCCTGACGACGCTGTGGCTGTACGAGACGGTGCTCCAGCCGGCCGAGCACCTGCTCATCTTCCAGACGGACAGCATCCTGTGCGCCAACTCGCGCAAGAACCTCAACGACTTCCTCGAGTACGACTGGATCGGCGCCCCCTGGAACCCCGAGGGCCGCTTCGGCGGCAACGGCGGCCTGTCGATCCGCCGCGTCTCGGCCATGATCCAGATCCTGCGCGAGCAGAAGCGCGTCGACGGCACCGAGCCCGAGGACGTCTGGCTGGCCGACCGCCTCGGCCACCGGCCCGGCGCCAAGATGGCCAACGGCACCGCGTCGCTCACCTTCAGCGGCGAGACGTGGAGCGGCAAGGGCGCCGAGGTGACGGACGGCAAGGCCAAGGGCTACAACAGCTCGTACACGGCCGCCCTCGACGGCGAGTTCGTCGAGGGCATCGACGACTGGCGCAAGGGCTTCTACGAGCCCATGGGCTACCACACGGGCGCGAGCGGCGCCACCACCCACGGCCCCATCTGGGGCACCCCCGAGCAGCGCAAGCACATCTGGGACTACTGCCCCGAGGTCAAGATGACGCTCAAGATGGACGCGGCCAAGTACATCCCCGGCGACTGCGGCTCCCACTGGAAGCGCGACGGAGGGGTCGACAGCGACGTCGACATGGGCTGGGGCACCGAGACCATCGAGGGCCGCGAGTACCCCATGCTCCCGCCCAACCTCATGCCCTGGTAGAGAGCAGCCGCCGACAATATTCCGGACTCTCAAAACAGAGAGAGCCACTCGACGACATCGTCCAGTGCTTCGATTTTCAGCCGGTTGTTTTCGCAATGGGAAGGGTGTCAAGCTGTTGACTTGTTAAAAATGTGATACCATATCATCTGTGTGATGGGCTTCCTTTTTCAGGGGTGGACGGTTTGTAGAAGGACATGAATGACCGAAAAGAAAGAGACGCGCACAAGGTTAGGAGGGGATTTTTTTTTTCAGACCTGTCGCATGTTGGACTATAAACGGAGTACTCTGGCGTTTTTTTTCTTCTGTTATTTCTTCTTCTTTTTGCCACCATTTTGCTCAATTTATTATCCCGTTCTTTTTTTTTTTTTTTGTTTTTCTCTTTTGCCTGCCCTTGATTTGCCTGCCGACCCCTAGACATAAAGAGAGGGACTTTGGCTGGCTGCTTGAGAAGAGAAGAGGAAAGGGGCGGTTGAGTATGAGGCTCGCGCCATGTCGGTCGTTGAAATGTGAGAGTTGCTTTTCTGTCGCAGCAATACGTCTCCAGAATCAAAGAAGTTATGTGCTCGGGAGGGGAGGGACTGACGGGTTCTTGTATTTCGACCCGCGTCCAGACGCCCAACGCCTCCCTGCCAGCATGGCTGAACTCTGACTTGCAGAAGTGGGCCGTAAACATCACCACTCACGGTCGAACGGGGCATGTGTGGTAGACAACAGCCTGGATCTGGGGCGGTAAGTTTGACTGTGGACGTCACCATGCACGTCGAGAAAGCCACACTCTTTCTATTACCTTTGACAAATCTCTAGGCGGCCTAGTGTCTACCCTGGGAGTAGGAAGATGGGTAAAGTGAGAGACCACGTGTGTAGGAAAGGAAGCACGCAAAGAAGTAGAAGGTATTGTTGTATTTAGGGGTCTTATCTAAGGTAGGCAAGCAATGTATACAAGGCATCACAAGGAGAAATAAATAGTTGTCCCAATGCTGTCTCCCGTTTCTGCGCCCAGCCCGTCCATAATCCAACGCGATGTTCGTCTCATGCTTCGCAGAAAAGGTGCGAGCCGCTTCGCATTGCCCCCCGTTCCAAAACCACGTAACACGATAAAATCATCCATAATACATAAGGGGAGAAAATAGTTTATAATAACAATAAAAAAAAGATGGCCTGGGGTGTTAAAAACCGAAACCCACCGGCGGGCGGTTACTAACCCCTGACGAAGCCCCCGACGACGCCGCCGAGCTCGCTGAAGAGGACGCCCTTGAAGATGGCCTCGCCCATCTCCTCGCCCCAGTGGCCGGCGGCCTTGAGCTTTGCCTTCCACGCCTTGCGCTGCGCGGCCGGCAGCTCCTCCCAGGCGACGACGGGGTCCTCGGCCGACGCGGCCGCCGCCGCCGCCTTGTCTCCGCTCGCGACCTCGACCACGCCGTCGCCCTCGCGGAGGACGACGGGCCCGTCCGCCTGCGTGAGCTTGAGCAGCAGCCTTTCCCTGCCCGGCGGGTGGTGCACCCAGTTCGCGGGCGCCCACTTGCGGGCGCCGATGATGTCGCGGGGCGTGAATGCCCTGACCTCGAGGAATGTCTGCAGGATCATGGCGAGCAGGAGGATGCCGACGGTGGATACGACAATGATGGCTTTGGGTGAGGGGCCGCGTGAGCGCGCGGCCACGACGTAGCGCGCTGGTTGTTTTGGGCCGCGCGGGTTCTTGGTGGAGGGCTTTCCGGCCGGCGGTGGCGGGAGCTTCTTGAGCGGGATGGTGTGCACCACCGCCGTGTTGGCGACCGATATGGATGCGAGCTTGAGGACGGGCGGGGTAGAATCAGATGCCGGCGACTTTGCGGCAGACTTTGAGGATTTGGAGGGAGAGGAGACCGAGGTGGACGGCGGCTGGCCCGGTGACTGGAAGCGGGAGAAGGAAAGGCCAGATATAGGGTGGGGGTGGACGCCGCGGACGGTGGTGAAAGGGTATAGCTTGCTCAAGACGTCGATGGATGCGAGGCTCGAGTGATCGAGTGTGTAGAGCGTGATGGAGCAGTCGACGCCGGCCACGGCGACGACGAACTGGGTGTCGCCGGCGCTCGCGCCCGGCGAGCTGGGCGGGTGCAGGTTGGTGACGGCGAGGGCGGTGGCTTGCGCCACGTGCTTGGGGAGCTTTGCCGAGGCCGACAGGCGCGCGGGGCCATCCGACGCTCCCGCGGCGATCCTGTAGGCCTGGAGGACGACGCCGCTGCGCTTGGCCATGTTGCAGGCCGTGAGCAAGAAGCCCGGGGTGAGGAACCGGATGGCCCGGAACGAGGGCCGCGGGTAGCCCGTGGCCACGTCCTCGGGCGTCGTGAAGATGAGCTGCGGCTCGCCGGTTACGGCACCACCCTTGGCGGGGATGTTTATCGAGTGGATCTCGTAGTCGTTGCAGTAGACGAGCCTGTACTGGTCCCCGGACGTCTGGATCACATCCAGGTCGCTCGCCTCCTTTTCCAGGTTTAACCTGCCGCGGGACTTGGGCCCCGAGGTCGATGCCTCGAAGAGAACGATCTGGGCCTGCTTGGCCAGGCCGGTGGCAGCCGCGCCGATCTGCGGGGAGCCGGCAAAGGGCGCGGACAGGCGGACGATGCGCTGGTAGGCATCGGGGTCCTTGTTGGAGAACAGCGAGGTGCGGGAGAGCTCGGATATTTTGGGGGCGGCGGCCTCCTTGGCCCTACCCGAGGGCGGGTCGACGCCGAAGACGCGGAAGTGCTTGTTCTCGCCGTTCTTTTGTTCATCAGGGCTCGAGTTGACCCCGGCGTAGACCAGGGCGGTCTTGCCCTTGGACTGGCTGACAACGGCAAGGCTTGTGACGTTGTCCTCGTCTCGGCTGAGCTCGATCTCGGCGCTAGGTTCGAGCGCCTCCGGGGAGGCCGTGTCTAGGACTGTCTGAGAAAGAAGAGGACAGGGCCCTGTCAGTCGCAGTTCCTAGGGCAGCCGGGCCGCGTTGTCGCATAGCTGCTGGCTATAACACGCCACCAAGATGCAAGAGGGGGCAGACGCACAATCTTGTTTCCCACTCCACTGCGGCCGGCGCCACCGCCGCCGCCGACTATCAGGCGGTTCGCATTATTCGGGTCGAAGTCGCAGGCGTAGAGGGGGTAGGTGAGGGTGATCTTGGCCGAGGCGGACGTCATGGCTTCGGTCTCTGTCGGTGCAGCAGCGGAATCACCTCCTTGAAGCGCGGGTCATGGTCGAGCAGGTTGCAGTGGCTATAGGGGTTAAGGGAGCCTCTAGGTGGACAGGAAGGCCGAGAGGGAGAAAGGCGAGGTGGTCAGCCAGCACTGGCGCATACGCACAAGGTGCCAATCCTTGGATCGTGGATCGTGGTGCGGCGGATCTGCGCTGCTAAGTGGATGACGAAGTTGAGGCGATTTGGTAATGCCAGAAACACAAAGACCACCTGTCTAGCGTGTGGCCCAGGTTTTTCCCAGCGGCGCGCGCTGGCATGCAGTGATGATGCGCCCGTTTCTTACTGGCGAATCAAGTGGCCAGCCTGGCAGCAGCGGGCCTTCAGCTAACCTAATTTGGAGTCAAGCTTCACTTTGAGCTTGGCGCAATCGCAGTGCTCGCTACCCCAAAGTCGAGGTCCGCTGTGGGACGAAGACAGTTCAGCACCAGGCACGGCCTCAAATTGCATGTGGTTTCATACACACAGCAGCTAGCTTCAAGGATGTGAGCAGACTTTCGTCAAGTTGGCACGAAAAAATAGCTTGATCTTACAAGTCCCGTTCGTAGACGTTATCATCTGGGTCAATCTGTTATCGTTGAGCCGTCGCATGGAAGAGTCTGAGAGTGGGTACTTGTCCATCTCCCCACAACTTCTCTGACAACGCTCCAGGCCAATTTTGGGCTTCCTCCACCTCCACGGTCAAGGAATATCACCCATCCACGGGTCTGGTTGTATTTTACACCTCTTCCTCGTCATATCTACAACCCGTCCGCCCACCCTCCAGTCTACTTCGCCAACATGTTCACATGAATGCTCTTGATATTGCTGTAAGCCGCGAGCCCGGCCTCGCCCAGCTCCCGCCCGATGCCAGACTGTTTGACACCACCAAAGGGCACCCGCCAGTCCGAGTCGTTGCTGCTGTTGATCCAAACCATGCCCGACTCGATCTCGCGCGCGACCCGGTGCGCCCGCGTAAGGTCGCGTGTGAAGAGGGCTGCCCCGAGCCCATAGGTCGTGTCGTTGGCCATGGCTAGGGCCTCCTCCTCGGTCTTGAACGACGCCACGGCGACGCAGGGTCCAAAGATTTCCTCGCGGTAGATCTTCATGGTCGACTTCACGTCGGTGAAGACGGTCGGCGCGATGAAGTAGCCCTTGCCCTTCTGCGGCAACGGCTCGCCCCCGATGACCACCTTTGCGCCTTCGTCCCTGCCCGACTGGATGTAAGACAGCACGCGCTCGTACTGCGCCTTTGTCACCTGCGGGCCTTGGAAAGTAGCCTTGTCGAAGGGGTCTCCCACGATCGAGATCTTGCGAACGGCTTCGGTGAAGAGCTGGACAAACTTGTCGTGGACCGACTCGTGCACTAAGATGCGCGAGGTTGCGGTGCAGATCTGGCCCTGGTTGCTCATGATGCCTATATGCGACCACTCCACGGCCAAGTCCAGGTCGGCATCCTCAAAGACGATCAGGGGCGACTTGCCACCCGTCTCAAGCGTGATGTTCTTCATGGTGCCCGCGGCGGCCTTCATGATTTGCTTGCCAGTAGCGGTGCTACCAGTGAATGCGATCTTGTCGACATCCGCGTGCTGCGAGAGGGCGGAGCCAGCCTCGGATCCGTGGCCGTTGATGACATTGACGACGCCCGGGGGAAAGCCGGCCTCCTTGATCAGGCGGGCGGCGTACAGAATGGAGAGTGGGGTTTGCTCGGCAGGCTTGAGCACAACGGTGTTGCCGCAGGCCAGCGCAGGCCCCAGCTTCCAGGCGGCCATACATAGCGGATAGTTCCAGGGGATGATCTGACCGCAGACGCCCAGAGGCTCCTTGACGGTGTAGGCGAACTTATCCGGGCCGACGTCGATCGTCTGGCCAAAGTTCTTGTCGGCGAATCCGGCGTAGTACCTCAGCGTCTTCTCGACCTCGAACACGTCACCCGTCAGGGCGGCCGTGTAGGGCTTGCCGTTGTCGAGTGCCTCAATGGTGGCCAGTGTCTCGGCATGCTCGGCGATGAGGTCGGCGAGCTTGTTCATCAGCTCGCCCCTCTCTGTGCCTGACAGGCGCTTCCACGTGGGTGCCTTGAAGGCGGCACGAGCGGCTGCCACGGCACGATCGACGTCGTCCGCGGTAGCGGCGTGGACGGAGCATATTTCCTTCTCGGTACTGGTAGTGTCCCGTTATTGATCAGTACATACCCAATTAACTCGTGGGTATCTACCCACTGCCCAAGTGCCCTAGCTGCCTTTCTGGCCAGGCAGGGAGTAGGAGGAAAGAAGGCGGCCATACGTGGCGTTTATAGTAGCCAGTTTCTGGCCGTTACTGCTCTCGACAAACTCATTGTTGATAAAAAGGCCGAGCGGCTGGCTCCACTTCTTCCCGTTGGGGGCGCTGAGCTCGACCTCCATGCTGGCAGCGAGAGAGAGGCGGGATGGCGATGACTGAGTGAAGCCGCGGCAGAGTGCACGGTCAAGCAGGGAGGGCGATGTCAGTGGTGTTCTTGTCCGGCGGGGGAGACTCAGGAGGACAGTGGCGATCGGCCTGGAGGACAAAGAGGGGGAGAGCAGCAGCGGCATCCTTCTTATGTCATAGGTTGCGCAGCATGCGCGGGATGGGTGGCTCAGGATCCACTCCCCCGACCTGCCGTGCTTTGCTCCGGGGCGTTGAGGTAGCTTTACGTATAGATGGCCTTGGCCCCTCCCCAAGCACGACAAGGTTGTACCTCCCCAGATAGGCAAGTTAGAGAGATAGTGAGGTGGTGATGTAATGTCGGCTCCTCAAGGAGCAGCCGATGGAGAGTCGAGGGTCGGGTTGGCATGGGTGGAAGCGGGGAACGGGAAGCTTTGCTATCGTCAATGCTAGTGAAACCTCCACTCGGCCCCCGCCCTGGCTCTCTCGGCCTTTGGGGATTTGAAGCCCCTGGCATTCTCAACTGAGGCAGGCCACAATGGCCGACCACGTCTAGAGTGCCGAATGCCGGAGTCTCCAGGGATAGGTGGATCGCACTGCTGTGGCATTGGGCTTGTCTCCCGGCATCTACTTCGCGATGATTTGACGCTTGAGCGCTCTCAGCTTGATTGATTACGTGCAGCACCAGAAGCTCACTAACCGATCACCCCCTGTCGTGCGGGGGTGCGCGGGCAGCCCAGGCAATACCTATGCTGGAAAAGTGTACTTACGAGGTACTTAGCAATAGGCTATGCATATCCACACGGGACAGGTACCCAAGCTGTGCTCCTCTGCGGATGAGACAGGCGCAGATCCAGACCCACCCAACCCGTGGCGCATCTCCATCCCCAACCTTGGAACACCACCGTAACCGGCGCGCAATTCTACTCGTCTACCTCGACACAATCGGCTCTCCAACCGGGTGTCTCCAACCGATACAGCCTCGTTGACGAAGCCTGGGATTCCCGCGACGATGGCAGCATAGCTCGGGCCGACCAGCGAGCGATCATTGGGCCGAATCAATCCCTAGATAGACGGCTGGACCTGTCGAGTTCTATTCCTACTTGCATCTTTATCCTCATATTCATCCTCCTCCTCTAGCATCGCTTACTTTCTCCAGCCTCACCTGGACCGGGCCACGGTAATTACACGTACCATGACAACCTAGGCCCGTCCGTCCTCGATCGAAGCCCTCCACCATGTCGGTGATGCAAGTTGAAGAGTGTGTATATCCGCCGCCCCATCTGTTTGCCTCCTTCCTCTCGTCTAACCCTGCTCTCTCGTCTCGCTCGCCAGGCTGGTCGCGTACCAGCTGCGCACAGCATACCTCAACGATGTTGCAGACGGCGTCGGAGAGCGCCTCATCAGCCTGAACGAGGGCTTCCTGAGCTCGGCACCCTTCAAAGCCGCGGGCTGGCGCTCCAACCCCGCCCATATCAAGCGCACGCACTCGCCTCCCATTCCTACCGCCGTTGCCTCGGAGTACTTCCAGGCCCCTCGTGCGACCGGCCTCACCCTCGAAGATGACCCGGACGACAACGCCCTGCTGGGTGGCGGGGGCCCTATAGCCCCCAAGCGCGCCCGGCGCCGGAGGGAGCAGATGCAGGAGGACGACGATAGCAGTGATCTGAGCGACGACAGCGACGAAGAGCCTGAGGGCCGAGCAGCCCAGCAAATAAAATTTGCCAAGATGCCCCTCCGCAACCGTTCCGGCTCGTCCCCGATCCAAGGCTCCAACCTGCGCCAGTCAACCACCATATCATCACCGCGCGCCGCAGCCCCTAGAAGAGGCTCCCAGTCGGCCCTGGAGACGGTCAAGGAGAGGGCGCGGCGCGATACCGTGACGAGCAGCGAGGTGTCATCCGAGAACGAGTTTGACGCCTCGGGCTTCCACCGGCAGAGGGAAGCGAGCAGGGCCGGCGCCAAGACCGTCAGGCTGCAGACGGACCTAGAGCCCGAGACGGAGCCCTCGGGGCCTGGTGTCAAGCGCGTGGGGAGCGAGCCGCTTCCCGAAGAACAGGAGGACACGGATGCCGCCTCGGACACGTCGTCCGCCTTTGTCGGTAGTATCGACTCGGTGGCGCTGCTTGATCCAGGCGAGAATCCCCAAAAGGCGCCCCAGAGGACCGTCACCACCCAAATAGTCGGCACCCCGCCCCGCGAGTTTACAAGGTCGTCGACCATCCGCAAGTCACAGGCGCCGATCCACGTCAACAGCAAGCTGCCACCACCCCGTCCTATGAGCACGGTCCGGCCGCTGAGCATGATACAGCCCAAGAGTCTGCTGTCAGCAGCGCTCAAGGCCAAAAAGAATAAGCCTGCCGACGCCCTCGAGTCCTTTGCTTCGCTGTCTGGCAAGGGTGAGGCGAGCCCCATCATGCTTCGCATCTATCCGTTCTTCGGAGACAAATCCAGGAAGGACCCGATCGAGGTTCTCATCAAGAGGATCGTGCACGAGGGCCAACAGGGCGGCGACCGGCCTGCTGCCGTGTCAGATCTTATCGGCCTGACTCTGTGGATGTACAGCGAGGAGAAGCGCGAGCCTCCGTTGCCTGCGGACAAGCGGAACCCTAACTGGTGGATGTTGCGCATGGTCGATGACGGCGAGATTGATGATGACTTCCCGCCACTGGACCGCAAAAAGCAGCTCACGTCGTTCACGACGGCTAATAACCGGGCTGCTCGTGCGCGGTCCAACTCCAAGGTCTACGATGAGTTTGCCCTGGTGCAAGCGTCGGCGGCAGACTTTGCCGAGAACAAGAAACTCACGCCCCAGGCCGGCGACGACGGCGCCGAGGACGAGGCCGCTGCCACACCCGCCCCGGCAGCCCAAGAGGACGAGATAACCCCTCGCAACACCCCCCAGCCCAACACATCGGCGCTGCAGCCAGCGGTCCGGGGCGTGGCACTCAATCCCATCATCACTACCACCTTCCGCCCCCACGCGCCGCTGGCCGACTCGCCTGCAGCTCCCAACGCCACGCCCAATGCCATCCGGGGCCGGAAAAAGCTACTGCGCATCCACATTCACTCTTCAGACACGGCCCCCGGCCAGATGGTTACCCTGGATGTGACGACAGACATGTACCTGGAGGAGATCCTGGACCTGGCCTGCAGGAAACGACAGCTGGACAAGGGCAACCACGTGCTCAAGCTGCCGGGCTCGGGTGCTGTGGTGCTACTAGACCGCGAGGTCTCGTCGATCGGCAACGTGGCGGATCTGGAGCTGCACCGCCGGCGGTTCGCGGCCGACGGCACCTTCACTGCCACGGGCTCGCCAGGGAGCTCGTCGCCCAAGACCATATTCTTTGGCGGCGAATCAGCCACGCTCAGCGGCAGCGGCCGTCGGAGTAACAATAAAAAGACTGCTGCCGGCGGGTCGGCGGCGCCTATTACGCACCCGCTGGCCCAGCAGACGAGCAACAACGACGAGGAGGTAGATGACCGGTCCAAGAGGTATATCGTGACGCGCAAGGGCACACTTCGCAACTCCGAGAGGATATTGTCCATCGAGGGCGAGTACATACACATTATACCATCATCGGGCGGCAAGGCCTTGGCCGACCTCAGCGGAAAGACCGCCACAGTTCACTTTAGTAACGTGATTGGCGTCAAGGTGTCTCGGAGGCATCCGGCTGTTGTCAAGGTGAGCTTCTTCTTTTCCATGTTGTCTTGCCTTCTCCAAGGTGTCATTGCCAGTTAAATCCACAGAGCCCCACAAACTAACCGTTATGTCTCCTCAGATCTCCGTCTATATCGATTCTGAGAAGACATATGAGCTCGAGGCTAAAACGGCGATCCAAGCGGCCGAGATCCTCTATGAGCTCAAGACCAGGATTGCCCCATATAGAGAGGTGTGAAAAGATGGCCTTGGCAGCAAGCTACTAGTCTCAAGGTGGCAGGTAGGTAGCCTGCATGTATGTGCGTTTCTTGTAGTCTAGGATAGCGCCACACAGGTGGGCAGAACAAGTAGCCTGTGGGTCTTCCCGCTGAGACTGCCGCAGAGGCAAGGCTGCATCTCGCCCGTTTGGGACAAAAGGGGGCGACCTCTGGGGCGAGAGGGAGGTCGAAATAGAGTTGTTTCCACGGGGAAAACGGTTTGTCCCAGCTCAGGGGAAATCATGGGACCCACGCCCCTTCGTTTCCCGTGTGCGGCTGCAGGTCGACATGCAGGTCGTTTAATTGGCATGCATGGATATATGCACACCCCCGACATGGATTTGCATGGGCTGACCCCTTTGAGACGGCACAAGCCAGACGCCCGACCTGGGATAAAGACACATCCAAGACCCCCAGATTTTATGCGGAAGATCTTATTCTGGGTACCGAAAACCTGTAGGCGATACGTGACGATGTTTCACCAACACACACAATGACGGTGAAAACGAGTAGCCCATGTTTACAGTAACTTTTCCTTTGTTATTTACCGTGACACAACAACTAGGCCTCAAGAGATATTGGTCAGCCAGCGCCTGATAGCTATCCGGACCAAACACACCACAAGCGGTCGTGTACATGCAGCAAGCAACGTCGGATGACAGCCGGGCCTGAAATCACCAACAAAACTGGTTAAGGGACAACTTGGCAAACGACCGCCGTATCATGGGGATTTGTTGTTTAGGATCTCCTAGTTATCGTAAAGTATTTATCGTGCATTCATGTGCTGCAGCGCGTGTAATCATCGAAGGGCGATGTATGCAACACTTCATGCCAGCTTGATATACGTATGAGTTCTAGCAGAAAAAAAAAAAAAAAAAAAAAAAAGACGCCCTGGGTATAGCCGTTTAACGCCTGTAACGAACCATAGCAAATCAATGAAATTTCGAACCCCCTCGGAAGCACGAGTCCGTGCTCTCATCCGAACAAAGGACGGGATAAGTCTCGAGGCCACACCTTTGAGGCTCGAGGTCACGTCTTCGAGGCCCGAGTCTCGGTCCACAGCTTGTCCACGATTTGGAACACGGTCGTGACGTCCCGCATGAGCGCCTCGTCGACCTTGCCGCCGAGCCGCTGCTGCACCTTGTCCGGGTGCCACCGGACCCTCTCGTCCTTCAGGCGCGACCTCAGGTCCGTCCTCTTGTCGTCCTGCCCCTCCCCCTCCCCCTCCCCGTCGGCCGTAGCGGCGACGGCATCGCTGCACCGCGCAAAGAACTCCCGCACCGCCGCCTCGGCGATGTCAGCCCTCCGGCCGCTCTCGACGGGCCACACGTCGGCGGCCGCAGCAGGCCCATCGCCGCCGACGATGATGCCACCATTGGCCCAGGCGTCGACGTACCGGCGCCACCGGGCCGCCCACGCGAACAGGCGCTTCCGCTCATGGCCGCGCCGCAGCGACCGGTCCATCTCCTCGGCGAGCCGCCTCTCCCTGCGCGCGCGGCGGCGGCTCTCGTCATCGTCGGCCTCCCTCCTCCGCGCCCGCTCGGCCCGCTCGCGCTCGCGCCGGTCGCGCGCCTCGGCCAGGCCCGGGTGCGTGTTCTCCCACATCTTGCGGCGCACGTAGTCGGCATACTCGTCCTCCGTCATCTGCTCCAGCTCGCCGCCTGCTCCCGGCGGCGGGCCGTACGTGTGGATCGGCTGCCCGTAGACGCCCTCCCAGTAGGCCGCGCCCTCGTCGTCCGCCATGGCGTCGAAGAGGGACTCGCGGAAGGCCGCGTCCGCGTCCAGGGGCGGGGGCGCGAACGGGTCCTCGGGCTCCTGCTCTCCCTTTTCCGCCGGCTTCTTCTTCGCCCTGTCCCTGTGCTCCCGCCGCCGCCGCTTGGACGACCTGTCCTTATCGTGGTCGTCCTCGTGGCGCCGAGACCGGCGGTGGCTGCTGCTGCGGTGTCCACCGTCATCGTCCCGGTCCGCGGCATCTTCATCGCGATGGCGGCGGCGGCTGCGCGACTTCACACTGAGCAGCGGGTCGTCCATCGAGTAGCGGCGGTGGCGGCTGCGCTTCTCGGACTTGAAGCGGAACTTGGTGGGCCTTCTGCTCGAGTACGCGCCGTCGGCGGCGCCTCGGTCTGCCGGCTGCGGCGACTCCTGCTCCGGCCCGCCTTCGCCGTGTCTCTTTCCCGGCTCCGCGGGCCCATAGCCGTCGTCGTCGTCGTGATCGTCTTCATCAGTGCGCTCTGCCCGATGCTGACGCTCGCGAGTCGCCGGCGGCGATGGAGACGGGTCTTGCTTGTGTGGCGAGACAGGCTGGTCTGGTTCGCGCAGAGGATTGATCGAAGATAGGATGTGAGCCCGTCTTGACGGGCGATCCCTATCCATGTTGCATGGGCCGTCGACGTCGATGGATGTTTGTTGTCGGCCGAGAAGGAGGACTGGCGACAAGTGACGTATTTCTACGTGGTATGCCTGTGATAAACTACCTCCACTAGGCACCTGTGCAGGCACCACTGAGCATCGAAGACTTGCGCCCCACCACGATCAATGCTTTTGACTACCTAGGTAGGTACCTACGCCCAATCTATGCCAATTCACAGAAGCCCAGGTACCCTTCACAGGGCTCGAGTGCCTTTAGATGCAGTGCGCTAAACGACCCACATTTTATCCCTGTTTGTCGATTTTTGCTGGCTGACAAGCATCTAGGAACAGTACTCGAGGGATATGCTCGACAATGGCAAATGGAAGATAATGCGATTATACAGAGAAAAAAAAAAAGGTCATCCTCTTAATTGTAGCGCACAGGCATCTACCTCTATACTCCGTAGAAAAAGGGCTCTGGTAAATACCAAGTCGTTTGGCTGGGGTATAATCCCTTTGCCCATTGCACCTCGCTCTCAGTAACACATCATGGCTGCTAGCCAACACGACATAGGCACAAAACGTTGCACAGATGGTGACGAACGATTGCTTCCTGAACCCATTCCCTATTTTACGCACCGATACCACATGGTGCCAGATTCATGGGATTATTGGTGAAGAATTCATCACTAAAAGTAAAAAGTCCAAGCAATATGCATCAAACAACCGGCAAACGCCCTGCGCCATCCATAACGTGCACAACCATCAACCCCAACGCCATGATACCCGAGGGCTCCCGCCCTGCAAAAAAAGAAAAAAAAATCAGAGACGTCGTCATATCCTTGACTAAAAACAAAAAAGAAAGATAATAAAAATCTACAAGAAACAACCACGCTTTCTCGATTAGACGTACTAGGAAACAGGGATGGTCCTCTCCGATAGGCGTATCTTGACAATGCCCTCCATCATCGGTTCCTTGCAAACCGCACTGATAGCCTCGTCCCAGCTTTTCGCGCTGCTCACAGTCACGAAGCCGGACGGGGTGAGAATCTCGATCACGGGCTTGAAGCCTATGGCTAAGCAGTAGTTGTGGACTTTCGAGAAGCCGGCTTTCTGTAGTCCGTCCTTGTTGCGAAGGTTGAGCACGGGCATCCTGCGGCTCGAGTCGGGATCGACGAACCAGATCGAGTAGGTCAGCTTGGCGAGCGGGGGCGGCCCGGGGGTTCTGAGCTTCTGCGTCCCATTTCCGGGCTGCTCAAGTTCCTGGGGCTGAGCGGGCTGTTTGCTGGGACGCCTGGACTGCTCGAGATTTGTGATTTCCGCGAGAGGTGCGGGCTTTCCGAGGGTTGTAGGCAGCCCCAAAGGCGCGATCTGCCTGGCGGCTGTATGATGATCACAAGCCTTCGTTTGCTGGGGAGTCGTGGAAGGTGTGGCGCCGGGTTGCTTGCCGGGGGGTCTGGCATCCTTGAGGGTTGTTACCGACTGCTCGAGAGGCTCGGGCTCGTTGCTAGGAGGCGTGGGCTCCTGGACGGCTGTAACATCCCCGAGAACTATGGGTTGCTCGAAATACCCGGGCTGATTGGGCGTTGGAAGGCGTCCGAACCTTGTGTAAAACTTCGAAGCCGTAGCCCGCTCGAAATCTGTAGCATTCTCTAAAGCGCCGGAATGCCTCAAAGCCGCGGCATTCTCGAAAGCCGTCTGCTTGAGGGGGGCCGTCTGCTTGGGGAAAGCCGTCTGCTTGAGGGGGCCCGTCTGCTTGAGGAAAGCCGTCTGCTTGAGCCGCTTCTTGCGAGGGTCTGATATATCGCTTCCACCACGCTTCCTCGCCAAAGTTCCAACAGGCTCTATTATGAAAGTCGTCATCTGTATGAGCTGCTTGCTGGGAGCATCCGATGTATCGCTTCCACCACGCTCTCCTTCGACAATTGTTGTCTGTATAGGCTGCTTGCTGGGAGGATCTGGTTGGCCGCTTCCAACAGGCGCCATTGAAGGAGTAGTCGTCTGCATAGGCTGCCTTCTGAGATGCTCTAGTCCGTCGCTTCCACCAGACCTCATTGCGAAGGTCGTTGTCTGCGGGGACTGTTTTCTGAGAGGATCTGGTATGTCGCTTCCGCCAGGCTCCATTGCGAGAGTTGCTGTTTGCATGGACTGCGTGCTATGGGGACATGACCTGTCGCCTCCGCCAGGCTCCATTGCGAGAATCGCTGTCTGCATAGGCTGCTTAGCAGAAGGGTCTGGGTTGGCGCTTACACCAAGCTCCGTTTCGAAATGGGCTGGTGTGAGTGACGGATCAAACTGGAGTTGAAGTTCCAAAGGGGCTTGGTTCTCTTGCTGAGGCACATTGTCCTGCCCTCGCCCCTTCTCTCCCATTGTTTTCTCCGGCCCGCCCTTCTTGTTCCCTTGCCTCTGGATATTTTGGCGAGCTTTATTTATGACCCTCCTGATGTGGCGGTAAATGAAGACGACAAAACCGCATACCAGCCTAACCAGAACAAATGTTAGTCGTAGCCCCACAGCTATTTTAGGAATGGACGAGACCGCTTTTGTAGTACGGGAGCACTTACTTGGAAGAATCATCGGGCCATAAAGGGGATACGTAACAGTCATTACTCCCAGAGCCGGCCCTGCCAAAGTATTTCTCGCCTCGGCCGTCGCTCTGAAGGAAGTCAAGAGCAAGGAGGATCATGCGGTGCTTCTTGTAATCCTTCTCCTCGCAGCTGAGCATTCTCTCCACCTGTACGCTGTACTCCGGAGCTCGCAGGAACGTGTCCAAATCACTCGTCAGGGCCTTGATAGAATTCAGGTCAAGGCGCATCTGAGCGCGAAGCTCGGCTGCCGTCATCCCGGAACCTATAGCATAAATCAGTAAGCGGAACTCAATTTTTTTTTTTAAAAAAAAAAAAAAAAAAAAAAAAGGAAAGAAATAGACAGCCAAGTGTGCAAGAAAGAAAGGAGAAAATAGCGAAAACGGCATACTCAGTTTGATACGGTTGACGAGGATCTTCGGGTCGTCCTCGGGCCTATCTATCCGTCGAGGAAGCTTGGGCACTACCCGGTACTCTCTGACCGGGCCCCGGGGCTCGCGGGCAGTATTCAGTGATAGAGCAGGCGCACTCGACGTCGTGTGGACTTGCCCGATGCTGAATGGGTCGTGGAAAGTGCTGTCTACCTGTTGAGCATCGAACCCAAGATCGAACCCGAGACTGAGGCTAGGGTCGAAATTAAGATCGAGACCGAGGCCGAGGCTAGGATCGAACTCAAGATCAGAACCGAAGACCTGATCCACGGAGCCAAGGGCAAGCTCCGGGTTAAAGGAGCCGACGATATCGTCCGGACATGCTTGATCGTCACGGGCGGGTCCTGATTCTGACGTTGCAAAGTCAACTAGGGGATCTTGCGGCAGCCCGAGCTCGACGTCATTGAGCTCGGCTTCCAACAACCTGGTGAGTTCCAGGTCGTCCACACCAAGAAGGCTGTGGCCGTCAAACTGAAGTTCGTCTTGGGTACTAACGTCAGATTGTCCCGGAGCACGCGCGCCTCCAGGATATAGTGTTGGGAAAGTAAGCTGCGGCTCTGGACTCTGGGACGCTCCCGGTGTGAGGACGGGAGGAAGACAGAGAGCGGCCGTGGGAGGTGGGGGCGCCGGCATGGGCAGTGCCAGCGACGGTGGCGGCGACAGCGACTTCTGCGCTGGCTGCGATGTTTCGCGGGAGGGGGGAGGCAGAGATGGAAAGGTCAAGACGGACGGAGTGGCGCTCGTCGGCGTGGGGGGCGATACAGACGACGTGGTGTCCATAAAGAGGGACTCCAGATCATCGCCCGCATCTCCATCACCAAAGAGCGATGCGCAGTCGCCGTCAGAGCCAGTGCCACCTCCACCTGCGCCTCCGAAGAGAGAGTCGCAGTCATCATCGTCGCAGCTTTCAGCCGCCTGATGGTCAGAGAGAGCCATGGTGGCTCGAAAAGATTAAAATAGTCGCAGGTGTTCTAGCATGACCCTGAGAGGCCGACACGCGTTGCGTGATGCCATAAGTGATGCTAACCACCCGGGAGTTGAAGTTGAGCGGGATCAATGTGAGTTTGGATCTCCCGACTCTCTGCCCGTGCAGGCAGCAACCAGAAAAGAAAAAAAAAAAAATGACTGAATTCTTGGGATGCGGGGCGGGCTCGCAGCGATAGGGCGGCACGATTGTGGGGCTGGCGCCGCATTTACTTGGTGTGCAGCGAAGGATTCAGGAGCTTACAACTTCAACCAAGGGCTCAATAGGTCTGGAAGGTAGGACGTGCAGTCTGGTTCCTCCGGTATATACAAACTGAGATTAATTGGTATCTCTCACTCGGTTGTTTTAGGTATGAACATGTGCGAATAGCTGCCATCTCTGGTTAGCACTAAGTTTCTCTGCTCCTCAAACCTCTGTTGACTGGCCCACGCGTAGCGTGGGAACGGGCGATGGAAGAGACGTTGGCACAAGGCAGGAGCCGACCACACACATGCCAATCAAGAACGCCCACCGTCCATATGAGGAACGCAATATCAAACCCTGAGACCTCAGCCTCGCACAACTCTCGATTCCTCGCGCCCCTGTTGCCAGAGTGAACCTAGGATTTCCACCAAAAGCGAATGACTCTCCACCTTCGAATACATTATTGGTCGTTCCCGTTGACATCTGATTCTTTCTTTTTTTTTTAAGCTCAAATCTATTCCCCCGCAAAAAAAAAGTCCAATGGCCAGCACCCCAGCGGACCCGGCCTCTGTGCAGGCCGCAGACTCGTTCATCAATACAGACGATGGCAGACAATACTGGGAGGCCGTAAGCGCCGATCTGGACGGCATGCTGGGCGGCTTTCCCTACGTCTCCAAGGTCGACCTGCAGGGCTCCAAGAACTTCCTCGCCAAGCTAGGAATCGGCGCAAAGCAGGGCCTGCGGACGCTTGAATCTGCCTTGGAGGGAGGCGCCGGGTGAGCACATCCCAGTGGCCGGTCATCTTCTATCCTTCGCCTCGGATCAAAGCTGGCTACGGAGACAAGCAACCGACGCTGACTGCTACCCCCATATCCTCACGCCACACAGCATCGGGAGAATCACCAAGGGTCTCCTCCTGGACATTGCGAAGAACGTGGACGTGGTAGAGCCCATCGCCAAGTTCACAGCCTCCCTAGGCGAAGTCGCCGGGGTCAGGAGCGTCTCCAACATCGGATTGGAAGAGTGGGAGCCCGAGGCCGGAGTCATGTATGACCTCGTCTGGACGCAGTGGTGTCTGGGCCACCTCACCGACGATGAGGTCGTCCGATATCTGAAGAGGTGCAAGGCGGCCCTGACGCCTGAGACGGGACTTATCGTGGTCAAGGAGAACCTGGGCTCTGGCGAGGACGATATCTTTGACGAGCTGGACAGCAGCGTCACACGGTAGGTCAAGATTGTTGTCAATGGTCAACTTGACGTGAGAGCGTGGGCAGGGCATACACATTCTAACAGAACACTCGATCTGAAAAATAGGCGCGACAGCAAGTTTCTTGCGCTGTTCGAGGCTGCTGGACTGCAAGTGGTGAGGACCGAGATCCAACGAGGAATGCCCAAAGGGCTGTTCCAAGTCAAGAGCTACGCACTGCGGTAAAGGGAATCAACCGTGGCAAAAGGGAAACCACTGTTTCTTATATATATGGCCTAGGTAATTACATGAGGACTTTATCCGCCTCGAGCCCCTTTTATAGTCAGAAAGTAGAAAGACCCGCAATCGACTGCGGCTTCTCAAGAGTCCATCTTGAATTTGTACGGAGGCACACCAGCGACTCCCACGTCTACCCTGAAAAGGCCACCTGCGTACTTCTTGCTCTCCTCCGGTCCGTCGTCGTCGCCGGCAGTGGTGATGAAGAGCTCGGTGCCGACAAACTCGGGGCAGGTGACGTTGTTGGTCGGCAGCTTGACCTCTCCCGTGACCTTGCCCTGGGGCGAGATGCGGAGGACGCGGGCCTCGCCCCAGAAGGCGTGCCAGATGTTGCCCTCGACGTCGACGCGGAAGCCGTCCGGCCCGCCGGGCCCGTCGTGCTTGTAGAAGACGCGTTCGTTGGACAGCGAGCCGTCCCCGGGCGAGTAGTCCCAGGCCAGGATGGTGCCGGCCGTGGTGTGGGTGAAGTACATGGTCCTGCCGTCGGGCGACCAGCCGACCGAGTTGGGGATGGTCAGGCCGCTCAGGACCTTCTCCTTGGCCTTGCACCCGTCGAAGCGGACGAGGAAGCCTTGGGGTGATGAGGTATAATCGTGGTCAGCTCCGGGCATAGAGACGCAAGTGGAGGAGAGGAACAGAACACACCCTCGGGCCAGACGCCATTCAGGTAAAAGTCGTTCATGGTGCCGATCCAGAAGCGGCCGTGGGGGTCTACGGCGCCGTCGTTGCCCCGGAGGCGCTTGTCGTCGTCGGCGTCGGCGAACTTGGTGAGGTACTCGTACTTGCCCGTGGCGCGGTCCAGAGTGGCCATGCCGTACTTGAGGCCGACGAGGATCTTCTCGGCAGGGCTGACGCCCTCGATGTCGGCCGTGACGCCGATGGGGACGTCTATCTCGGTTGTCTGCACCGACGTAGGTCCCTTGTCGAGCGAGACGGAGTGCAGCCGGTTCCTCTTGAGATCCACGAACCGGACGCCGTTGGTCTCCTTCTCGTAGTAGGGCCCCTCGCCGAGGGCGCAGTGGAGATCGAGATACGGCTCGGTGACCGTCCACGTCTTGAAGCCTTGGTCCGCCATGGTTTGGGACGGTCGAGGCGATCTAGATGCCTACCACTGCCGGAGGGGGTCTGTCTTGTGGAGGGTATTTTACAATTGGCTCACGTCCGTGTCAACACAGCGACTCCAACGAGGGGTTTCTCGAGTCAAAGACTCGCCGTCTAGAATACGAAGTGGTGACGATATAAGCGTCGGTTCCGTCCCTCAGTCCCACTCTTCTTGGAGGGGAGGGGAAGACCGGTAAATCCACCGCGAAGGCCCGTTTTCGGCTGAATTCGATCGAGTTTCAGCGACAGTAATATGGTTATCTCAGCCTAGAAAGTGATCGCGTAACTTCCAATTCTTTCGGTGTCGATCGAGGCCCTATGCTATCTCGCGCCTAAACCCCGACTTCCTCGACATTCCGCCTCGGCTCGACAACGGCGACAGCAGCGTTGAGCCTTGTTTCCTATGCAACCCCTTCGATTCCTGTGCTCAATTTTGGCCAGCGACACAGGCACGGGACGCGCAGATGCGCCTCGACTCACGAGGGGCTTCTCGGCGGGCTGTAGACGAGGTCTCATCGGTCGCTCCCAAAATATTTTCCAGCATGAAACGACGTCAATTGACGGAAGGATTGCCACGACGCTCCGGGCCAGCTTCATCCACGGAACTTCGGCCCTGCCACCCGTTTACCGGCTACCCGCAAAGCAGGGCTGTGGAAGTGGGACGGCGCGAGGGAAATAGAGGCATGTGAAAGAGCTCATTTGCATTCGAGATAGGAAGAGAAGAGATGGTCTGAGAGAGAAGGAAAAATCGCAGCCGCACAAAACAAGGGTCCAGCACTCTAGGATCGCAACTGCTGAAGGATCACGGAGAGACTGCTCGACGTTCCCCTCAAGTCACTTGCTTCTGGGTTGGCGCCAATGGCTCTGTCGCGACAGGACCCCGAACAGGCGGAGGATGGCCTCGACGGCACTTGGTGAATGAAGGGGCTGGAAGGAACATCAAAGGGGCGAGCAGAGATCAGCCGCCGCAGAAACACGTTATCCCCCCCGCGGTGGGCGCTTCGTGTTGGAGCCGCCCGCATCGGATCGTCGCCCAATCCCCCACGCATCCGCCGCTTCGTTTCTTTCGGCACAACGTCGAAGCCGACAGCCGCGCCCCGCGCCCGTCGCCTAGCACAAAACAGAAAATTTGACATGCATCTAGATGCGGGGGGTCGGAGTTCCCCGGCCGGAGCTGGCTCCGGATTGAGGCAAGGTAGGCAGGGTGCTGCGATGCCAGGGCAACAGCCCTCCGAGGTGCAGGGGCAAGGGGGAGGGGAAAAAATTATGCTAATAACGATGAACGCGGCAAGACGAAAGCGCAGAGGCTGACACCCCGAGGGATCCTTCCGAATGGCCGGATCCTTCTCGTGTCTGACATGGCCAAACACACCGGACGCCCTCACCGGTTACAGCGCTTGCGCTTTGTTGGCTGCCCGACGGGGCCCCAGATCAACGCTACAGACGAGCGAGAGTGACCTCGTCCTCATCCAACAAGCTTTTTTTTTTTCTTGTCTTTTCTCTTCTCTCTGTTGTGTTGATACACGTCATCCCTCCCCAGGCCCCCTCGCTCCCTTTTTATTCCAGAAGCAAAATCAGGCCCTGTGCCTCAAGTGGTGTAGCGCGTCAGGCACCAAGTCAGCCTTTGGGCCGCACTAGGATTGTGAAAGATGATCGGTCACACCAGCAGCCAGCGGCCGCCGAAATCGAGACCATCTGACTGGTTACCGGCTCGCAGTCTCTTGCTTTTTCTTGCTAATGGGAAACGACATTCCCCTAGCAAAGGGAGCCACATGCGGCATGCGGGGGTTGGCGAGCTGAGCCGTCGTCCGCGGCATCAAGGGGCCCTGGAAAATGCAAAGCAAGCAGAAGCAGGAGAAGAAAAAGAAAAAAAAAAAAAAAAAAAAAAAGAAAGGGAGAAAAGAAAAGAAATAATACAAATGCCACGGTTTTGGTGGTGGCTTAGCATCAGCGCGACGCAACTGTTACATAATGACGCCGAGTCGATAGGAGACGGTGATCTTCGCCGTTAGCGGATGCAACAGGCGAGGTGGCTTGGTGGCTTGCTCAGTCTACCGCCGTGTTGGGTCACGCTTCTCTCAGTCGGGAATCGTCAGGACCAGATGAACGATTTTTTTTTGTTCCTTCTCCCATGATCCCACCGCCGCCAAGCTCGTAAGCCTAAAGGATCAATCAAGATACCTGGAGCCTAGGCCGTGGAACCAGCCGCCTATCGATATCTCAGCCAGGGTGACAGGCTGCAAGTGTCCCTCAAGGGTCCCGGAGGCACGAAGAGCTCGGACGCGCCACCTCAGGGGATGATTGACATTTATGCCGGGATCGGAACAGGCGACGCCTGTGTGTACCTGCCATATCCGTATCCAGGCAGCTTAGCAGGCAGGGCATGCTGCATGCATGCACGCTTTGGCTCTGCATGTCGTGATGTGACGGATGGGACGGAATTGGGGCCCCGATATTCGCAAGGCGAGGCTTACCTGGGCAGGGCTGCAGACACTTGCTGCGGCGTATAAAACGAGGGAATTAATACACACGTCCGCTTCCCAGACAGCGACAACCGGGCCGGGCATTATCGACCACGCAGGGCGCCAATGAGGAGGCCGCGTTTGGGGGAGGGCGAACGGACGCACTCTTGTGTGCTCGACTGCAGCCGGATGGCTGGTTCCGGTGCTGCGCATCGTAAAGGACAACCGGCAGCCCATCCCTCGAGCCCCGGACCTGGGGGCTGGCCACACGGCTGCGGGATTCGTATCATTGGGCCGTCGGCCAATATTTTGCGCTGTAAATGGTGCAGCATCATCATCCTTTGCCGCCCTGGGCAGCGGCAGACAGGCCTCGACCGTGATTTGAGGGATCTGCTCTAACGGATTCCGTCAATGATGAGACCTCCTAGACAAGGGAGAAAAGAAAAAAAATACGTGCGTCGTATTGACATACGTACGGCGTGCGTGTAGGCCGATACACGGAGCTACCCGACTTCAAAGTCTACCGAGCCGCCCCTCGTACGTGGCAGGGAGGCACGCGGCCTACCACCCACTGAGCGGGAAGACTCGAGGCTGACACGGCTGCGTGCGGCCAGGTCCTTCCAAATTCGAACACTACCTAGGAAGGGCGCACACGGATACTGTGCGTCCTCCTACTTGGACCCCTCCCCGTGTGTGAGTTCTTACTCGGGGGTTATTTCCTCCAGCGTCGTATTGCAACTTGGATTTCTCTGGAACGAAACAGTAGACTTGTTCCAAGTCGGCGACGGGGCAAGCCCGACATGCAAGGAAGCCTGAGATTCAGGAACCGGAAACATTCGCCCCCCCTTAGGTGACGCCGGTTGCGCTTCCTTGGCAACGAAACAGTAGGGGGACAAAAACGCGGGCTGCTGGTGACGGCCACGGCTGGCTGAACATCCGGTTGGCTCTCGCCTTGTTTGTGTGTGCCGTAGGAGACGAACACGACGGACATGTGTGTTTGGACGACGCCAGGGCCACCTCCTTCGGCCGGTTCCGTAGCATCAAGCGCTCGCCTTGTCAACGTCTCAGACAGCGGGCAGGCGGGCAGGGCATCGAGCCACGAGCGATAAACATAACTCTTCCGGCCCGGTGGCTGAACATCTGTGCAAAAAAATGCAATCTTGGCCCGTCCCGATGCCTGGTACGCACAGCCTTTTTCTTGCGGCAGGTTATTCGTTGGAAGGGAGAACCTGTGGGGAGTGACTTCGGGTGCGACGAGGCGCGGCCCCTTGCATGCAGCTCCGCGCTAGCAGTTGCAGCGCGGACTGCAGAATGCAAGCCATCTATCCCACAGTGTACTGTGTGACGGGGTTGTGTGAACGGGGTTTGTGGTTGTGCAAGTGCCGTGAAAGGTACCTGGGACACCTGCCAGGTTTGCGGACGAGAGGATGTACATGTCTGGTCCTGTGTGCAATGGCCTTGCCGAAGGATCAAATATTTCGGGTTGTGCGACATCGGACGGGGCGAGGGAGGTCGACATCAGGGCTGACGACCTCGGAGGAGTCGGGATTATTCGATTATTCGAACACCATCCTTTGATGGCGCATGGCGCGCCAAGGTTAAAAATAAAAATCGAGAAGCAAAGGATAGCACCCGAAATTTGTCGAGGGAAGTCAAGACGGGTAAACGTGACTGTCGCGCACGTTTGTTGAAGCCAACTCGAGCTTGAATCCTGCTCAATATGACGGCCGTACAAACCGACCAAGCATGATCCCAAAATCCAAATCTCACAACCCCGGAGCCCTCACGCATCTGACGTCCCTAGCTTGGCTGGGCGGAGCTAGCCAGGGGAGAGGCAGCTGGGAGCAGGGAACGCATCAATTGGATACCTTGGTTGTCAAAACCCTTCTCGCACGGAAGATGGCAACCGCGTGCCTGCCTGCGGTGGGTGTGACGGACTCCTCCGACGCACAGCCCATCACAAGACGAACGTCATCCAAGGCTAGCGCCTTGCCTTGTGCGGCATGCCGGCTCCTCACTGGCTCCTGTGCATGCCCCGAGGCTAGTCGTTGGCCGGACAGTCAGGGGCGGGAGGAGACAGGCGGTTCCCCGGAAAGCAAGGCTACCAGGCTACTTTTGTTGCACACACTCGACCTAGTAGACGCCAGGCGCAGCGGCTAACTCTCACCCCCGCATCCACGAATGAACCCCCAACCAGAGCGCGCTAGAAGGACGGCGCCAAAGTCAAATCGGCACGCCAACGACACAGAGAGCAGGAGTCGTGACACGAGCAACTTGGAGGAGCGGCCCGGGCATGGGGTTGGAATGATCACCATATTCACATTATTACCTTCCCGCAATACGACCCCTCAGAGACATCCCGTCATTGCGTGTATTTTACGTGTTCCGCTAGCGGGAAAGGGAGCGGGAAAAAGTAAAGAGAGTGTGAGAAAAAAAAAAAAAAAAACGAAACCATGAGCGTCAGTTATGCGGAAACAGATCGACGGCAGGCACAAATTTCATTCGCACCCTGATCCCTGACTTGGCCGGCTCCCATGACCATACCACTGTGAACATGTACTGTGCGGACTTGTGTCAAAGATGATCGAGGGCCACGCAACGATGGATGCGACTCCATGCCTGGCGACAACCGCCCGCCAAAAAACTGACAGTTCCCAGAAGTGGATATGTGGTTGGCGGGAAGCGCGCGCCGACCCGAAAGGGCAACAGATTCGCCGTGATGGCCGGCCATGGAAGACGCTAAAAGAGAACCAACACCACACGTTAGCCGACGCCTGCTGGACCAGAGATTTCCAGATCTCCGGACTGACGGTCCGAGTTGCAAAGAGAAGGGAGGGAGAGGGAAACCGCAAAGTTGAACAAAATCAACCTGCCAGCGGCCTCGCCCTGGTTGCTGGTGGCGGCGGTGGAGCCATCGCCTGGCTCGGCCCAGCCTACCACCAGATTCCCGGGACCGGCGGGGGCGTCCCGGCAGGCTCCACTGTCAAAAAAGAAGACCTGGCCAGGGGGGGGAGGGTAGGTGGGTAGGAGGCCATGCCCCATGTCTGTCTGGCCGGGGGTTGCTGACAGGGTTGATGGCGGCCGTCATTGGCCAATCGCGACAATTAGACAGGCCTCCCCCAAGGCGAAATGAAGTGAAGGGTTGCAAAACCTAGGGCACAAAGCCGCCTTCCCCGCGATGCTGTGCCAATGCTCTCTGTGCAAATGTGGGTTTTGCTTGGGTACCCTGTGCAAGAGGGGAGAGCAGCAACACGAAAAGAGGAGATGTGATTAATTGAATGCATGGGCTCAAATTTGTGCCTCCCCAGAGCCGGTGCGACGTGGGATCTGGCTTCGCAGCCTCAGCACGATTGAGATAACTCTTGGCTTGTTGGTTGCCCATGCACGCTTCCTTGCTCTCTCTCTCCCCCTGCCGGCCGACTTTGATCGATCGAAGGACAAGAGAACAGCCTGTCTCGCGGAGAGAAATCGAAAGGCGTAGAGGAAAGTAACAACAGCGAAACTCGGACCGGATTGGCTTCCCATCTGTGACACGCAAACTTAACCGAGATCCATCTCATGTCCAGCGCGTGAATGACTCGAAAGGGGCCCCTTTGAGAGTTCTCCGGGGCACACGGAGAGAAAGCAAGGACGGTTGATGGCGTGATATGTCGCAAAACACTCACACGCACATAACGTATGTGCTTCGTATTATTATTATTATCGGTTTTGTTGTCGCGGAGATTTTCCACTCCTCTTGTCGTTTTTTTTTTCTGTGACGCCATGGGTCAAAAAAGAATGGGAACAACAGGGTTACATACATCAACTTGACAGGCTCTAAATCCCAATCACTCCATTCTCCGACTTCTAGTTTTTTTTTTTTTTTCTCCTTCTCCACACGACACGAGCCCTCCCCCTCCCCTCGTCTTGAAAGCTAACATGTGTGTGTGCACTGTGGTGAGAGAAATACGCGATCAATCCCTCTTTTGGGCCACCCTCGAGGCCTAGCGTTGCCGAATGGAGCACCCTGGGACGCGCTTCATTTGACAAGGCCACAGGCCGCGATCAAATCATCTGGCAGAGATAGATGATGCCAAGGTGCATGGCCCCAGCAAGCCCGCCATCCTAGCATGCTACCGCTGCTGCTGCTGTTGCTGCCGCCCTCTCTCCAAACAAATCGACGCCCCCTCCCTCCGCTCTCACCAGCCTGTGTGGGTTGCATCAGCCAACCCCCCAAAACCCGCATTTGAGGCTAGGCGCGAGGCTTTCAAAACGTCCGTGTGGTCCGGCGGCGGGCGGGCGGGCGGTCGGCCGTTTGTTGTTTTTTTGCAACGGCAGCATTCCCCTCCGGCAGTACTTGCTTGACAGCGTCACATCGGGGGAGTACCAAATCTTCAAAATGCTTCCACCAGGGGGAGGGGTGTGGGGGTTAAACGTCACATGAGCAGCCCCATCAGAGCCCGATGGTGCTCAGGGGGGTCGGAACAAGAGAGAGAGAGAGAGAGAGAGGCCAGAAAGAAACGAAAGCACCGCTCCTGGCGCCCAATGCGACCGTCCTCAGATTGCCAATTTTGCGGGCCTCGCGCAGAAAACCTCAGCTCTTAGGCCTCACTTTTTTTTTTGTCCACAGCGGAGACCGGCGGGCAGTTTGTTGTTGTTTTTCTGCCCTTCTTTCTCTGCCAAGGGTTTTGTCTTGTCCCCCTACTCATCGACGTTGTATTGTCTCAATAAATATCTCGGTACTTCGCAAGCTCTATCCAGGATTTGAGTCAAGCGTAGTCCAGGGTGAGCCTGTTGGCCTTGCCACTGTGAGGAGATCTCTCTCGCTCTCTCTCTCTCCATCGCTGCCAGGACGGCCTGGCGGCACAGGAAACCGAGCAAGCCAGCCTTAGCCGCCCGCAAGTCGCCGAGGCAGGTCGGCAAGGTCGGCTGTTAGCCGCACGAAAACAAAGTGCAATGAGGCGCGCCAAGGAAAGCGGAAGAAAGCAAAAACGAAGAGAAAAAAAAAATTAAATAAATTGAGAAACAGATCCGGCCAGGAGGAGAAGGAGGGCGGTGGTCAAAACGCTGGCGTGCTACACACAGTAGGATCTCGAGTGGGTTGCTCGCCCAGATGGGATGGGCAGGGCCTTTTGCTCTCTCTCATCACAATTGATGAACCCATCTCAGCACACTTTTCGTCACCAAAGCCAGGGCAAGGCGCCTGCGCCCTGATTGATTGACGGGGGTCTTTGCTTGACAGCTCGTGGCACTTGGCGCGCACCCTTCCCTCCCTCCTGCGGGTTTGTTGGCCGGACTCGCCTCATCTCTTCTCAGTGGTGGTCGTGAACGACAGGGCGGAAGCGAACTAGCGCGGGAGGGAGAGAAAGAGAGCGAGAGAGAAAGAGAGAGAGAGTGTGAGTGAGTGAGGGATGTCACAGCAGGGAGTGGCTGGCGACACCCAAGAAGGGGCCCCCGACCAAGAGAGACAGGACCCCCTCGATAGCGCGACCCGCGAACGTCTTCTTTTTGGGGAATCATTCTTCGACACACTGGCCGGTCCCGGAGAAATCGTCGATACCGGGGAGACCGTGACAAAAAAGAAAAAAAAACCGCCGGGGCCTTTTTCCGGCTTGGGGACCACAAACGACGACGGTGGGCCGCCGTCCTGTGATGTTGCGGTGTGCGCGGCGTGTATGTCTATCCTTTCTCCTTCGCGTTTCTGATACTACAGTACCCGTGGGGAGGTGTACTGCTACATGTCTCTCTGCTCACACTTGGTCGTCCCGATGTGTGTGACCAAGGCCGTCGATGCCTGACATGTCTGATCCATCTCGGGAGCCAGGGAGGCACTTCCGTGATGCAGGCCCCACGTTCCTGGCCCTGTTTTTTTTTTTTTTCTCTCTCTTCTTCTCCCCTTCGTTTGTTTCTCTTGGCTTGTAGCAACACACACCCCTCCTCCCTCTCCCCCACCCCTGCCGGGGCCGCATTTGCGGTCGCAGACAAGTCAGTGCCCTTTTCCGATCTAACTCGATCGAGCTGGAGCTAATGAGTTCTCGTCACCCGACCGCCTTTTTTTCGTGATACATGGCACCTCTCTGACGAACGCTTTTTGCGAAAGTTCCCACTTTGTCGACGTCTGTGGCCCCGAAGCCGAACGCGTCCAGGCACAGCCGCGGGCGGGATCCCGGGGCTCCCGGTCTTCTTTCTTGCCTCAGGCATGCAAAATTGCGACGCATCCAGGACGGGAGGTGTGGGCGGTGATGGCTGGCCGCCCCCGGGCCTTCCGCGGGGCGAACGACAACAACATCGGCTTGTGCAAATCTGGTTGGCTCTGCGTTTTGGTGTGTGTGTTTATGCTTTGTGTGTGTATGTGTCTTGATGTGTGTATATGTGTCTGGACGTGTGTGTGTCTGCCTGCAGCCGAAAAGATGCCCTCAAGGGAAACAGCCCCGCTGCAGGCGAGCCCAACGGATTGCCGCTTTTGGGCGCAAGTGAAGCACACCAAGAGAGGTTGACGATGGGCAATGCGCTGGCGCTCCGTGGGTTCGTTGATGTTACGGGTCGCATCGCCCATCACTGACTCTGTGCTTTGTGGGGAGCGAGCGGTTTCTCAGAGTCAGCGAGTGCGGGCCTCGCCCAGGGCGCGTTGCGGTAAGGCTCAAAGAAGCAATGCCGCGCCCCCGTTTTTCCTTTTTTCCACACTGCTCAAAGTCCTTGTACAGTAACAGGCAAGAAGAAGAAGAAGAAGAAAAAAGCATGGGCCCCATATCCATCACCGCTCGGGTCTGCGCCTTGCTTGCGGTGGACTCGGAGTACTGTACACCTCACCTCCCTGCCTTCACGCTGACCGCCTTCACCGTTCCTGTGCGTGATGCCCGGGTCCTCTCCCGGAGCGGGGGGGCGTCGACGGCGACAAGGGTAGGCCTTGGTCTGCACTGATTCAGGGATCGCCCCGGAAGCGGTGGCCTGAAGAAGGTTTCGGCTGGTGTGGTTCGGCGGTCCACACATTATATCGGTCACGTTCCAGAAGACCGGGATGTTGTTTGCGAACGTCCCTGGACCGGGTCGCTACGTAGGTAGGTAGTCAAGCGTTTCCTTTGATGAGATCGCCCATGGTTGTCAACCACCACCCGCCCCGGAGCAAGGCCGGCCGCCCTGTCCCCGGCCCAGCTTGGCGAGTGCTGTTGCAACTCGTGGCCATGGCATGATGGCGGCTTCGACGATGGAGCTGGAGGGCCAACACATGCGCTGGCCGTGAAGGGCCGGATTGACGCTGCCCACCCACCTCTATTTTCGTCCTTCTCCACGCAACAACCCCCACAGACAGGATTCTGGTGGTTGTACACGTGTCCGGGCGGCCTGCATGTATACGGGGCGCCCTGAGAGGCATCCTCGGAAGCCAAAGGGCTGACCAGAGCTGCTCTCCCGGAGCCGTCATGCGCTCGTCGTCCTCACCGCCACCAGCAAAGAGGCAAAGTGTTGTTGCTGCTGCTGGGGCTGCCAGCCACAAAAAGGGGGGCTTGGGCCTCAACGCCTGGGCGGATTGGGAATGACCTGCATGCAAGCAAAAGGTGCATGCAGGACGCGGGATGAGGAGATCCTTCGTGCATGGCGTGAGAAAGATGGATGCAAGCAACTAGGCGGATATAATGGCCCTCCATATAGCCTCTTATAGCGGTCTGTATTATTACATTATGCCGCTGCTTAGCCCAAAAGCGGCGTCTCTGAAAAACTAGCCCCGTCTGTGCAACGTAAAAAATCAGTATTGCCTAGATAAAAAAGCAAGACGAAAAAGCAATCCACACAAGAAGGAACAGAAGGGAGAGAAAAAGGGCGGTGACGTGCCGGCGGACATTTCCGTCTTCCGCGGTGAGGTTGAGTCCACTGATTTTTTTTTTTTTTTCTTCTTTCTTTTTTATAGCTGACGTTGAAATACGCGCGCGGACTCACGCTCCGCAGCATCCCCAGCCGGCAGCGGCCTCTGGCCCCGAGACGGCGACTCGATGCTGTGAGAGGCGACGCTGCCTGTGCCGCGTTTCCCGAACGCAACTCTGCGGCAGCTGCAGAACTGATGTCGTTTATCGTATTACACCCGACGGCTTCGTGTTGCAAAGACACAGAGGGCACAGGCGGGCGGACAGCGGGGACGCATCAGAAAGGGTTGTACCACGAGACACAGGCAACCCACGCACCAGACAACCTTCTTACTGAGTCCCCACTCGGATTGCGATATCTCGAGAACCGGGTGGGGGGAGCTGGGCTGGCAGCTGGGACGGTGAGCGGAAATCCCTGCAGAATCGATAGTGACGCAGCAGCCGGCCAAGGGCCCGAGTCCATGCGCAAGCCAACTAGCGCGCGGTGCAGGTGTACCCAACCTTGCCAACCGACCTGGAGCTCTCCCCGAAGGTACCTCGGCCGCAGTGCCTCTCACCTGGCAGCTGGCGGTACCTTGCCCTCTCGCTGCCAGCGGCCACCTGCAGAGATTATTCCCAACTGGGACTAGGCCACCAGTTTTTTTTTTTTTCTTTCTCCAAATCCAAGGTGTCATGCCGCCCGCGTCGCGCCGTCTTGAAACGATGTGTTCATCCCAAGTTCCGGCTGATGGCACAGAAAAGCAATGTGCTAGACGGGCGCCTGCCTGCCTTGGTGCAAAAAGGCGGACAGCAAGCGAGTGGGCAGGCAAAAATATGAAGAGGCTGGCGGCATTTATTATCCACGGACAGGGCATGGACTGCGGGTGAACAAAAGTGATGATTATCCCGGCCAGAGGGACTGAGCGTCCCGACTGTGCAAGCATCAAGCCTCTTTGGCCAGGTACGTACCTGCCCTCCTACCAGGTACGTGTCTAAGGCCTTTCCGAATACTAGGTTGCCTGCCGGAGAGGAGGCGCGATGCACCTTGACGTTCCAATCTTTCCCCGCGCCTTCGGATTAGGAAGCCATGATGCTTGCAGCTGGGGAGGGAAAGGCAACCACCACCCGACTATTGAGAAGGTGTGAGAAGAAAGACGGGGCAGAAGGAAAAAAAAAAAAAGAATAGAAAAAAAAAAAGGGTTTCCTCATACTGCTGCGCCTCCTTGGCTTCTGCATCAAGCTGCCAACAACTGCACACCGTGGATTGCAGACCGGCCGGGGATGGGGCTCCTCATGACTCCTTGACCGAGGAAGAAGAAAAAAAAAAAGAAAAAAAGTCGGGCGTGATGCCGTTCGACGTTCCGGAGCTGCTCACCGTCAATGCCAACACCGCCGCAGCCACTTCGGATCTAGGTGACCCGTCTCTCGCCCTCGACCTGCTCTCGTTCTCTCCACTTTAATATGCACGTCTTCGAGCGGGATGGGATGGTGGGAGGATGGTGACATGGCGAGTCTGCTGGTCACCAATCTCGCTCGGCTGGCAGCCCCGTCCTGGCAAAACCCGTCTCCCGAATATGACCTGTCACAACCGAAGGACGGGGCGAGACACTTGGTTTCCACACTCGCTGCCTCTGTTGTCTCTGTCGAACCCGAGGCTCGGGCGCTTCCCCCCGCCCTCACTGACTCCCCTCCCCAGGCCTGCCAGGGAAAGGAGGAGATCCAATCTGATCGGGAAGACGACAGAAAGCGAGATAACCAAGGAGAGAGAAAGAGTGCGAGTGAGGGGATTCTGGAGTCTAGCGCCCCGGGGCCTGGATTGCGACCCTGCGGGCGCGTTCTTCCCTCACTTTTCGTCCATGTCGTCAATGACGATCTGCAATCCAAACGCCTGTCAGCTGCCCAGCCGCAAGCTTGCTGCCCGGCCCGCGCAGCTTGTCCAAAAAGCCTCAGCTGGCTCTTGTGCTGGGTACCTGGCTAACCTACTTGCTTACCCCCTGCTTTGGCAGCAAGACCCTCCGCTCGTCCAAGGTTCATGCTGCTGCTCCCGCGACCACCCGAGGGTTCCTCCTGTCAGTGTCGAGCAGCACGTCACTCTGTCAAGCAACACAGGAACAAGCAAGCAAACCCCCCCTTTTTTTTTTTTTTTTTCCTAGAGTGCCGCCGCCCGGGGCACGGTTCACCTGTCATGGCAATGATGGCAGACGCCAACACCTTTGACAGCAGCACCAGGGCGTCAAATGGTTCGACCATGCGGCCACCACCATCCTCAGAAGGGGCAGCGATTGCTCACCACGTTTCCATGTCGGAGCTTTTTGACACGACACCTGCAGCTGCCTGCCTTGGATCAGGGCTGGACAGACTGGCTGCTGCGGGCGTGACGTTGCGGCGACACGCCCACCCGGGGCACCCCACGGGCACAGCGCTGTTCCATGAATGGATGGCCTTGGTGCTCCGGACAGCACGCGTATCCCAAGGTCGTAGTGCAGTGCATAGGATGGACGGTCGGTGTGCATTCGGGAATTGCAGACCGCGTGCGCCAAGGATTGTAGCTCGACATTTTCGTCTCCAGCACAGTTAGACCGCTGGTTGTGCCCCACTGGCAAACATCGACACCAGACAGGATGATGCCAGCACCGAGGTTGCCCACCCCGGTAGCGAGGGGCCTCTCGCTCGTGCTCCCGAATGGCCGGCGTGCTCCGCCCTTTGGGCTTGCCTGCATACGCAGCGGTGCTGGCGAAGCACCAGCACAGCACCCCAACCACGGCGCATCGCACTCGGCCGGCGTCGTTGCCCTGGCCATGCACCGGCCGTCGCCCCCGATCACGGGAGCGAGTGCTGGGACGAGGCATGCAAAACACACGCGACGTGACTGGCCGGTATCGCGAGCTGCTCCTTGACGAGATCCGGCACGTCCTAGGCGGGCGCCACGGGGCAAAAGCAACGAGGGCGCACTCGCTCGCAAACGAGCGCGACGCTGGACGGACGGACACACAGACGGACGGAGATACTGACTGCCGGGTGGTGCCATAGACGGGCGCTCGCGCCAGAGCCGGCCCGCCCGTTGCTGATCGGATAGGACCCGCTGAAATTTCTGCCAAAATTTTAATGCCACGGCACCAGGCGAAATGCCCTCTCCTACTGACTGCCTATGTGATGCCAGGGGGGTCATGGGCGACTGCGCGAACGGCGCGTCCGTGGGCGGATACATACATGCAGACACAACTCATCGCCGCAGACCCTTAACCCGCTGCGATATTTCAGCCCGGGCCGGGGGCGTTCTCTTGCTGTGTCGCAGCCAGCCGCCTGTGTGCTGGCATGTATCCATCCCTACATGGGGCAGCACGTCTGACCGGCACACCCGTCCCCAGCCAGAGCTGCGTGCCGCTCTTGAAGGGCCGGAATCCTCTCGCTCCCTTCTTGCGGCTAGAGATTAGCATCACAAAGGAGGCTGGCACGCATCAAACTGCCATGGCGCGAGCGTCTTTCACTCGAGCGGCTTTTCCCCATTAGTCAGACAGCCCCTTCGCAGCTCGTTGTTTGACCCTGGAACGGCGCGAACCAAGGGATTATAACGAGCCAGAAGATCCCCATCAACCCGGCCGAGGCCTCCTGTCGCCATCTTCCCTAGCAATCGATGGGGGGGGGGCTGGCTGCCGAAGGAAAATGTGGAATTGCATGGGTTGTGTCCACGCCTGGAGGGGACCATCACGGAGGACAAGAAAATGAATAATAAAAAATAAAACAAATTAAATAAATAAAAAATAAAAAAAATAAAATAAAAAATAAAAATAAAAAGAAAATGGAAAAAAAAAGGGGGAGTGGACGAGGGAAGCCGGGTGTGACAACGAGGCGACGAGAAAAGACCTGGCACCTTGCGGAAGGTGTGACTCCTTCAACTGGAAGCCCTGTCCCCATTCTGTTTTCTCCACCACGCGCACCCCAGCAGCGTCAAGGGGCTCCCCTACCTACCAGGGCTCCTGCACCCCAGGGAGCCAGACAACACTGCCAATATTCACGCCCCCTTCCCTGGCAGCGGACACACCCTTGTTCCTCACGCCTTTTCTCCACTGCCTTGCCTGGCTCCTCATCTTTGTTTGCGCAGGCCACACAGCCCAGCAGATAACGAAGCTGGCGCTCTGGCAGCGACAGGGTATATGGACCGACCGAAGGATAGAAAACGGTCCCGGCCCCATCCACTGCTGGACCTATTGGCTCTGCCTCCTGGACCCTTGACCTCTTTGCTCGCTCTAGTTGACGACGCCTGGAAGTGAGAGGCGATAAAAAAGGAAGAGAGAGTGAGAGAGTGAGAAGGCGTTTGATTCCTGCAAGAGACAGTAACCCCACGAACCGAAAAACGTGGGCAGTGAGGGAAAAAGCAGACACGAAGCGGCATCGACAGTTGACGGCACGACAAACCCCCCTCGTCCCGAGAACTAGCTGTCCAAAGGATACTCGCATCTCACAAATACTACCGCGGGATCGGTGAGCCTGTCATCACGGCAACCGACGCCTCTCGAGTTGCGCCCGCCACTGTCGCCTGTGGTTACCAGAGCGTCGACGTCACGGGACCCGATATCACGAAATAGTGGCCGCCGCGCGCCCCCATCCGTCACTCCTCTCTCGCCTCTTCATCTGGAGCCACCCGGCCATCGAAGGCAATCCATTCGCCTTGTTCGGCGCCCGGCGGAGCGAAGGCATCTTGTTTACGAGAGGAGAGGGGCCAGGCAAACCTTGGCCTGGTTGTTTCCACCCAGTCAGATATCGGTCCTCGATTCTAGCGCGATAGGCATCCGGACCACTCACTGCACGAGGACTCGTCCTGGCCGCCGTGACTGGCCACGCGCGCTGCACTCCATCCCACTCACGTCGGCCTCGGCCAGGCTAGGGAAAATAATACGCAATAGCTGCAAGCACGATCACTCACATCAGGAAGTCCCCTGTCGTCGCCGACCTCTCCCAGTTCGGAAACCCTCAACGCGGCGCTGCCTGTACTCGCCGTCCTGCCGTCCCGATTCGTCACCGCCACCCAGCCCCCTTCTGTCTGCTACCTATCACCTCAGCCGGGCCGAATCCTGGACCTCGAAGAAGCGGTTGAGCAGCTCTTTGGAAGATCCCGTCGGCGCATCAAGAACCGATCAGCCTTGGCCAACCTGCCTGCCTGGCTGCCTACTTGTTTTTCTCCTTGGCCTGTTGCGACAGAGGCTCCAGCGCACCCCCTGCCCGGCCTTAAGACTCCGAGTAGACCCTCCTGCGCACTGTTTGGTCTTTGATCCGGACATACGCGGCCTCTCGATCCGTCTCACCCAGCCTTCCTGGCGCGCCCGGGGATCAGGTGTGGGCGTCTCACGATCGCTACCGAGGCTCAAGGCCTCGTTCCCTTCAGTAGGACGATAGGAAAACAAAGTCTCCCTCGGGAGCGTCATTCGAACTGGCGATCCCGGCAGTTAACCCGCTCGCCCCACACGAACTATATCCTTATAACAGCCACTACCACAACAGCGAGCAACAGCGGCCGTACCGGAGGCAAAGCTGCTCGTCCAACGCGGCCGTCGCCGCCGAGGCCACGGGCCAGGCATCCGCGGCCGCCGTTGGTGCAGACGAGAAGAAACCCAGCGTTGCGAGCCCGGACCAGACCGCCAGCTGCGCCTGCAGGGCTGGGTCTGGCCCGTGTGATTCGGAGAAGTGCCTCAGCCGCGGCCAATGCGCCGGTCCCCGAGGTCGACCACAAAGCGCCGGGGACCAGGATCCGATGTCGCAGAGGGAATCTGCGTCTCGCCAACCCCATAACTCTCCCTCGTCCTTCAAGCCGCCCCCTGCCGCCGGAGACCACTACGTTTCGCCGACGGCGCAGCGACCTGGGGCCGGAGCCGGCCCCGACAGCGCCCGAGTCGGCGATGCACATCAGGAACAGGCCGCCGCCGCGCAGCCGCCCTCAAATACGCCCCGACAGCAGCCTCCTCCCAACCCTTCGTCAAGACCCGGCAACATGCGCGATATCCTGAACCCGCCCAGCTCCTCGGCACAGGGCCAGAATGGCGCCTCAATAGACCCCTATCAGCGCCCCGGGCCCGGTGAGCCCAGCGGACCCCTGAGTGCAGGCGCGGCCCCACGGCCAGGCTCGCGAGGCGGCCCGCAATTTGCTGGACCTGATCCCGCTCAGCGCGCCATGACATCTCTGCCCTCCCCGTCGTTCCCCTTCCCACCTAGGGCAGCACCTTCCCCATCCCCGTCACCCCTAACCACGCCGTCGGTGACGCCTCGCGCTCTGCCGGACTCTCAGTCGTCGTCGTATGCGGCATGGGCTGAGGAGCAGCAGCAGCATGGGCAGCACAACCCGAGCTTTCCTGGAAGACGGATCTTGCCGGGTATCGGTCGCTCCGTCAGCCTAGGCGGCCCGGGCGCAGTGAGGGGGATGGAGCAGCAGAGGCACTCGTTTTCCCGCTCCCGCGTGGGCTCGCCTTCTCAGCACGCGCCTTCTCCACTCCATCAGATCCCGCCCCTGTCGAGCATACAGACCCACGGGCCAGCCCCTCCGATTTCGTATGCGAACGCCCCTCCCGGCCGCGAGAACACGCCGTCCGGGCTCAGGTCGATATCGCAGCCGCTTTACGGACCGAGCGAGCACAGCCCCACGAGTTCGCCCGACGAAGACGATGACGACGACGACGGCATGGGGCCGGACAGGAAGCGTGCCAAGATGGGAAGGCCGCCGAAGCCCGGGAGGTGGGTGCCGGGTGGGCGGGATCAGGCGAACTGGTATTCGCAGGGCGGCCAGGGAGGAGGGGTGGTAACGGTTCCCAACGCCGGGAATCTGATACGCGACTTTGTGACGAGTGGTGGAGCCGAGGACGGCACAGGGCTGGCGCTTCAGATCCAGCCCGAGGGCGCCGAGGCTATCCGCGTCGACGTGGACATGTTCCAGGCGTCCAAGGAAGCCGACAACAAGAGGAAACGAAACGCGAACGCCTCGCGTCGGTTCAGGGACCGAAAGAAGCAGGAGATCCAGATAATCAAGGAGCAGAACGCGGAGCTGCAGAGGCAGAACGGCGACTTCAAGAAGGAGCTGGAGGACCTGGAGGCGCGGCTGAACCGAGCCCAGTCCGAGCGCGACTTTTACCGCGAGGAGAGGAATCGGCTGCTCAGCATCGTTAGGCGCGACACCGAGCTCCTGCGCGAGGCAGAGCAGACGGCCCCCTCGACCAGCCCGACCCTGTGGTCGGCTTTGCCGAGGCACACTAGCGCTGCGCTGCCCGGCCCAGGCGAGATGCAACACCCTAACGCGGCCGGCTCGCGGGGCCCATCGCAACCCTCGTACGACGCCATCTACCACAGCGACGACTCCTCCCAGGGGCGCATGAGCCTGCCGCCAGTGCGTCGCCGGCGGACCGACCCGGCGCCTAGCGCCGAGTTCGGCTCGGCCTCGTCCTACAGCGGCACCCCACATCAAAGCCCACACCAGGGGCCGCAGCACCACATCACCTACGGCCCTGGGCATCCGTATGGTGCCGCAGCAGCGGGAGCCACGCCGTCTCCTCGGCTGGGCCACCAGCCACATGGAGACCAAAGGCTGCCGCCGCTGAGGCTGGACCATCCCGCCGGCGGCCCGCACTTGGGCCCTCCCTCGCCGGCTGGTCTCTCGCCGCACCCGCAGCCCGGGCTTCTCCCGCGAGGCCCGCCCCCCATCCTGCCCGTCGGACCATCGTCGCATGGACCGCAGCACGGTCACCACGGTCCGCCGCACCTGCAACACCCGCAGCCGCATCACGGCCAGCCGCCTCCGTTCACGCAGCAGCCAGAGCGCTCTGTGCCCATGGAGACGGGCTGGGCCACCATGGCCCGTCCTCCGCCACGCGATCAACACCCGCAGCGGTAGACTCGCCCCGCCCTCTCACTCTTCACCTTTTTTTTTTTTTTTTCTCGTCTGTTAATTACAATCTGTAATACTTCTTATTACTATTATCATATTCCTATCTCATTTTCCCCTCCTTGTCATTAAAGAGGTTGGCATAGTCTCGCGACTGACACACAAATTGGAATAACGTTTTTGTCGGTCTCGTTTTTCGTTTAGCTCATCTGTTTTTTTCCATTTGCTGGCGTATTTTCCATCGTCAATCCACCACATCCACCCCTCCCACCTCACTCCCTCAAGAAACCGGGAAGCTGTCCCCAAGTCAGGGCCTTTGATTGCGCATAACCCTTGCGCCCAACCCCTCTGGTTTCGGCTTGTTCGTCTCCTTTTTGTTTCCCTCTCATATTTTGCGGTCCTCGCTTGTCCTCTCGCTTATATCCATAGGTGTCTTTCCTATTGTTGGGCGTTGCCTCGGCGGTTTATATCCCTGGACTTGAGCTTTCTCTTGTTTCCTTGTTCTCGCCCCGTCTCGTTCTCAGCGTTCGCAAGCGACATCCCTTTGATTCCCCTCTCTCTTGATTCTTTAACGGCTAAGATTGCATTTAATCGCTCTTCCCTTCATCCCGACTTCCAGGGAGTCCGCAACTACAGAACAGCAGCAGAGTTTGTCTATTGTCTTAGTAAATGTGCTTTCTTATACCGCCCATTTTCTTTTTCCTTTCTCTGTTTCCTGAAATACGCATCACACGGCCGAAAGCAAAGCGGGGGTGGACAAAGGACATCAAAAAGTCTCGGCAGCATTTGTGTTTTCCTTGCTTCCTTATTGCTCCTTTTCGTACATAGGTGCCTACCTCTTCGGGTGTATATTTTCTTGCGTCTTTGGAAGGAAAAAAAGATGGACTGTCCTCGGCTAGGCGCCCCGGAAACGCGTTGCCGAGGCAAGGAAGCTCTGTACCTATCATATCTCTTTGGCCCCTGGCAGTGGGAGCCTGTGTATGTGCGTGTGTGGAGAGGGAGAGGGGGGACGAAGCTTACTCGCTGGGGAGATCGGCTCTGGAAAGAAAACAAAGAAACAAAGAAAAACAGGGAAATCGGGGAAGGGCTGCCTTCCATTCGTTGATACCAATTGGCTTGTCTGGTTTTACAGGCGCGAAGGGAAAATACGGGGGTGGAGAGGGGCCCATGGGCGGCATACTGTCTTGTGTACTTTTTTTTTTCTTCTGTTCTTCTCAGCAACCAAAATAAGCAAGGGACAGGCAACAGTCGGTTTGCCCGCGTCTTTTTTTCTCCCACCCCGCTCCGCTGTCATGGCGATTGGAGCATACTGGTTCCTCTTCCCCATTCCGCCGACGCTAGGCCTTGGGGCTCTCGAAGCAGAGTGGCTGGGGGGCTTGCATGAGTGGGACAGAGAGGGCGCCGTGATATTGACGGTTTTTCTCCAAGCTTGGCCGGCCCAGTCCAGTCAAGCGCCGTCAGATGTTTTTGGCTACATACGCATGGCATGGCATGGAATAAAAGGCTGGGCACAACGGCCGGGGTGCCCCGAGAAACGGGTATCTCGGCACGACGAGAGGAAAGGAAAGCGAGGAGGCAGTAAAAATAGATGGGATAAATGAGAAAGAGAAGCGAAGAGCGGACGGAAAACGCCATCAAGCCTACCTACTCTCGGCGAGCTTTGCCGAGAGACGAGTTGGAAAGGGCCAATATCTCCTTGGTAACACAGCGGACAGGCGAAAGAAGGTGTCATCTTCTCGACGGCCCGATTCGACGCCTTCTCTCGTCCCCCATCGTCTATCCACTTTCGAATACACACGCCCCCCCGTTTCTCCACCCCCGGATATTCGCCTCGTGATTCGTCCCCCGGGGCCTCTAGATCGAAATCGGGGGTTTGATGGCCGTATGTAGGTAAGGTGGGTATGTGCGTATGGGAAGACGTAAAACTGGACACGCAACAAAGGCAAGGAAAGGAAGGGGGGAAGGAGCCATGCTGCCGAAAACCAGCGAGCATGCCATCGAGGCCGCGTCACGGACGCAAGGAAGCGGAATAGGAAATACCGGACGCCACTTTTACAGCACACAAGATACACACACCAGGCCCGCCCGTATCCGGGGCAGCCAGGTAGTAGGGAGAGGGAGACAGGCATGTTATGTTCTGGCACGGCACTGCTCTCCTGTGTCTAGGCGTTTTCGGGGGGGAATATTGATGACCACTAGTCAAGCCAAGCCCCGTCAGCAGCCCCAAAGACCGGGACGGAACTACCTAGGCGCGCTGATTTCTCCTCTCTCTCTCTCTCTCTCAC
>JNVV01000002.1:2143629-2354303 GCA_000733355.1 Falciphora oryzae
CGGCCCTCGCCGCCACCGCCAAGGCCCCTCGCGCCCGCGGCGCCTGGTATCGACAAGACGGGCGCCGCCCTCCCCGCGCGTCCAGCATCGCCTGCGCCCACGCCAAGGCCCAGTCGTCTCTGGCGGATCGAAGTGCCGGCTAGCTCGCGCTCGATCAAATCCCGACCCTCGCGCCACGACCCCGTACCATAGCCCGACAAACCCCGCACGTCCTCGTCCTCGTCGTCTGAGCCATCACCGCCGACGAAGTCGACGTCGAGCCCGAACATGCGTCTGACCTTGCCGTAGAGCCCAAACAGCGTGGCGCAGACGGGCACGATGATGAACACGGGGAACAGGTAGTCGAACCATGCGCCCAGCGGGGTCAGGTTGATCAGCTTTCCGAGGAAATCGTAGAAGGTGGTGCGCGTGTAGACGGCGGGCGAGAGGAAGGTCATGAAGTTGTACGACAGCGGCACGCTCAAGCGGGCGACCTGCGAGGCGTACCAAAAGGCCGACTCGTGCGCCGTGTTGCGCCGGACCAGGGCGCGGCCGCGCCACACCTTGACCTCGGTGATGGTGACCAGAGCGGCGGCGGCCATGTACAAGATCCAGAGGGCCGCGATCACCTGGCCTGCGAACCCGACCTGGCCGACGCCGTCGGCGGTCCAGTGGTGCACCACGCTCAGGCGCACCACCGACAGCGACGGGAGCGCAACCTTGATCATCTCGGACCAGACGATGCAGGCTGACGCTGCGGCAAGGACACCTCCGAGCACGGCTCGGGCCCAGGGGAGGACGTGGAAGTGGTAGAGATGCCGAGTGTAGGGGCTGAGCACCGCAAGACGGTCCCAGAAGCCGGCGCCCGGCCCCGCGCGGCCGAAGTCGAGCTGCTTGGAGCCGGCCGAATCGAGCACGGCCTGTGTATCGCGCGCTTGGCGAAGCAGGTAGGCCCATTCCCCGACGTAGCGGCTGCGGGCGTGGCGGGCCCTGACGAGCTGGCGCGTGAGGTCGGCCATGTACTTTTCCGTAATAACAGTCGGCAGCGCCCTGCTGGTGCCGGTAGGCGCAGCAGCGGGCAGGAGCTGCGGTCCATCATCGGGCAGGGTCGTCATGTCGACCAGCTCCTCGATCCAGTCCTGGTAGTCGCGGGCGGTGCCGCCATTAGGGGCCTTGCCGCGGCGGGCCAGCTCAGCAACCTGGGCTTCAAGATCTGCCAGCTCGGCCTCGGCTTCCTCCATGCGTTCGTACAGGCGAGGGGCGCGGACCTGGAGGCGGCGCAGACGGTTGCTGACGGTTGCGCCGCGCAGCAGCGAGCGTGGGATGGAGACAAGGCCATGCCCCATCAGGTATATAGCGAGCACAAGGCCCCAACAGTAGGCGAGGGCCATGACAAGCCCCTTCAAGCCTGTGAGGTCGATGCCGTACGAGAAAATGAGGTAGACGAGGCCCAGGACGCTCGCGGCGAGGACCATGGCGTAGTATTGCGCATTCTCGCGGAGCGAATACATGAGTTTGTCCTTGGGGTCGCGGTGGCCAGCATCCGAGTACTCGCCGAGGATGGGCAGGATGAACCTGTGGGCGGGCGGCGATACAGGCCTCAAGTTAGCGGCAATGTCTATGGCAGTAGAGATAGATATAAAGGATAGATGGCGAAAGGAATGCGACGGATAGTATGGACATGTAAAAGCAAGCAGATCGAATCATACCATGTCAGAACAAAGGTAAGCCAGTAGGATATGCGCCACGAGACGAGCAGGACCCGGTCCGGCAGCCAGACACCCCGCGAGGCCTCATCGTCGGTGGCGGCGGAAGAGGCCAGGTCGATTGGGACGAGCAGGACGATGGCAGCGGGCAGCCAGAGGGCGAAGAAGACGGGCACGAGGAGGTAGGCCGGGGTCCTGCGTAGCGGCAGGTAGTAGCGCAGGAGGAGCAGGACGGTCAGGGACATGACGATGAGGGCGACGAGGGCGAAGATCTCGGAGCCGACGGCCGAGGCGGTTGCGGCGACGGCGGCGGCCATGGCTGGTGCCGCGGTTGCTTCTGCGGCGGCCGTCATGACGGATTCGACCGAGACTGAGAAGAGGGCGGTGGCATTGGGTGCCTATCTAGGTCTGCATGTAGCAAGGGATAGGACAGTGATGGTTTGTTGGTGGGCTGGATCGGTGTTTCGGAAGTGCGTGTAGATCTCGAAGCTCGAATCGCGAGGGATTCTTGTCGCCAAAACGGAGTCGAAGACGGTTCCGTTCCCGTGATTATGTCATTCCCCACTAATAACTGCGCCAGCAAGGATTATATGCAAAAGCCGCGACGCCAACACCGCACTTGGACCAATCCGGAAACAAGCATACTCTATCCGGCAGGGCCCGTCATCGCTTTTCTGCCGCACCTAGATTAATTTATTCCGCCCAAGCCTTGCGCTGCCTTCTCCATGTAGCAACCCCGACATCCGTGAAACAGAGATAAACCGCGGCCCCAGAGTCGAGCGACGACAACGACGCGCAGCGAAAGGAAAGACACGGACTCGAACGATCCCGGCTACAAGGGCAGCAGCAACAATGGCCTTGGTGGACTACAACTCCGACTCCGACTCGGAGAGCGAGGCCGCCTCCGCGCCCGCGCCGCCACCGCCGTCCACCGGCTCTGCGAAGCCGCCCACTACCGCGCAGAAGCTCGTCGACCGCGCCAACCCCCGCAAGATCATCGTGAACCTGCCGTCGGCCTCGGCCGGCTCGGACGAGCCGCCCGCGAAGCGCGCCAGGACCGAGGGCGGCGGCGGCGGCGGAGGCCGCTTCAGCGCGTTCCGGTCCGCGCTGCCCCCGCCCAAGAAGACCGTCGCCCCCGTCGCCGCGTCGAGGAAGTCACAGCCGTCTTCTTCTTCTTCAAGCGCGCCGCTGCCCTTCTCCTTTTTCAAGACCAGCGCCGAGGCGGCCTTCAGCCGGGAGCCTCCCGTATCCAGCGGCGGCGGCGGCGATGACGAGGTCGACGAGTTTGGAAATGCGCATACAGGCCCTGTGCCGGACAGACCAGCAGCGGGTGCAGGAATGCGAATGAACCTGCCCGCGCCAAAATCTCAGGGGTCACAACAGCAGGGCCCCTCGATACCCGAGGGGCAGAAGCCCGAGAGCGAGGTGAAGCTGGTGGGCAAGCCGCTCATGTTCCGCCCGCTGTCGGTGGCCAGGAAACCGGTCAAGAAGAGCGGCGCCAAGGCTGCTGCTCCGTCGGTGGCAAAAGCAGCGACAGCAAAACCGGCGGCCCCCAACGCATCTTCCTCGGCTGGCTCGTCTACCGCTGCTACGACGGCTGCGCCGCCCGCCGAGGCGCCCAAGAAGAAAAAGGTCTCGCTCTTCTCCCTCGGAGCGGAAGCGGACGAGGCGCCACAGGCAGAGGAGCCGCCTTCGGCTGCGGGTGGCTACCAACCCCTCTTCGAGGACGTCGTCACGGACCCGACGACAGGAGAGGCGGTCTACTCGGACTACGCGTCCTACCAGGCACCAGGAGGCGGCGGCAGCAGCTACGGCGACCCAACCACATCAGCAGCCGCAGCCGGCAGCACGTCGCAGAACCAGTCCCTGGACGTGATAGCCGACGACCTCGGCCTGTCGGCCGCGGCGCGGCGCGAGCTGTTCGGGCGCGGCGGGTCCGCGGCCGCGCAGGCGGCGACGGCGTCGCGCGTCATCAACTTCAACCTGGACCGCGAGTACCGCAACAACGAGGAGATGCGCGCCTCGGGCGAGCTGCAGGCGCCCGCGCGGGTCGTCAAGGGCATCGCGCCGGGGAAGCACAACCTGCGCCAGCTCGTCAACGCCGTCCAGAGCCAGAAGGAGGCGCTCGAGGAGAGCTTCGCCAAGAACAAGTCGACGCAGCAGGAGGCCTCTTCGAGGTATGGGTGGAGGTGATTTGGTTGTTGGCCCCCGTCTTGATTGTTCTTGATGTACGCGTAAATCAGTGTGCATACATATTCAGCACCACAGCGTCCATACCACTGGCCTCGCAAAGGATAGAAGGCTAAAATGAGCCGCTGAGGTGCCTCAAGGCTACAGGACTCGACTTCCACTTGTTAGTTTGGCCAAGTACCAACCGTTAGATACCTCCCAGACGCCGTTATGTCAGAATCAAGTCCATGTATGCTGTGTAACTTCACGATGCATCACACGGCAACAGAGACATGCTTCAGATCTAACAATCGAAAAACTGCATTGGTGGGGGTATTCCTGTCTAAGTGCACAATGCAGCGGAATGCTGGAGCCCTCTGGCGTCGAGCAAACATGCCACAACCGAACGCCGGAAAACAAAAGACAAAAAAAAAAAAAAAACGACAAGGCGCCCGACTCCTCGCTATAGTTTGATGCAAAAAAAATCTCCTTCCAAACAGATGCCACATTATCATAGAGCGTGCGTGTCCCCAGTCTCGCATCGCTATGCTACCTACTGCCATCAAGGCCGTCTGGTGGGAGAAAGCAAAAAGGAAAAATATTGTTCAAACGAGAGTGTGAATGTGCCGTTTGTTTAACACGTCTCGACGGCGACCGTCTTGGCCTTCCACTTGTCGCCAGCGACCATGAGGAACTCCCACTCGCCCCTGGTGATGGGCGAGACGTCGTCGTAGTCCTGGGGCGTGGCGGGGCCCAGGAACTGGTTCGAGTTGCGGGCCGAGCCGCCGACGCCAAAGGGCGACAGCATGACCTCGTCGATGAGAGACATGGTGCCGGCCGTTGTTGTTGTTGTCGTCGTTATCGTCGTCGCTGGGGCGGTCCAGTTGGGCACCGCGAGCTTGGGGGTCCGGTTGGACGGCCTGGCCGTGAGGGAGCCGTCGTCGACGACTCCCCCCGCGCCAAAGTAGTCGTCCAGGTCGACCTCGCCGCTCAGGGCCGACTCGGGCGCCTCGTCCCACTCGCCCGTCGTGATGGCGACGCCGATCTGGCTCTCCCAGCCGTCGGGCATGACGATGGTCGGGGCGCTCCTGGCGGTCTCGCCGAACGAGGTCTGCAGCTTGAGCGCCGGCGTCCTGGATGAGACGGACGGCCTGTGGGTCGGCGTCGGCGGCATCGAGGGCGCGGAGCGCGACACGGTCGACGACGACGAGATGGACATGCGCTCGGACCGGACGAACTCGCCGATCCTGGACACGGCCGCGAGGTCCTCGTCGTCGTCGCTGATGCCGGCCGAGGAGGCGGCCTGGCTGATGATGTGGGCGGCGCTGTCGCCGAGGTTCAGGGGCGGCAGCTCAGGGACGTCCGAGTTCCTGCGCGACGAGCGCACGCTGCTGCCGTTGGACGACGAGGCGATAATAGTGGTGGCCTCGTAGACGGGGCTGTAGCTGAGCGGGTCGCACTCAATGCCCGTGTCGCCGACGGGCCCGCCGTAGGCGCGGCGGTACATCTTTGCCACGTCGAGCAGGGCGTGCTCGGCAAATGACAGCCCCGGGTAGACGCGCATCAGCTGGCTGCGCTGCAGGCGGCGGCGGCCGTTGGCCAGCACGCAGCGGCGCAGCTCGTCGACGGCGTCCTCGAGCCGGTACTGGCAGCCCGAGCGGGTGTAGGCGGCCAGGGCGCGCTTGAAGGTGTACAGGTGGTCCAGCGACAGGAGGGTCAGGCCGTCGGCCGAGAAGAGCACCTCGTTCTGGATCACGGAGCGGCGCACGAGCAGGTCGGCCAGGCCGCGCTCGGCCGGGACCACGGCGTGCGGCAGCCAGTCGGTGCCGATGGCGAACTTGCGCTCGGCCTTGTCGATGGTCTGGCGCAGCACGCGCTCGGCCCGCGCGTCCAGCTCCTGCGTGTGCACCAGGTGGATGCCGAAGGGGTTGGGCGCCGTCTGCGTCGTACCCGACACGTCGGTCGACGCGGCCGACACGGACATGGTGGTTGCCGGCGTGGCCGGCGGGCGGGGCAGCCCGGCGGTCGACCTCTGGCGCGGGGCCATATGGGGACTGTCGGAAGAGGCGCTGCGCTTGAGGCTCTTGGCGGCCGGCCTGGCTATGGCGGGCAGGTTCGGCTGGGTGTTGGACCTGCCGAGGCGCCCGAGGGCGGTGGACATGATGGACGGGCGGCGCGGCGCACTGGCAGCCGGGGGCGCGAGCATGATGGGGATCAGGCCGTCGTTGTCGTCGTCACTGTCGTGGTTTGTGGCTACGGACATGCTGCGGCTCTGGAGGGTCGGGTGCGCGGCGGGCGCCTCGCCCTCTTCCCTCCTCACGACGACGAGGGTGATGTGCAGGCCTTTGCGTGCTAGCCTCTTGGAGGCGTACTGGAGCGCTGCGTCCACATGGTGAGGCAGGTGCTGGGCGTCGAGGAGGGACGTGCCGGCCTCGAGGGGCGCGGATATCCTGCCCTTGAGCGACGACATGGTCGTTGTGTGTTTGTGGGATGGAAAGAGACGGTGCTCTTGGAAAGAGGCGATGCTCTGTCCGTTTGTCCGGTTGTTTGTTTTGCAGAAGGTGATGCAGTCAGGCTTTAGTCTATGGTTAGAGTATCTTATTCAGGGTGCTGCGGTCAGACACTGTTGGATGATGGTGAAAGATGATGTCGATGATCTGGGGTTTAGAGACACCGAGGACGAGCGGTGGCAGAGGATGGATATACATATAGGAATGGGGGTGTGCGGATGACTGTGTGGTGATGTTTACTACAGATCCCAGGTTACTGGTCTACAGTAATAGCACGAGAAGAGGCACTTGGGAAAGGCGTGCAGGGATCCCCCACTCTAATCCTGCAACTGGCTGTGGGCTGTCGGGAAGTTTGAAACGAAACATCGATGCCGAAAGGGGCAAGAAGCAAGAAGGAAAACGGGGAAGCCAAAAAAAGGGTGGATTAAAAAAAGGCACAGCGTCTACGGGCAGCAGCAAGCAGCAGGTTCTGAAACAAGGGCTCATTTGGGTTCTGGAAGGACTGGAGAGATCTGGGGCTTGGCGGCATGCGAACGGTGCTGTTTCATGTTTTTTTTTTCCTCAATCGATCTGACATCTGGACCCCCTCTGGGACAAATCCCACCATCTGCCGCCCATCGCCGACCGTGCTGCATGTCGCAGACCAAGGAGGCTCAGGAGGGAGGCTATTACGATGTGACCGCGAGGCCCAGCGTCCAACACGCGTCAATGTCAGTCTATCTGGCGTCTCAAAGTTGGGCCTGGTGCCTGTGTCGTGTCTGCTGGTCGGTAACCTGCTCACCGGGCCCCGGCCGTTTCGTTTCGCCCTCGAGCACGCGCTGTGAGTGCGATGGCGTAGGCCGTGACCAGGCGGGTCCATCCCGGGGCCAGCACGCTTACTTGGACTCACTAAGGTTATGTGTGGGGATTCTTGGCCACAGCTGCGAAGCCACTCAGCCCAACTCGGGCAGCCGAGGCGAGGCGTTGACTCTCGATCCATTCGTCCCAACTCAAATTCCCATCTGCTGTGGGATTTTCGCTGGAGTAATCCACATCGCGAGGCACACTCCGTGAGGTGGACTTCGGCACAGCCAACATCCCCTGCCTGCCTGCCACTCAAGAGAACCGAACGCGTCGTCCGTCTCACGGTTCCTACGAGGCGGTCGTGTTCTCCAGGTCGATCAGATGGGATTTGTTCACCTGCTTCGAATGCGAACACGCAAGCTGTGCACCGAAGCACTTACGGTAAAGCGAGCCGGTCAGACTCCTTTGCTTTTTTTGCTTTTTTGGCCCACCTCTTCTTCGTCTTCGGGCCCTTCCAGCTCAACTGCAGATGCGCGAAACATCACACCTGAAATTGGATCAGGGGATGCGCGTTTTCTGTCTCGTCACAATCACGGCTGCGTCGGTAGGCCGCGAGACAAATAGCTTACTACCTAGTAAACACGAATGAAAAGCAAGCCCGACCATTTGGGGGCCACTGCAAAAATTTGGCGTCTCGATCGTCGGCGGTTAAAAGTCGCTATTTTTGCGGTCCAGCACATACCCGCGGGGTTGGTGATAATCAGGGGTCCTCCTCCCCTCTCTTCCCCTCTCTCCCAGCCCGCCACTTATCACATCACATCACGCTGATGGGCGTTTTCTTGCTTTCCAAGACGCTACTAGCCAAGCGCTCGCCCGCCGCCGCCCAACCGGCTGCCACCCAAGGCCTGCAGGGGTCCGGCAGATCCGCTCAAAGGTTGTTGAGTGATCGGACAGGGGTTTTTGGGTGGATGGGGCCCGCATGATGGCATGGCGCGCCGTCAAAAATAGAAACAAAGCCGACTCGGGGGTCCCCAGCTTTACTTGCTCGGATAACCTATGAGGCACACGACCACCACGCGCGCACACACAAACCTCCAGTGAGTGCTCGCGACCGCGTCCAGCATGCGGGAAGATGCCAGCCAAGAGGAGCGGCCCGCCCGTTCAGTCAATCAATACCGCCTCTCGTTCCCGTCGTGCCCGCACGGCCTGGTTCCCGGGCGACTAAATCGCGGATTGTCCCTATTTCTAGCAATCCTTGGCTGGATGCCGTCTGCGAGGTGGCGGTTTTTTGCTCGAGTTTATTGGATAGCATCACATATACATCATGCCTTCCTGCACATACCCAGTCAACCTGCGGCAACACATTTGATGCCACTTCATGTTCCTCTATTTTGATCAGTTCCTAGGCCTGGTCCCCCTGTCTCTGGCGATGCCGTGGGCCGCCTTGTCGAAGGTCGTCACATCAGGAAGCCCAGTGGTCAACTTGAAATCCCATCATGGGCAGCTGGTTTCAATCCGGTCCCTCCTCCCAGCGAGCGCGGTTAAGCAGCAGCGCCCATCCCCGTGCCTGATCTGCCACTGGCCCAGGCCTTTTTAAGCGTATTTCGTTTATTTTTGTACCGAGTCACACCTTGTCAGGCGGCAGCCAGTCCCAATGCGCTCTTAGCGAGCCTCCCTGGGCCACGACCGTGCTATCGCGAACTGGCTCGCCTTGTGTCATATGCACATTGCGGGTCCTTCAAGCACGTCGCCTCAGCACCCCCACACAAAAGTGGCCTCTGCCAGTCCAAGCGTGATGCCAAACGTGCCAAAGAGGAAATATCATAGCGACAGGACTTGACGACTGCTACTTCATAGCCACGTCAAACTCGAATCGCGAGTCAAACTGCGCGTGCTGCCTCAGAAAATCCTATCGTCTCCGAATCACCTCTCATTCGGTACGGTTTCCAGACACCAGCCTGCCCTCTATTCCCTTTCCTTCTCACACCCCTGTGTTCCTTATTCTCTGCCTCTGCTCGGCCTCGGCTCCTCGTGCCTGGGCCGCCGTCCCATTACCCCAAGTTCATCTTTACTGGGGTGCTTAGGATCCGAGCACGCGCTGTGTGCGGTGCCCGTCATTAGGTACTTACATGGATAAAAACAAAGATGAAGAAAGAGAAGAGGAAGCAAAAGGCAGCCGGAACGAAATAGAAAAGAAGAACACGAAGCAAGGTCTCGTACACACCTCGGTTTAGACCGACAGCGATGAGCCAGTGCTTGCTTTCAGTGCTGCAGATTTCCCCAGGACGCCAAGCCAAAACAGTGTATGCACGTGCCTCCTTGGTTTCCCCCCTTATTCTTTTCACTGTGATGGTGGACCCAAACTCCTCGCTTCCGGATAGCCCCTTGGCGACATGGATGAACTCTGCCAGACATCAGATCAGAATTCTTTCCCGAAGTCTCGACAACAAGTGGACAAGGGAAAAAGCCTGGAGTAGAAATTTGGGGAAGCCAGAGTGAAAACACCCAAGTGGGGAAGAGGGTAGAAAGACCGAGATGAAGAAAAATAAAGACAAACAATAAAATGAAGTGAATGGAGTGCCGCGTTGTTTTTCCTCTATCCGACATAACATCGTAAACTCGTTATCGAAGCGCATGGTGTGCTGATCAGGGTGCATCCCGTCGTTGAGACGACCCGTTGGCACGGAAGGCGGCACGACGGGCGTGTAGAGCCGGACCCAGATTCTGTAGTAGTAGTAGTAGTGGTAGTAGTAGTGGTAGTAGTAGTGGTAGTAGTAGTGGTAGTAGTAGTGGTAGTAGTAGTGGTAGTAGTAGTGGTAGTGGTAGTGGTAGTAGTAATGGTGGTGGTGGCCGTTGTCGTTGTCGTGACGCTTTGGTGTTGCTCATGCTTGTCGCGGGTTGCTTCACTGGAGGTCGCTGTCGCCAAGATCACCCGTTGCCTGCATGCTGAAGTCTCCCAGACTGTCCATCTGCTCGGATGATCCACACGAGTTCTCCCATTCTTCAGTGCGGCGCCGGCCAGGTTAGTGACTTGCGAGGGTTATCGACGACCCAGGGCTTGCCATTTCGTCATCCAGCGACATACCGGAGGCGTCATCCTCTATGTCCTCCACCGTCAGCTTCTGCAGCGGCTCGAGAACGTCTGGGTATGGACGAACCGAGTCAGCAACGGTCACTTGCTACAAGAAAAAAAGAGAAGAAATAAACAAGGAGGCCGAGGGGGATGCAGAATGCCGCATAAGTCACTTACCTCGCTTCAGTGCCAGATATTCCTCTCGTCGCGATTCGTCTAGGTGCCCAGTGCCGCCGAGCTGGTCTTCTTCGAAATACTTGTCGGTGTCGTCAAAGAGCTGCTCGAAGTTTTGGAAGATCTGCTTCTGGATCTGGTTTCCACGGAGGACGAAGTTCGCCTTCAGAAGTTTCAACGACTCAATAGCCACCCGCTGGGCTGCGAGATCGAGCGCCTCGCTCCGCTCCACGCCTCCCGCGTCGTCGTCGAAGTCGGTTCCAGGGCCGTACGTGAAGATTTCCGAATACAGGAAATCAAACACGTCGCTCCCCACCTGAGGCTCGTAGTATCCAAGCAGAGAAGGTGCCCATTTGTGCAGGTTTGCGAGACCATCGCGGGCGAAGGGCAGGGGTTCCTGCTGGCCAGAGATGTTCAGCGCCTCGAACACGTCCCGGTGGAAGTCCAGGAAGGCCCTTCCTTCGCTGTTGTTGAGTGATCTGCACTGATCACATATATGCGTAAACAGCTCGTTGATACGGTTCGGGTTGCGGCTCCTGCGACAGAAGACGACCGCCGCTCGGAGGAAAGGTTGGTTGAGGTGCGACACCATGGCACCGCTAATGGCCACCATCAAGGTTGTCAGCACTTTGTATTCCGTTATCATGCTGAGCCGCACAAGCGACTCGATAATGGACTCGGTTGCTGGCATGTTCTGGTTGATCATAAGCAGCTTGTCGACAAACACATTGCCTTGGTTTCGGACCCAGTCCTTCCCGATCAGCCCGAGCTCCTGTTTCGTTATCTCAAAAGGTGCGGGTGGGTCTTGGCAGGCTGCCAGGTAGCGAGATGTCATGAGCGCATGTTCGGGCACCTGGAACTCGCTACGATCGTGCGCTTGAATCCCACGGGGCGGGAGGAGGTTCTCCAGGAGCACACTGATGAGGCCGATGACGTTTTCGTAGCTGGGAGGCCGGTTTGGAAGCCTCCTAGACACCGTTGTTGCCATGCGGGCGAACTGCATCTGAGGGTCGTTCGTGTCGGCCGCAATGACTAGCACCAGTCTCCTGAGGTGGTTCTGGTCCAAGAACAAGCCCATCTCCTGCCGTCCAAGTTGCACGTATGCGAGCATGAAGCCGAAGACCTCGTGCCAGGATCGGAGGTGAATGTGGAAGTGGTCCCAGAGCTCGCCAATCAGTCCGATGGTGAGGTGCACCAACAGGTTTTGCTCGAAGGGGTTTGAATTTCCAGGCGGTCCTCCGTAAAGGGCAGGAGACGTGTTTTTCACCTCCCGTATGACGGACAGGAAGAATTCTCCGCTGTTGGTGCGGACGCGGCTGTCGGGGTTCCGCTGCAGCAACATCCGGAAGGCTGTCCGCCGCTCGCTGAAGTACGTGAGAATCTCAACGGCGCACTCGCGGCAGTCCGACAACCACGTGACGAGGTTGCTCAGGATCCGATCGAAGTCGGGCACATCCTTCTGTCGAGATGCTACTTGGTCGAGGTGACCAATGGCCATGTGGATCGCCACCTTGTGCTTTCCTTGTAGGTGAGCGTTTGCGTCACCTGCCGTGGCGTTTCTGTAGGCGAGAAGCGCGGTGCAGACAAAGTAGATGTGCGATGGCGCAAACAGGCAGTGCCGTCTCAGGATGGACATATTCTCCTTTTGAATATGCGCCAGCAGATCGTCTGGCATCGGGACACGGAGTGGATTAGAACCCACGACCTGCGCCAGAGCTTGCTGCTCCTTGGCCAGAGCAGAAGAACGCTGGTAGAACAGCATGTAGGCGCTGTAGGTCTTGTCGTAAGGTTGGCCGGCCCCGTCGTATGGGTTACGCAGGTCGGGGCCGCCAAAGCAACTCGCCTCCATATGAGCCGGGTCCCACTGAGACACCAGGTCATCGTTGAACTCGATCCAGGTTTCGCCCGGGCCTGACGTGGGTCGCTCGCGGATGTATGAGTAATAATGCCCGGACTCGGCCGTCCCAGAGTGGACGAGAACCCCGACAAGCTCGAAAATGTCTGGAGCGCTCTCTTCAGACGGGTTGCTGAGATGCTCGATCGTATAAGGGCGCATGTTGATCCTTGTTGGGAACGAGAAGTAGTCATTGATCTTGTTGCGCGTCAGCGATCGGAGGTTGAAGTCAAACCGTTTCAGGTGGAAGATGAGGTTGTCCGGTATATCCTTCAGGCAGGCCCTCTTCACAGCGTCAACGTGCCGGTCGCAGGTCGAGCACTTGTACTTGTTGTCGCCCCCCATGATTTCGCCGTGGACGTAGGCCTGTAGGCTTTCCTGGAGACTGCTCTTTCCCTTAATGTCGCACTGGATCGCCGAGAAAGGCTCGAGGATCTCTGAGATGTGCTCGCACTCTTTGGAGCGGACTTGCTGCACCAGTTGGCCACCATAAAACGCTCTGAACTCCTTCTTGCTCTCGGGCGTCAGCAGCTGGCCTTCCCACCTGTCGAAGAGCAGATTGTAGAATTCGTCCACGTCCATTTGGTTGTGGATGTCGATCGGCGTGTCGTCATATGTCTTGATGCTGGCCGCGCAGTGCTGCGGGTCGGTGAATCGCCGTAGACTATTTTGAAGGAAGCCAAACACGGTCTGGGTGTTGAATAGAAGCTTCTGAGAATACTCTCGGTCCGGAACTTCAGCATCAAGGATGAACTTCCGGAACCCGACGTTCATGAAGAGCTGTGTGAAGAGCGAGTTCAGGTAGCACGTGTTGGACAGGTTTCTCAGCCCGACATATCCGCACGGAGCTCGAATCGCCTTGCTACGCTCAAACCCGAAAGGGAGCTCGTAGTGGTAGGGATCTTCATTGTCACCGGCCTCGAGTGGGACCAGCCTATCCAGGTCTTGGATCAGCCTCTCCAGCAGCTCCGTGTCGTTCCCTATCGAAGCCAGCATGGCCTCGAATAGATAAAGCCTAGTTTGTGGGTAGTGCACTAGCCGCGGGAGAGGGCGGCGGGTACCCGTGTGCCACTCAGGGAAGAGGTGTTTCCAGAAGATCTTGTGTGCCAGGTCCCTGCGCAGACATGAGTTAGTGGTCGAGCGAAGCGGATCCGTTATGGGTCGCTTACCTTCTCTGGACGAGCCCATGTTCACCGGAGCTATCTTCTGACATGGCGAGAATCTGCCTCAACATCTGTGCTAGGTTGAACGCCACCAAATCGGGCGAATCTGGTTGGGTAATGTCCTCCTCAGGTTCGTACGATAGCAACATGTCGGATGTCACATTGAGGAGCAGCTGCATGTCCAATATGGCAGACCCCGAGTCTTTCATCGACTTGAACATGTCGAGCCACAACATGAAGACTTCATCGCACTGAAAGCGTTGCTCGATGGCGGTGGGAACCAGGTTGCAGGCGAGCGGCCAGAAGAACTCTTCCACTTCGGTCGAGGAGACTGCCGGATAGCTGTCGGGCAAGTGTTGTTAGAGTTTGCGCAAATCAAGCGCGCGACCAGAACAGGGTGCGGGATGCTACTCACCTATTTCGCCTGCTGAACTTGACCAAGACCATATCTCGCACCAGGGCCCGGGCCATGGGGCGCGGCTCTCGGAGGATGAGCCGCGCGATGATCGCAGGCATCTCGGTCGAATCAGTGAGAGCAGTCCAGCAGACTCGTGATAATACAGCGCAGTCGAGTATCGCCTGCAGCAGAACATTGGATAGCTTTACCGCGGCGTCTGCGGTGTTTCGCATGGCCGCATTGGAAACAAGCAACGTGATAAGGCGCCTGACGAGGTCACCATCTACACACGCCAGAATTTCGGGAGCGGCAGAGGCCACGCTGTTGTTGGAGACAATGAGCTGGGCGCCGCGGCTGCATGTGCGGGCGTCGTTCAGAATGGCGACCACGAGGTTCATGATCACCGTGGACAGATAGACCCTCAGATTCGTGCTGGGGTTGATGAAGGTGGGACAGCTCTCTATAACGTCGTGGCTGCGGATGGCGGAGACCGACAAGAATAATATCCTCTTGAGTGCGTCGTCGTAGGACCGTATCGCCGCCTCTCGGTCATGTGCAGGAGCCGACTCGGCCGCACGCCGGCGAGATCGTAGAAACTCCTCCATGGCGAAGATGGCATAGAGAGACTTGAAAGTTTGTCCCACTGGAAAGACCTCGGTCGGGCTCTTGGAAGAATCTCCGATGACACTCAGGATACGGTCATCGGCAGGAAGCCTACCCAGGAATTGGTAGATCTAGAGGTAAACCCAACAAAGTTAGCACCTATTTGTTGCCTTTCTTGGTTTCCTTTCTCTCTTTTCCATTTGGAAACAACACGCTTCTCGTGGGAAGCGAAATAGCTCTTACCTCAGTGGCGAAACTAGCATCCATGCTAAGACACTCCCAAAGCTTGTCAAAATGCGACAGGATCTCGATCTCGACGGGCGAGGCACCCGGCCGGATCCGACCCGTGGGGGCTGGTGCGGCCTCCCGCTTGACCAGGATCAAGCCATTGTGGATATGCAGATCCTCCAGAGACTTGCAAATGTCGGCCTCTTGCGGCACGAACGGCTGCCCGCGGTAGTAGATCCTGTAGTTTTCGAAGCCAGTCACCTCTTTCAGGCTCGCCAACAAAGATGCCGCCGTGTTTCGCCGGCCAATGTTCAGCTCCTTCACGTCGGTATGCTTGTCCCCGTCGAAGCACTGAAACTTGAGTTCCGCCGAGTCTCCCTCGACGCCGTTGGGCAGTGCCAGAGGCAGCGACCTCAGGTCAGGGGTCGCGAAATGCCCCAGCCGGCTGTACAGGCTGTGAAACTCACGCAGCACAGCAAGCGAGCGCACGAATAGGAGTGACTGCTCCTGGACCAAGGCCTGGTTGGAAGGTGTCACCATAGGCTCACCGTCGTCGGTGGTCGGGCGGTCGCCGAAAGACTTGAGCTGTGCCGCTGCTGAGAAGAGCTGCTTGAGACACCTGTCGACAAACCCGAGATGTACCTTCCGGGCCCGGTGGTGTGAAAAGGCCCGGATAGATTTGCTGTTGAGGTATATGTCGTTCACAAGCAACTCGACGGCTTGCTGCTCCAGGGTCGGGTTGGTGGTGGTCAGAATCACTCGCCAAACTTGCTCGATGGCACCCCAGTCGGCACCCTCTTCGTCGTCCAGGACGTCGCTCTTCGGGTCGTTTATGATCGGCACGATCCCGGCCCGGATCAGATCTAGGGCGCCAGTGCAAAAGCACTCCGGTGGAAGCAAGGGCAGATACTCGTTCAGGCAGGTAGTCACGAAGGGATTTTCTGGCTTCATCTTTCGGAGGCTTTTCAGGAGGATCTTCCACGAAGCGTCCCGGTCTTCTTGGCAGGCGGCGCCCTTGCCAACCATCATGTCCCAAAGTCGAGAACCGAGGCCGCTACCCAAGATGGCCATGGGTTGGTAGTTGACGACGTGGAAAATCAGGTCATGTCGATGAACGTTGGGTTGGCCGCTGATGGCCGGCGGGTAGCCAGCCTTGCGACCGGCCAAGATGGCATGCTCCAGCTCATTCACCAGAAGCTCGGCGAAGGAAAACTCGGTTGCCAACATCTGAATTTCCCTAGAAAGGAATAGATTTGCGAGATAGTGAGTCGCCGCGAGGCTGCCCGGTGTCGTCGGCGACTTGTTCGAGATGTCCCGCATGCAGTCTCGATACAAGACAGCCTTCCCTTCTGCGTCCGGGGCGCAGCGGCTGAGAACCAGCTCTTTGAACTTAGCATTGGCAAAATCTCGGACGTCGGGATAGGCCACCGGCGACTTGGGCCCCATGACAGAAGATTCCCTCATGAGCCTCAGACATAGGAAGTACGGGGCAAGGTCAAGGGGGCGGTCGTTCTGGACACACTTGCCCACTGCGTGCTTGAGCATGATGTCTGCGAACTCTCGCACCGCAGGAGTGAAGGCCTCAATAGGTAGAGACTCCAGCTTATGCAGGAGGTACAGCACGCCCTCCAGCGTGAAGAGCTGACCGATGCGGCCAACCATGCGGAGCAGAGCCTCCGAGACCCGAGGATCCTGGGTCGTCGTGACTGTTTTCCACAGTAGGTCGGTATGCTCATTGGCATATGTGTTGGTGACGAGCAAGAAGCCAAGTATGTTAAAACTCTCGGACGTAATCTCGGGATGGCAGGTTGGTCCGAGCAGATATGAAATCAAGTCGGACCGCAGGAGAGAATTGGCAAAGAAGTGCTGCACCGCGACGTTGCGGGTGTCGTGCTGTGGCTCGCTAAATCGCTTCCAGCAGCTCACCATGTCGGCGCACATCTCACTGACGGCCATGACACGTAGCTGCATCTGGCTGGACATGATGAGCCTGCTGAACATACTGAATCGCCACTGACAGGAGACAACCTCGGGGACGAAGGCGTGGAAGATTTGTGGGTGAGTCTTGCGGAAGTCCTCGACGTGCTTCACGGCGCCGGCGTTATCAGTGCCGCGCAGCGAATGTCTCAAGACCTCTCCAAGGCATTTGATGATGCCGCCGGTGTGCTCGTGAGAGAGGTGCGTAATACCTTTCTCAATGAGAGCAGACAGGGCCACAGACACAGTCCTGAACATATCGTACGCCATGTTCAACCGATTGCGGACCTTTTCGCTCGTGTGAAGAATGCTATTGGGAGGCGGAGGTACCGTGTCGTAGAAGAGAATCAAGGCGCTCAGCTGGCAGATGTGGTGAAGGTTATCGCTCAGCCGGGGGAACTTGGCAAGCAACTCGACATGCCACCCTGCCAGTCTCCACAGGCAGGCGAAGGAGCCACCAGGCTCTTGTCCCTGGCTCTGGCTCAGGAAAGACTCCATCAGCTCTGATATCTCGTCCTGATGCAAGCAAGTACCGTTGTAGTTCGTCGCCGTTGCGTCATCACGTTTGCACATGGTGTTCAGAACCTGAAGATAGAGGGGGGATATCAGGTCTGGGGGCCGACTATCTTCGGCCTCGACCGCTCTCCTCATTGTGGTGAGATCGAAGCAGGCGAAGTGGGCGGTCAGGGCGGAGAACTCGTTGAAAATGCGGAGTATTCCTGCACGAAACTCCCTGTCTCTGACAGTGCTTCTAAACGCACGAACTAGTGAGCATGGAGCAGCATCCAGGCGGCTGAGGCACAGCTGGCTGTGTGGGAGAAGAAGCTCCCTTACCTTCGGAAATAAACGTTCGAGACAATCTCCGGCAACCCGAGCCAAAGACACCGATGCCGCAGGAAGGATTCAAGCAGCATAGGATATGGTGCGTCCTTAGCCCACTGGATATACTCCTGGATCCACCGTACTAGCCTCCAAGCGACATCGTCATCTGCAGTCCACGTGTTAGCAAAAGCACCTGTCAGGTGATATGAAGCATTGGGGTTATCTCACAGGCCAGGATATGTTGATTGACCCTGTTGACGCTCTCCTGTTGGTGCTCGCCATCGTTCCGATAGGGGAACTCGGGCGTCGGGTCCTCCAACACCTCGTCGTCGTCGTCGGCACTCACACCAACAAATCCGGAATTGTCCTCGTCCAGCATCTGGATCATATTGACGCTTGGTTGGTTCGAGGAGAACTCGGGGTCGCCGTCGCCACCAGGTCGGGGGTCGAGCACCTTGATGGGCGGGCTGCCGCCATCCATGGCGGATGATATTGGAGTGGACCCGGAGGTGCCTCCCTGTGACATATCGACCTCGGACTCCTCGACGCTGACTTTGACATCGTCGACATGCGCCTCTGGAGGCTGGGTGGTCGAGGCTGGGCTCTTGGAGGAGAGCGGGGAGGAGGGTATCGTGTCTAGAGACCGCTGGGTGTTCCGCAGATTTATGGTGACCCGACTCGACACGGGCTCGACCGAGAGGCCGGGGCCATCGGGACCCTGGTCGGGGGTGTGGGGACCGGTCGGGTCGGCGTCAACCTTCATTTTGGAGCCCTCGGGCGACAGGCCGGCTTCTGGGGGTTCTGCGCCAAGGTCCTGGGAGGACCCCGCCGTGCCTGGGCCAGTGGAGCGGGACGGCGAGGCACCACCGCTCAGCGAGGTGCGGCGGCGCTTGCGGGCGGAGAGCTCGTCGTCGTCGAACGGATTCGGGCGGGTCGAGCAGGGCTCAGAGGACACGGCTCGTTCTCTCGGCTCGGGGGATCTTGAGGGTTGGTCCATCTGGCTGGGTGCAAGGGACTGCGAGTGCGCGATTGCTCAAGCTCCAGGGTCTCTCGAGCTCCGCGCGAGACAGCTCGGCGACAGCTTCGCAATGGCCCCCACACTAGCATACGTCAGGTCGGCGGGCGGGCGGACAAATCTGAGGTGGGCGAGCGGGGTGAATTAAAACACAGCCTGCCTCTCCGAGCGTTAGAATAGGTCGACACAGGAGCCTTGTACGCAAACCTGCGGTCCCTGGAGGCAGGAATTATGGGCAAGGCTGAGGGAGGATTGAAGAGGCGGGACGAGGCCGAAGGTGGAAGTCACCACTGTCGCGGGTGCAGGCCGAAGGCAGACGGGAGGCGCGAGCACGACCCGGGCCTACAAGGTGGGTTTGGAGGTATGTGGGAGGTGGCAGGCAGCACCGCCCGGTTGATGGCAGCTGCAGCCCGGAGCTGGGTGCCTGGCTGCGAAGGGAGTTGGGGAAGGCGGGTGGTACTTGGGATTCTATGAAAGCGGAGTGAAGTTGCAGGTACCCTGCAGAGTGGGGACAGGGCGCGTGGGACAAATGAATGAACGTGCAATGGACGACTTTTTCTCTTCTTTCTTCTCTCTGATGGATATGGGACAGACAGGAGGTACCTATCCGTTCCGTTTGTCGGCAAGATCCCCCATCCGGCTGGAGCTGGCAGCCTTGGGACTGGGAATGTTGGACGGACTGGGGCCTGACTTGCCGTAGCTTGGAGCTGGTGCGCAGGTATGGGAATCCCGAGACGCTGCAAATATTGCCTGTCCCGTCCCAACGCACCCTGGAAATCCAAGGGACTAGAGGAGCTGTCGGGTTGGCGGTTTCTGAGAGCGAAGAGATGCTCGAGCAGCACAAGACCAGAAGAGCGGCGAGGCTCTGCTTCGGGAGTCGGTGCTTTTTTTTCGGTCTGGTGGTGACTGCTCTTTGGCGGTTTGGAAAGCGAGAAAAGAGCTTGGAGAGCAAACGCCTTGTGGATGTGCTGCTTGGGTGGGGTGTAAATAAGCCGGCGCGGGGAAGGGGGTGAGTTTAGGGACGCGTCGTCCGCAGGCAGGAGCCCTCAGAAGGCGTTCCACGGTCCAGCCTAGACTTTTTATTCCTTTGGAAGCTCAACGCCTTGGTTGGTTCAATGGCTTTAACATCCATATTTCGAGGCGCACTTTGACGAAGGGAAGATAATCGAAATGAGCGAGTTACCATCACATAGCTGAGGTGCTCACCAGCTAGATGACACGTACCAGCTAACTCCTGCGCAGGCTTACCAACTCGCGGCGTGGAAGTCCACTCACGTCACAATAAGAGGACAAGTTGAGAATTCAACGCATGCATCCGACCCAACCGGTCCTCTCAGTGCCGTCTGTCCCTGGGATTTGTCCACCACCGCCAGTATTGCATTTGAGTGAGCGGACCGATCTCGTTTGGTGGGGTCAGTGGCCGTGAACGGAGCCAAACGCCTCCCTGCTGCGAAGCGAGCACCTCTTGCGGGTCGAATTGGGGGTCCCCAAACTCAGCGTCGAGCTGCCCGCTGCGAGGTTCTTCCGATGACGCGTGCCAAACCTCCATTGATTCGGGCAATTGTTACCTCAGGGTGCTGAGCGCTCCCGTCCCGTTTCCCGCCAGCAACCAGGCACCCTCCTAGCCCCACCACCCGACACGATACCCTGACCGTCTGGTTCTTTGTGGAAGGAAAATCATGCTCCCAAGGCCCCGGTAGTAGGTGCCTCTGGAATTGTCCATTTCCAGATGCGCTGCTTCTTCTTGGTATACGGTATATTTTGCGGCGGACATGTGCAGGGACAGCTTTATGTACACAAACAGCTTACGGAGTAGTGAATTGATGGCTACTGTTTGTATCTTGCCGACACTTGACGACCCCGGTTGGCATTAAGGTCGCACAGGGGCTCAGTCGGCTGGCGGTCATGGCGAGGCCATGTAACCTCAGGCACAGTCAATTGATGTGAGCGGTAGCACGCATGCATTTTTGTCAGTGGTGGGCCCTCAGCCCCTGACTGCTGTCTGTGGTGTTCGAAGCATTTGATCCACGACTCCATGCATCGATTGGTCGCCATCATAGGGTATTGTCTACCAGGTAGCTGGCTCAATTTCAGTTTCGAGGCTGAGAAAAAGCAAGAATATTCCAAGCTGAAGGGGCTATCAGACAGCTTGTCCCTCGAATCTTCCGCGTTGGCTGGACGCCCCGGTCGGCCTTGAAAAGACTCAACGTCACCGGGCTCACTCTCACAGCAGTCCCGTCACAAATTTTCGTTACCCAACCAACCGGAATTGTACGAAGTGCGCGTCACCAACGAAGAAGAAAAGCAACTCTAGGCACGCAACCAGCCTTGCCGGGTGACAGGACTACATCACCACCGACATCACCTTGCAGAGAAGAAAGAGTGCCCGACAAGCGCCCTTCTCGGTACGCCATGGACCGCAAGAGACTAGTCCATCAACTAGACACCCCTTACTCGACGGTTGAATGGTGAGATTCCTCACTTCTGAAGTGTAGCCTCGCACCGGTGTCAACTTTGTCAAGTTTCTGACTGCCTCTAGGCCGCATATCCAGCAAGATGACCAGGACTCGATCCTAGAGCTTCTTTGCAAGTGAGTTTTCCCCGGTGATATCTTCACGCGAGGCTTCGTGCTGACGTCCAACAGCCTGCTCTCTCCTCTGGGCGAGTACCGGAGAAAATACGCCTCTCAGTCCAAGGGCAAGCGAAGCAAGGCCAAGAAAAAAGACCAACCCCAAAGCGAAGAGGCGCCAGCAGCCGAGGCAGTCAAGCCACCGCCACCAGAACTCGGCAAATATGTCGACGTCGGACTTGCGAGCATCACCCGGGGCCTTCAGCAGCCTGCGGCTACCGGAAACCCTCGCGGGCCCAAGACTCGCAGCGGCAAGGGCATAGCGGGTGACGCTGCTGCCGACATTATCCCTTACGCCGTCGTGTTCGTGGCTCGGTCGGGGCAGGCGTCGGTTTTCCACTGCCACTTCCCCCAGATGGTCGCGGTGGCCTCCGAATCGTCGCCCATCCGCTTGGTGGGCTTCAGCAAGGCCTGCGAGGACCGCCTGAGCGAGTGTCTCGGCATTCCCAGGGCATCCAGCATCGCCCTGAGGGCACACGCGCCGCAGTCCCAGGCTCTTCTCGATTTCGTCCGACGAAAGGTTGCGCCCGTCGAGGTCCCCTGGCTCAAGGAGGCCGCGACGGCTGGCTATCAAGAGACCAAGATCAACACAACCGAGGCCCCTGTTGGCCGGAAAAGGCAGAGGTTGACTTCCAAGCCGTGAGCCATGGACGGTGTTGGTTGGACGTGGCTTGAGAATCTGCTTGACAGTTGCGGAGTCACGAATGGTTAGCCAAATGCAATAGAACCACAACTCCATGGCTCTCTCTATGTCGCAGACGCTTACCTAGGTGCAGAGACCATGGCATGAAGATTTCTAGGCACTCTCCATTGCCTGCTCTGGTGCTGCTTGTTCCCTCCAGTTAAGGGGTCTGTGGGTGCCTTATCCGTTAGGCCGGCCTGGGAAGTTGCCTCCGCCTGCTCGGGATGGAAAGATGGAAAGAGCACAGGGATGTTACATCTGGGCTAGTCCCTGCCGTGGCAGGCCACTCCTTCCTTCCCTTTTCAGCGTCGAGCCGCCTATACAACAGTTGTTTAGACCACACAAAGAGGCAGACAAACATTTCTGATTGGCCCGTGGTCAAACAAAACAGAAACCGAGCTCTACTTCTTGCCCTGCCGACCCAGGTTTTCCCACTCCCACGCAGATTTTTTCACTACAACCCCAGGACCCCAAAGTTCTGTACCAACCTGTCTGCTCCCCTTCCATCGCACTGATTCCTGTGCCAGCAGATCAAGCTACTTGCTGCTGATCGGGTTATCGGGGCGTCTTTTGGGTTAGGTCAACGCCTGCGCACTTCGAGAACACCAGTTTTCCTGTCGGCGTTATCGTACCCATCTATTTTCCGCTTCCCGCCTGGTTCATATCTGTGCCATACCGTCACTTCCCCATCAACTACCCTACACCAACCATCCAGCTCAGGATCGTTACAGCATATCCATCAAGATGAAGAAGCCTACGCACGAGGAGCAGATGGCCGAGGCCCGAAGCTTCATGGAGTCCCTCAGCGTCCATCAAGCGCGTAACCGCGGCCGAGGAGGCCGAGGAGGTGCTCGCCCAGGCGCCCAGGGAGGCGCTCGTCCAGTCGCCCAGGGAGGCGCTCGTCCAGTCGCCCAGGGAGGTGCTCATCCAGTCGCCCAGGGAGATACTCGTGATACTCTCCCTCACGGCGGAGCGCCCGCTCAGAGGTTCTCAGCCTATCATGCCATTTCATACGGTGGTACCGCCTATGGCGCCACGGGACGAAGTATGTACAACATGTTCCATCTTTTATAGCCACCTTGTCTCGTGTCAGGTGTCTACACGACTTCCTATTTGCCTTGATAATATCTCAGTAGTGGCAGGCAGAGCACTAACCGGCCACATCCACAGGGAATGCTACAGCTTCTACTGCAGCTCCTCTTCCCCAACCCTCTGACCCTCAGGCTACGCTCTCTCAGACAACAGCCCAGCGGATCGCGGAGATTGCTGCCCAGTCCGCTGCGATCCTGAACGCCAAGAAGGCAGGCCATGCCGCCCCTGCGTCGCTGGACGCTCAAGTCCGTTCCCCGGCGCCGGGTGTCAATTCTGATCCCTCGAAGCCGCCTCGTCGTGATTCTGCGCCGCTGGATACTCAAGTCTACCCCCTGTCTCTGGATTACCATTGTCTTCCCCCCTGGGAGTCCGAGGATGATCATTGGGGTTTGCGTGCTCGTCATGCTGCCACGGCATCGATGGACACTCAAACTGGCCTCCCGGCGCTGGGTCTCAACTCTGACCTCTGGGAGCTGCGTGGCCGTGCTGCCACCACGCCGATAGATGCTCAAGCTGGTCCCCCGGCGCTGGGCACCAAGACTGATCAATGGGGTACCAAGACTGATCCGAAGGGTATCAAGAAAGATCACTCGCAGTTGCCTGTCCAGGCCGCCCCTCCGCTACTGTCTACGAAAGGCGGTAACCCACTGGCGTCTACCAAGCCCGCTGCCCCGTCGCTCCCTCCGTCCTCTCTGATCGGCGCGCCTTCGGTCAGCCGTAATGGCGGAGGCCCTTCTGTCCGAGAGGCCCCGGATGACACGCAAGGTCCGGCCACCAAGAAGATGCGTGCCGATGTTCGAGGTCAGGCCGCCGACCTAGGCTCCGGTGGTGGCCCGCGCTCCGCTTCCGGCCCCGCTCGTCCTACTCAGTCTGGCGCGGTGCCGGCAGGAGCCCAAACGACGGTTTACTCTCAGGGAAACGCCGTCGGCGCCGGGCACACGGTCAAGAGGAGCATTTCGGGCTTCAACCCAACTGCCACTGTCTTCACGCCCATGAAAAATCGCACGCAAGCTTCGAGCCTGGGCCTTGCGCAGGCCAACGAGGTCAAGTCTGGCCATGCCATGCCTGACACTGTCACTGTTGAGGTTTCCAAGACCGAGAAAGCCAAGGTCAATACGTCGAAGCCGATCTTCTGGGAGTGGATGAGCGGCGAGCATCCGAGGGAGAGGGAGGTGCATCCGTCGGAGCTCAGCGACGAGCTGAACTTGGTTGACGACGGCGTCACCTTCAAACAAGCCCCTAAGATGCGTTCGAATATCGACGAGTTGGGCTCGTTCGGTGCCGGCGTTCGCTTCCGATACCCCCCCAAGATGCATTCGAACCTCGACGAGATGTTCAGCGAGACGGAGGATGACGTCGATCTCCCGCCTCCGGTCGTGGAGTACTACCAGTCGACCAACACCACTACCGACACCACGACCAGGGGTGTTGGTACTGGTTTCGACGGATCACCGGATCTAATGGAGCTTGATGGAGACGATTGCACCTGCGACAAGCTCAAGAAGGCCAAGGGACTGGGTGGTTCTCGGTTTGCCGCCCCGGCCGTGGCGCCAGTGCACAACCAGAACCAGTTCACTGGTGTCTGCCCGGTCCACGACCACTACGAGGGAATCTAGGCGGCGAGAGCCGAGTCTGCTGGTCGCGTCCTGAGTCTTCGCCCTCGGCATCAGCACCAGGATGGTGCAGCCCAGCTGCTTTCTGTGCCCTCTGTATGTAGAGTAGATAGCAAAAAAAAAAAAAAAAAAAACCCACATTTTCGGAAAAGTGACCACTTCACAGCCAAAACCGCGATTTTCTACAGTGAGTGACAATTTAACCAAAAATCGCAGAATTCTAAGGAAAGGTGCAAAGGATAAAGAAAGGTTTGGAAATTACAAATTTGAAAAATTCATAATGCTGGTTTATCCGGTTCGCTGTGCTTTTCCAGTCGAGTTTTTGGGCGCGCTTGTTCTGCTTCTTCCTCGTGTTACCCAGAGACCCAGGACCAGCTTTTTGAGATGATCTTCTGGCCAAGTCCGCAGTACAGGACGAACTTTTGTCCATTGAAGGCTCTAAAGTTTTGGTCAAGCGGACATCTAGTCTAGGGATTTAAGGGAGAGGCGACAGAAAGTGTGGATATTGACGGGGAGATTTTGTTCTGCCGGAAACGATTACTATAACGTAGATACCTAGTCACCCTAGAAAGGGTAAACATAACGACAAAAAAAAAAAGCAGTTCACGCTTGCCAATCTATGCAATGAATCTGGTGTGATGTAAAGGATGGATGGTAAATGTGAGGTTTCCAGGCTTGCGGAATCGTCAGCAACGAGCCCCGGGATCATTTTGGGCAACTCCGGCCCACAGTCCGACACGGGCGTGCGTAGGAGCCTGTATCGATAGTGCCAGGCACCGCGACACCGTCCCATAGCCGGCCCGCAGTAGGGATGCTGGCCAAAGCCGGGGGGTGCCGGGGGCCCAGTTTCGGCGATTTGTGTGGCTTTGTTATCGGGAGGCGCGGCATCGTCGGGCAGGCTGTTTTTGGTCACACTCCGAAAGAGCCTGCCAAAAGCCCGCTGCCGTGCCCGTGTTGAAGGAGTGATAAAAACCCGTTGTATGGCAAGCCTTCGTTTTCTTTTGGCTCCTCTGGCAAAGGGTTGATGACTTCACTCCATTGGTCGTTATTGTCACGCCTGAGATCATTATTATGGATACCGAGGGAAGGATTGTTGTTGTCTGTTGTATTCGCCGCAGATAACCCGGCACTTGACGAGCTAATATCGGCCCCATCCGCTCGGTGCGCCGATTTGTTGGATTTTGTTGGCTTTTTCGAATATGCTCGTCCTGGTGCTTTTCGTGAAGGGCCAGGTGGATAAAGATGTGCCTAGCTTTACCTGGCCAGGGCTGGCAATGTGTAATCATGCAGCTGGACTATTAGAAGCAAACACCAAGGATTCTAGAAATTCCCATCACGGCCTTCCATTCCTTCCACGACCCCCCCTCCCCGCCGTCGAGCAACCCCAACGTCGTGTTTTGCCCCGCCCCGTCTGACAAACTACTGTGTAGGTACGTACATAGGTAGGTTTACAGGCATAATCCCAGAAAGGTCGCGTCGAGGGAACAAAAAGCCTCGGAGCTCAAGCTCTCTGCTCGCTCGCACTTGCACCGGCGGCGGCCCCACACACACCATGGAACGGTCCCGCGTCATATGTGGTAGTGTCTTGACCATGCCCGCCGACGTGGGAACCACGCCCACCCCCGCCCGCAGCGGTGTGATGCCGTTGACGGGAGGCGATTGGGCAATGGCGCCGAGCCATGACCTATGGCCGTGCAGGTTCCTGGAGAATGACTTTCTTTTTTGTTGTTGTTGTTGTTTTTTTGTCGGTAATCCACGTTCCCAGGGCGTTGGGAAATCCCGATGAACCCACCTAGGTACACACCTAGCTATGTAGCTAACCCATGCCGACCTGCGTCTCCCATCACCTGCAATGCATTGGTGCCCGGGAGGAGAGGCGGTGCCTCTGTGGGAAGCGTCGGCGTTGGGTTGAGCAACAAAACATCCCGGGCGGGCGTCGCGACGGTGGCGAGGTTTGTCGAAGCAGGCTTGGATGGTACTCGTCGTGCCTGCGCTCATAGTGCGGACGGTCCTACTGACGCACGCGACAATGCCTGCATGTGTCTGTGTTTCTCTCTCAATGCACACTTCAGTCATGCCCCGTCGTCGCGTCTTGACTGTTGTTTGTTTATTTGTTTACATCCTGCAATCATCCAACATCTGAGAGCTTAAAATGCTTCGTGTGTTGGATTGGCCCTCTTTCATGTTTCCGTCAGGGGTATCATGACACAAAAAACCATCCAAAACACCCACCCGCAAACGCGAGTCCGCCCTTTTCTTCCCAAAGACCCCCGTGTTGCCTGTTCCCCCCGGTTTCTCCTTGTATTCATAGCAGATACTCCCCGCCCATTGTGGTATATGCTAGTCGACTTTCTCCTCTAGATTGTTTGCTCACACCTCTATCGGCTCCGCCCACATGCGGGGAACCAAAAAGTAAAATAGGAAGAGGCCCCCAACGATTAAACTCGACAGGGCTGATCGTCTCGGTCGGCAGTAGCCAAAGGCTTGCCTTGTTGGTGACCGAGGACGGCAGATGAAGTAGGTGGGGAGGACTGGGGCTGATGAAGTTGACCTCGCACACCAAACAACACAGCAGCCACCTATATAGGTGGTATACATACTCGCACGCGGCAAACGATTGTACTTCACCGCTCATCTTTTTTCTTTGGATGTTGTTTACACGACGCCACACCGACATGGAGCTCGGAAGGCGCTTGTTTATCAGCGTCACCATCCGAGGCGGGCAGGGAGAGAAGCGTGTCGCGTCGTGTTGCAGCAGCAGCGGTTCAAACAAAGCCTACACAGCGCTCGGCCGATCCTCGCCCCTTCATCGGAATTTGGTGAAGGACTTGTGCGCCAGCGGCGACAGTGCTGACGGAGGAATGGTCGAGCGGCCAGCGCGGCCGTGCGACGTCCTCGCGCAGAATGCGCAGATGTACACCGAAGGCATCATGCTCCGCTTCGGTATGTTGATACACCTGCCGTGGAGCCACATCTCGCACGATTCACTGACCAGGCCCAACACGCGTTAGCAACCGCCGTCAAAAGAAAAGAAGGGCCAGCCAAGTCAAAAGACTCACCATTGCACCATGAAGCCGTCCCGGTTGTGGTCGACTCCGGTGTTGTCGCACACGCAGCGGATGCCGCGCCCCGTCCTGGTCGCAGTCGACGGTGTCGGCAGGCTCACCTCGGTCAGCGTCGTCGGCGAGGTCGCCGCGCTGCTGTACTGCTGCTGCTGCTGCTGCTGCTGGTGACCTTGTCCGAAGCTGCCGTTCGGGGCGCCGAACCGCTGCCTCGAGCCTCCGCTTCCTGGAATCCTGAGCCTCGGCGCGCCGCCGTTCTGCCGGCTCTGCCTCAGCTTCTCGAGTTCGCTAGCCGCGTCGCCCGCCCCCGAGGCCAACAGGCCACCGCCGTTGACTACCGTCTCGGCATCACTCTCCGGGTCGTTGCTGCTGCTGCCTCCGCCGCCTAGCATCGAACTTGCTGTGCTGTGCTCGCTGAGGCTCCGCTGCGAGGCTCTGTGTCCTCTATGCTGGTACCGCGCGCGTTGGCCCGAAACCTTGAGCGGGTCGGGGAGGGCAAACGAGGTGTTGCGACTGGGTATAATAATGGGCTCGTCGTCGGTCGAGGACGCGTCGTCGTCGTCATATCCGCCGGGGCCACCGTCCTCGTCTGTCGAGTCCCACCGTGACGACGATCTGCTGCCAGCCATTGCTTTCCGCGGACTCCGTCCTCTCCTGGCAACCGGCGGCTCATCCTCCGCAACGACCGTCTCGACCCGTGCCCTTCCGTTGGCGTCGATTGTGAACTTGACCGACGCCCGGTTCATCACGAACGCTGCCGCATTTGTCGCTCCTGGTGACGACTCGGGGATGGATGTCAAGCTGGGCAGCCGGTGACCTTGGTTCGACTTGAGCGGCGACACTCTACCGTTTGCCGCCGACAACCTACTGTGCGATGACGGCCGACTCAGAGTTCCCATTGCAGGCTGCTGGTGATGCAGTTGGTTTTCAAGGGCCACGACCGTGTGGTGGCTCGAGGTGCTTGATGCCGACGACGGCCTGGCGAGCTGGTGCCTGCCACGGTTCTCGCTGAAGCTCCGCGACAGACCCGGACGGGGCTTCACCGGCGAGCTGACCACCGCCCGACTCCCCCTCTTGCTCGAGCTCGGCTCCTTCACGCTGTTGGCTCGGCGGAGCTCCGCCCGTGCCGCAGGCGCCTTGGTGGAAATTCCGAGACCCTTGGCTGGAGCGGGCGCCAGGCTCACGTTTCGGCTGTGGTTCTGGTTGCCACCTTGCTGGTGTGATGACTGTTGCCCGGAAGCTGGAGCAAGAGCGCGATGTGCTGTAACACTCGGGGCATGCCGCTGATGCTGCTGTTGGTGCTGCTGCATGGGGTTGAAGACGGCTTCCATGCTGGAAGATGGCGGCCGGCTGAAGAGCATTCCTGGGTCTACGCCTTGACCGTGAGACAGCCCGAAGTTGTCTTCGATCGGGGTTTGGTACATGCTTGTGTCAACCATCATGGACTGACTCATTGCACCTGTGTCTAGGGTCGGCATCATCGTCTTGGGCGCCAACGGGCGCTCTCGCTTGGCAGGCGAACGGCGGCTCTCCTGGGATGGTCGCCGAGCCGACTGCTGAGTCTGCTGCTGCGGCTGCTGGTGTTGTTGTTGCTGCTGCGTCTGGTCTGGCTGCTGGTGGGGAAGCAGGCCCGTCTCCTGAAACATCTGGTTGGCCCTTCCCCAGTCCAGCGACCCAGCAGGCCGGTGCTGGCCCATCGGCGCGGCCGTTGTGGGGGTCTGAAACATCTCGGCGTGCTGAGCGGCCGAGAATTCGAGCTCCATGCCGGCCATGGCCGCTGCTTCCGTCTCCCAGAACTGCTGCGAGTCTACGAACGAGTGTGCCGAGGTCGGCGCCGATATGGAGAAGCCGAACATGTCGCCGGGCGAGGTTACGAAGATGCCCATGTTGGGGTGCTGGTTCCCCGCGCCGGCTCCGGAGAAGTCTCCGAAGCCCTGGTCATTCTGCATCGCGTTGGTCTTGACCTTGGGGGCGAGCTTGCGCCGTCCCTTGGTCGATGATGGCGGAGGGGTGGCGGTTTGTCCCTGGGCGTCGTGGCCGGCGGCGCCTAGTCTTGCCTTCTTTGGCGACCGATCTCCTCTGGATGCCGAGGCCCGACGCTCCGAGTCCTCGTTGTGGGGCGGGGAATGGGCGGCCTGGGCTTCGTCGTGCGTCAGGGCAAGGGCACCGGGCGACGAGGGGAGTCTCCGCGAGGGGTCGACGGGTGGCAGTGGAAGGTTCGGGTTCGGCGAGAAGTGGGTGGCATGTGTCGCGATCTCCTCGGCGATTCCCTCAGCGGACAGGCGCCTCTTGTTCTGGCCACCGAGGGCCGGAGACGGCTGCTGCTTGTGATGGGGGAAGGTCGAGGTGAAGGGCGTGCCAGAGCCAAACTCGCCGGCAAAGGTGCCGTGGCGGGGCGAGGCTCTCAGGTTGCCAGGGGTGGCGTTGAAGAGGGAGTACTCCTCGGCGAAGTGAGGAGTCCAGCCACCGGAGTCGTCAAGGCGGTCCGTGGCTGGCCTGGGCGTCTCGAACACGGGGCTCGGGTGGACGGTCGTCGTCGGCGTCTTCTGCGGGGGCGGCGAGGGAGGCGGCCGAACGTTCGGGTCACCAAAGCTGCTGTTTCGTGCCAGTGGGCGTGGTAAGTAAAAAGGTACGTTGATATCCCTTCGTTCTCTTCTGTGTTCCCCAGCCACTCTGGCGTGGGCAGGGGAAGCCCTGTGCGAAAGTAGAAAATTGAAGGAAAACGAGAAAGTGGTTGAGGGGCATCCCCGTCGTTGACGGTTCCAGTGGTCATCAATCTTAGAGTTGCAGAAAATTCCTCTCCGTACTTAGGGAGGTTATCTCTGAGACCCAAGAAGCACGGGGCAAGAGGAGGGGAAAGCGGCGGAAAGAAAAGAAAGAAAAAAAAAGAGTAAAAGCCGAGCAAAATAAAAATTTGATAACATACCCAGAAGCCAGTTGATCCACACTCATAGCACTTTTGGCCTTGCTCCGTGCAGGTTGTCATTCATGTGAGGGACTCCCTGATACCACTGCACCATTCCAGGCACGAGCGTGCAGGCAAGTGCGCCCGGATATTATAGGGAGGTCAAGACCTTTCTCCTCTAGGGACCGGAACGGAATCGGCTGCCAATGGGACGGCAGCGTCGGCGGGAAATAGGATTCCAGCGGGTAAAGCAAGAAGTAGGGTGTCCGGGCAAGCGTGCCTTTGTGGTATCGAGCTGGGTAGCAACGCGGGGAGGACGGCAGAGAAAACCACGGGAGAGCAGCGAGGGGTTCAGCCGGAGGGTGCGGATGTCTTAGTTGAGAGGATGCCGGGCTCGTGGTCTCATTTGCTCATTACTGAATAGTGTTTCGTGAAATAGCGTCGCTCGTATGGTCGAACAAAAAGGAGGGACAGCATAGATTAGGGATTCTGAGAGGGTAGGCCAAAGGAGTCGAGTCGTTTGTTAGCCCATGCCCCCAGCTGTTTTGATATTCGCTGTGCCGTTTTTTCTTGGCCTCTTTTTTTCTGTTCCCCCCCTCATCGCCCGCAACGAGAATGATGGGATGGATCCACAGAGCTGGTCGCCAGTTGCCAGAGCAAGCGCAGGTGTAAAGCTGCGGCCCGTGTGCAAGTGTTTGGGACGGGGACCACTGGGGCACAGCGGAGGAGGAGAAGGCAGGGAGTCAGGTACCATTAGGCAGTCGTTGCTGTCGAGTCGAGGCTGTGTTGAGTCGTAAAGTCGTCGTGGGTCAGAGGAACCGCTGAAAAGGGACTGGACGGGTCGTCGCAAAGGCAACCGGGAAAATGCAGGGGCTCAAAAAAAGAAAGAAGGATAAAAATTGGGACAGGACTGTGCAAAAGCCATAAACCACAGACCAGACCAGACCTGGGGAAATATTTGGCGGGAAGAGAAAAAAACGGGAGGGAAAGGAAAGGGACAGGAAAGCAAAATAAAATAAAAATAAAAATAAAAATAAAAAAGACAAGGGAGCACAATATAGCCGCCCTGTTCGTTGCAGCCAGCAAAACTAGGATGTAGAGCCGTTCGGAGCGCAAATTATAAGTCCAACCCGAGGGAGAACCTTGCTTTAGGCGGATAACGGGGTGGGATCCGTCAGATGCTTGGGCCAAGTAGAAATGAAGCGCACACGACGAAGCGGGACCGGCTGGAAGCGGCCCTCGCCGTTGTTGGTACAGTAGCGTGAGGTCTGTGCAAGAGGAAAAGAGGCAAAGGCAGCCAGCCGCCATCGACGAGGTTGTGCAGCGCAAGTGCAAGCGCAGGGCGCGAGATAGGGACAGTGGAGATTGAGGTGAGGCCGAGTCGGGGTGACAGCTGGGCAGGGCAGTCTGATGTCAAGGCAAGGAGGTCGCAGTTGAGTGCCTGTACCTCAGGTAGCGCGCTACTTACAACAGTCAGTCCGTCTGGTTGCACCATGGAAGCGCCGGCCAGCGAAAGAAGGTTGGATGCTGGCGAACGAATAGCAAGCCGCGACGACTCGGCTCCAAGCAACAGACGGCGAGGCACCTTTTTGTCCCGTCCACCGCGAAGCTGATGTGAGGAGTTTCTGCATGTACCAAGTACAGAACAGAGCAGCCTTGATGCGAGGGAGAGGAGGTCTGCCGCAAAAAAAGGGGGCTAGGTGATCGACAGCAGAAGAAAAAGCGAGAGGCCAGAGCAAGGGAGAGAGGGGGCAGGCAGGTAGACTAGCAGTCTGACTTTCAAAAACACATACACACATCAACTCCCGCTCGCTTCTCTAGGTCCGTCGGCATCCGCTCCTGGAGACAAAAGCCGGCCGGAGGAAGGATTGCGCGCAAGTAAGTTGGCGGGCAGCAAACCAAGGCCCGGAGCGGCTGCAGCTGGAGGAGGTAGCATTGAGCTTGCACGGAAGAGTGGATGGGTCCCAAGCGACCGACCTTTCCCCGACCTGCGCTGCTGCTCCTGACAGGGGAGGGATGCTACCTGGCCCAGGCGGGACTACACTCGCCCCTTTTGGGCCAAGGCTGGCGCCAGGCCTCCCGCGCCCAGAGGATCGTATACGGCAGGTACCAAACACACTTTACGGGGCAGGCCCAGGCGCATCTATCGCGATCGGACTGCAAAAAGACAGATGACAGCCTTCGATGGCAGAGTTGCGACGATGCATGCTTCCCGAGGAATTGGCTGTTACTGGCTCGACCTTCACGTCATCGTTTTATTTCGGCAACCCACCCGCAATCATCATTGCCTTGCTCTCAGCAGAGCAAAGATGCGCCGGTGCAAGCCCCTTTGGCGCCACAGGGACGGCCTCTAAATGCTCCGACCTGAGCCATCTCCTGTGCCACCTTTGATCCTCACTAAACCCAGCCACAGTGCACCAGAATCGACATATCAGATGGAATGCTGGGGGGTTTTTTTTTTTCTTTTTTTTTTTCCCCAAACGGTCACCGCCTCTGCTGTCTCTACCTGCCATGCACTGCGCAGTCGAGAATGACGAAGGGGCAGCAACACTGACCTCTTCCCCCACGGACATTGCGGAATGTGGAGATGAAAAAAGAGGCTCTCGGTACCACTGGTTGCTTTTTCGGTCGGGATGCACCTAGCAGTAGGTTCAGCCCGACAGACGACCCAACAGTGGGTGAGACATTCGAAATGGAGAGCTGCGCCAGCGCCGGCGGGAACCCCTGGAGCATTCCAGCCATTTGGGAGCCGCCGTGGGCGAGGGAGCCGGACTCACTGCAGCACCCTAATGCACCTGTGAGTCAACAAAAGACGGGAATCCTCGGCGACTTTTTCTACGGCATAACGAACAGCTCGAGGCTGCAGTGGACGGGGAGGTATCGTGAGTGTGTCTGCAGGACTGGAGCAGGTGTGACTGCTGTGCGTGCAGGCGAGCAGCAGTAGCTCTCTCGTTGTGCATGCACGCGAGATTGGGTGGGCCGCTGCTGCTCTGTTAGCAGCCCAGCGCTGCGAGGCGTTGTCGAGCCTAACAGAGACTCACTGCCCGGCGCTATGGTGCGTGATCCCAAATGCAGGTCCCAAGCTTGGAACCAAGGATTCTACCTGCACCAACGCAGGAGTGATATTGCCTGCTCGCATTTGCTTTCCCCCCCTCTTGCCGAGGCAGCTGAGCCGACGTACCTCCCGGACGGGCTGCTGCATCTCGTTCATTTCCCGGCTCTGGGCTGAGAGCCTCGCATCGGATCAGCTATCGTCAGTAGGGCTGGGCTTGGGCCCCCAACGCGCGCCCAACCACCGTTGATCGTGTCAGCAGCCACCTAACCCCCGACGGGGGATCCATCTCAAATGTCTTGCTACGGCACAGCAGGTTTCTTGCTCCTCGACATGATGATTACCACGGCGGATAAACATATTGGCTTGGCCACTGGGGTTGAGCAATCTCCTTTCGCCCCCGGTGAATCGGGCTTTACACGGAAGATGCTCCCGTTCGCGGCCAGCGGATGCGATGTCCATTTACGGGGCAGATGTGCAGCGTGGACGGAGAGGTTGCGGCGGCGGAAAGGTGGATATCATCGAGGTTATCGGCAAGCCTCCAAGCTTTGAGCCACTTCAGTTCCACGCAATCGCTTGGCCTCGTCGGATGCGGCCAGAGGACAGCCACTGGCGCCATTTTCCATTTTGCCTTTTTTTTGTTCCCATTTCCTTGTCCTTCCGGCCTGATGGCCACAGAGTCCCCAACACTCCCAACATGTCCAAGAGCAGGCTGCCGCCTCCTACACCCGGCACGGGTTACCAAAACTTGAGGGAAGGTTTGCGGCAGCACAGTGGGTCGCGGGTGAGTCGAATGCTCTCCCATCCATCCTCGGTGGAGTCGGTCTGGAGAAGATCCCAAACAGGAAGGAAGCCGTCGAGCCAGGATCTTAATTGCTCCTCGCCCTGGTGGTGCTTTGGTCGGTGTGTTTGATGGAGCGTTCGCAGGGGGCGGCGGGCGTGTGGGAGTGGTTCGGGCGGCTACGAGACGTGCCAGAGCCAGAAGCCAAAACACGAAAGACGTTGCATCGCTTGATCCAAAGCGAGCGCCGCGGCTGTAGCGCAACGACCGGTCGACGAGATCAGCGCTTGGGTTAGGGAGGCCACATTTTCGGGCCTTCCCCCCAGAAAATAGTCGCGCCATCTGTCTGCCAGTGTGCATGCCAATCCCGTCGTTTGATACGAGCATAATCAGGCGAGAAAGAGAGAACACGGCTCCGGGGAAGCGCAGCGCAATCTCCGACTTGTTCCTGGCCTTGGATTCTAGCCAAGAGCAACATCACACACCATCACATCATCGCCTCACCTCTTCGCTTCCTCCACCCGTTCTACCCAAGCACGTGCCAAGTTGGCAGAGAACCAGGCCAGCTCACATGTTCAGAACACACGCTGCACTGCCACGTTTTGCCTCCATCCCATCGCACGCACCCGCCCCGGCCGGGGCCGCCACGCCGTCTCAGGAGGCATCCGGATTGTTGGAAGTGCCCCTCGCCACACCTGATCGACTGGTCGGGAGCTCGAGCCAGGGGCTGCCAACCGCGGGCTTGATCGGTCCCGGCCGCCCAATCGAGAGGCGCTGTTGGCTTTCGGCCCTGCCACCAGCATCCGCGTGCGGCATTGTCCAGCTGAAAGACCAGCCAACAGCGGCCTGCCGTGCGCCTGCCTTGCGCGGAACGGCATTCCCCGTGTCCCCTCGTTGATCCCTTCCCCAAGCCCCTGGCATCAGCTCGCCACGTTTTGCGTTCTTTTTTTTTTTTTCTTTTTTTCTTTTTTTACTCTCGGCCGACGACCGCATGAATCCCGCGAGATTAGATCGTGCGGGGGCAGGCTACCTATCAGATGCTGTCCATCTGTGATTATCATTTTCCCTGTTTTCTGTTGCGCATCCTTTCGCTATCATACACCCCCATTCATCGATTTCGCCTTGCACCCCTCCGATCTCATCGAAATGTCCCGTCTCGTTTCCCCAGTCCGACAAGATCCCTCAAGGTTGCCGGGGCCTTCGTTATTGACCGAGCCTCGCATCGGACGACGGGCCAGCCGCCCCTCCGGGAACCGAGGCCAGCATCCATTGGCAACCTAACTCTCATCTGTTCTATTCTTTTTTGACTTCCCTTCCCTCTTCTCGTCCCCAGCCGCTTGCGTGTTGTTTCCGTTCGTTTTTAAAATGTTTGCGCATTGGAAAACTATCGACAAATTGCCGAGCGAGGAGGCATCCGGCCCAACCCCTGACTGAGCATCTATCATCCCGTCTGGGATGCCTTACCCCCCGGGGTTTTCCTGCGTATGCAGCGTCAGGCCGCAGATTTCAATCTAGGTGTCAGTGCAGACAAAAAGAAAGCCAAAAAAACTTTAAAAGGGCCTGCATGCTTTATTTCGGGAGCAAACCGCGTATATTCATTCGCCCCTCCCCTTCCCGCTCTATCTCTACCAAGCGCCCCGGGTTCCTAGTCTGGTCCTCTAAAGCACCTCGAGTGGCATCGGCGCCCGGTGGTTTCTGGATCTGGCGCTGGAGTGCGATGGCATGTGCGCATCACAACAGCCGCTTCATGCACGCAACCCCGCGCAATCACCCACCCACGGTTTGCCAAGGGCCTTGACCAAGGGAGAAGGAGGGGACCGAAGGTCTAGCCGCCGACATGACATCTCCGGCCAGCGGGATCTGTCGGCTTATATTGGGCCACGGAGGCCGCCGCATGGTAAACCAAACGCAGATCGCACATGCGCACGGCTGGCGGGCCGTGGCATGAACGAAACACGGCTGGTGGCCTAGCTCGGCCGATGACTTTGGGCCTACGCTGCCGCGCTCTCACTCTTCCCCAGCTCCGGGGCGCTTTGAGGACCGCTAACCCAAGCAGGCGGTAGGTATCCAAGGTACGAATACGCTTCATGCCCTCCCCGTACCGGAGTTCTTCTCCAGGAGGCCTCGGGAGAGTGACTCAAATATTGTCCTGCCAGCCCGTGCGTTTCGTATACCACCTACCTTCCTTTTATTGCCATAACGGCTGCCATCCTCCATGACTCGTGCAAAGCAAGAGATATTGCGCTGCCCGTCCAAGGCAGTACGTGCCGAAGTGCCGTCGGAGCCTTCGGTGTGGCCGAGGGTCCTCTCAGCCGCCATCGACTCGAGTCGCTTGCTGGCTTCCCACTGCCTCTGCACCATCTAGACGACCCTTGACCGAGGCGCAAGGCTGCACGCCCTGGAGGCCTCCTGGTCGTCAAGCGAGTAGGGGAATTTCATTGCGCAACACCAAAGGTTTTTTTCTCTTCGTCCTGCCCATTCTATACCCCCTGTGCCCCAACTCCGCCCTCCCAAGGGATATCTCCAAAGCCCCCAGGGAGGGGCAAATAGCTATGTACATCAATCGAGAGACCAGAAGAGGTTCCTACTAAGTCGATCGAGGAAGAAGTGTGCCAGGGTAAAGGTAACCAAGGAACGGAAATCGCGTCAGTGACAAATGAGATCGCACCGATCAGTGCCTCAACAGAGGCCACAGGGCCAATGGTGGTAGTGCCCTTAGGGATGAAGGTAGGGTGTTGTTTTTTTTCTTCTTTTGGTGATGGGTGATGGGTGGCCGGCGGGGGGCATCCGATTCTGCATACTTCTTCAGCTCATCCATGGTGACGCGATAAGCAGCCGGGGCCCAAGCCGCTCCCCCCTTTACTGCCACCGCGAGTTGAGTTGGCAGGCCAACTTGGGCGTGTGCTACCATACAGACTCCTGCTTAGCCGGCGGACAGTATTATGGAGCCAGAGACAAATATAGCAAGAGCCACACACAACATGCGTTACGACGGACTTTTTTTTTTTTTTTTTTGGGGAGACCGGTCTGGACAAAATATAGCGCGGAAAAAAAGGTATTGTTTGGATTCGGGTTCGCTCTTCAGGCGATATAAGGAGATAACCCTCCGGGAACCACCATATTTTTTGTTTTTCCATGCCTTGCTTCGGAATTGCCTGAATCTTTCATTGCAACCACCACCAACCTATATATAAGAGAACTCAAGAAAAAAAAATGGAGGAGAGAAATGAATACGCGCAAGAGAGAGAAAAAGAAAAAAAAAACCCAGCCTGCCTCAACCTTGTCAGAAGGGAGGGAGGACGATTTAAAGATACGGATGAACTAAAGGGGTAATAGCAGAAACTAAACAAAGGAGAGAAGCCAAAAAGAAGAAAGGAAAAAAAAAATGAATAAAGCTTTGCTGCTATTATGCAGGTAGCCCGTGTTTGCCTCCTATGAAAGAAGGAGGAGGAGGGGGTATAGACAGCCCAGTGTCCACTCTCATTGCTCTCTAGGTTATTCCCCACCCAAAAAGAAAGCCTTTCATCGTCGTATCTTCCCGAGGTATAAATAATAGGCCAGAGGACCAAAAAATGGGGAGGTAGACGGCAGGTAGGTATATAGGAAAAAGAGAAGAGATAATAGAAGGAAAAGGGTCATGACGCGTATCAATTTGTAGAGACAAGAGATGAGATGGTATCCCACAAAGGAAATGGTTTAGGGTATTTTTTTTTCGTTTCGTGGTGTCTGGCGTGCTGCCGAGACCGGTCAGATCATGTTCGCCAGGTCGTCCAGTGCGTTGTGGAGGTTTGTTGGCCTGCCCGGCTGCGGCTGCTGCGGGGGCGCCTGCGCGACCTGGATGTGCATCTGCGGGTGCGCGGGCGGAGGGGCGTGCATGGGCTGGCCGGCGGCGGGGTGGAGGTGGTGCCGCGGCGTCGGCGGCTGCATCATGGCGGCGGCCTGGTCCTGCGGGTGCATCGGCGACGACATGGGCGCCCCCACCATGTGCTGGTGGTGCATCGGGGACGAGAGCGGCGCCGGGATGTGGTGCTGCGGCGTCTGGAGCTGCTGCGGCGTCTGCAGCTGTTGTGGGGTCTGGAAGGGCTGCTGTTGCTGCAGCTGCATCTGCTGGTGCGACAGCTGGGGCATGGGCGGCACCGTCGGGGTGTTGACCATGGACACGGCCACCGACCCGGGGGTCATCTGGGGGGTCATGGGCGCCTGAGACTGGGGCTCCGTCTTGGGCTTGGCCATGTTGGAGGCGGCCAGGCGGGTGTGGCTGCTTTCTCGTCTTCGCTTTGGGGCGTCCTTGATCTTGGGGTGCGTATGGCACTATATTTGCGTTTGGGAGTTAGCGGCTGCGCGTAAAGCAGGACCCCGGGTGATCGCCGGCACACCCCCTAGTCACGGCTACTTGATGGACGTACCTTGTATGCGTGCCTAAACCAGGTCGTGCCCTTCTTTTTGCTGCTGACGAGCGCGATCCAGTCGTTGCAGCTGCCGCACAGTCCCTCCCACACGTCCGGGTTGCCGTCCATCCGCCTCGTCTCCTGGGGCTCCTGGAAGGGGTTTCCGGTCGCCGCGCTGATTCCGTGCGTGAAGCTCTTGTCGTACCAGAAGGCCGAGTTCTTCAGGACGAGCCACCGCCCGGGCTTGCAGATGCCGCACCAGCCCTCCCTCTTGTTTCCGTGCCCGCGCACCCACCTTGGCGTGTACAGGTCGCCGTCGAACCTCAGCTCCTGCTCGTGGGGCACCAGGTCGGGGTCGGACGGGTTCATGTCCTCGGGAGGCGGCGGGATCTGCTCCTCGTGCAGCGAAGCGTACAGGTCCGGCGGGTCCGACAGGTCGTGGTAATGTCCGTGGAGGGAGTGAGGGTCGGCGTTGCTCTGCAGCATCCGGAAGAGCCCGTGCGACATGAGCGGCGGCGGGTTGTCGAACTGGTGGTGAGGGTCGTGGTGAAAGGCGTTAGATGGCAGCTGCGAGGGCAAGAGCATGCTGTGCCTCGGGAACGCGGGGTTCGGAGGCATGAAGAAGGGCGGTGGCGGCTGCTGCTGCATCGACTGCAGGTTGCCCATGTTGAGAGGGACCTGGGTGTGCGCGATCGTCGGAGACGAGTGTCGCGACGACATGCGGGGCCCGTACGCATCGTGGGGGTGGTGGTAGACGAAGGGAGACGGTCTCCTGCTGGGCGTGGTGCCATAGGAGCCCGTCGACCACCTCTTGTTTTGTGCGCGCTCGACGCTGTACGGCGCCGACCGCATACCGGGCCTTGGCGAAGGCGACGCCCTTCCTCGGCTCTGTGTCCTCACCAGCTCAGATCGGCTTTGCGGCGTCATCCGCGGGGAGGCGACTGGTGAGAGCTGTGTCGAGGACATCAGGGAGTTCCTGTTGGACGGCGGAGGGTAGTCCGAAGTGAAGGATGGGGCGTCCGACATGGCTGCCGAGAAGTCCTCGTACGAAGTCATCTCCGAGATTCCCGTGGTCGACATGGTGAAGGACGAGCCCGACATCCTTCGCGTGTTCATGGTGTGATCAAAGGTCATCGCGTCTCCCTCCATCTGGGAGTTGGGATAGCGGAGGTCCAGGATCGGTATCGCCTCGTCTGCTGTGTAAGCCTGGCCGATCATGTCGCCTTCTAGCCCTTGGATATCGATGTTGTCGTCACCACACGGCTTTTGCACCCAGGAGTCTGATCCAGACTGTCAGTCATGATCACAAGCGCGGCATCACCCCAAGGACGCGCCAAGGAAGAGCTGTGGAGGCTTACTGGTCTCCATGGTTGTGGGAGGATAGAAGTCCTGGTGGACAGAGATGGGCCGTGACGAAATGTCGCTGGGCGTCTGCTGCAGCGGCAATGTCGACGAGTCCCAAGCGGGAAGGCCATCGTAGCTCTCTCCCATGCAGTACGAGAAGCCCTCGTGAATGGTTGCGGGTCGTGGCCGCATGCCTTGGGATACTGGCGTCGACCAGACTCCCTGTGGCTGGCTCATGCCCTCCGTCTTGGGCATCTCGCTTCCGCTCATGCTGGCGGTTGTCGGTGGCCTCGGGGTAGAAGAGTCGCCTCTGAGCTTGTTGTCTGCTGAGTTGGCGCTGAGTGGAAAGAAAGACTGTGTGGGTATCTGTTGGCCTCTGTGGGACGAGATATTATATGTAAGTTGAGGCCTGTCAAAGGAAACGTCTTGCCGGCCACGGTCGACGATCTCTTCCTTTGGGGTTGGTGTTGCGTTAGTGGGAGTTGGGACGGCATACAGCTGTGCCTGACCTGAGTCCATGACATACAGGTCTCTATACAAGGGAGTGTGCAGTTAATCTATTATGTGCCTGAAGCTGAACCCGCAGCCGCCTGTTAGCATAAACCACAGGGACGGAGAAGGCGACCTAACATGGCTTGCCAGCGAGGGCAAGAGGGGCGGCTCCACAGGGGCATGTCGCATCGGCGGGCGCGCGGGCGAGGGGGGTGGTTCAAGAGCCCGTCAGGCCATCTTGGAACGTACCTGGGGTGCGCGGCGGGCGCAGAGGCCAGCAAAAAGTGCCGCCCCAAAAAAGTGCCGCCCAAAAAATCTGCTCCCCGGGGAGGGGAGGGCGCGAGTCGAGTAAGTGGCGAGCCGGGATGTGTCGCCGAGGGGTGAGTATCAGGTGGTAAGGACTGCGCTGGTCGATCCGGTCGTGGCCGGTAAACTGGGTGGCTCCCTCTCGTTCTCGGGACCGGCGTAAAAGATGCGTGATGTTTTCGCGTTGGGTTGTGTGCCTAACTCCGAGTCCGGTCCGGTATATGGCGTGGTAGTGTGTGGTGTAGCTGGCCTACTTTGATATAAGGATTGTAATGCCCTCGCGTCCAAGAGAGAATGTGTTACGGCTTCGTCGACGTATTATGGAAGCCGTGTTCGGTAGAGCGTGAGAGCGACGATCGAGTAAGGTTCGATAGCAACAGTGATATGGTTGTTGTAAGTGTGTGAGAGAAGGAGCGTGGTCGAGCCGCGTCGAGGGGAGTCAGGCTCGGTAGATAATCGCACACGCAGCTGGCGGCCGGGAAGGGAAAGAGAGCCAGCTCTTGGTGTAATATAGACCAGCAGATGGATTATCGGCGGGGCAGGGGGGAGAGGGGTGTCTGAGAAACAAGGAGAGAGAAAAAAAAAAAAGAAAAAAAAAAGGTACCGCTGCGAATTCTAAAGCTAGGGGGAGAACAGAAAAGGAGTGACTAGTAAATTGAAGATGGCACTGGTCTGGGAGTGGGACGGATGCGAAAGGGGAGCAAGAGAAAGCCAGTTGTTGGAGGGGCGGTGCAGGAGACCGGGAGGTATAAGAGAAGGAGGGTGGACCGATGAGGCATCACCCATGGAGGAGGCGAGCAGCACAGCACGGTCTTGCCCGGAACGCCGGTAGGAGTCCAGCCGGATTCCCTGATACAAGCATGGCCGGTGCTGGTGGACTGGGGAGGAGGTGGGTGTGGGCGAAAAGTTCTTGGCCCGCGACGGGGGGGTGTTGATGGGGGCAGGGATTCGCCGCGCAGGGCCGGCAGGGTTGCATCTGGTTGTGGGATGACGGGGTGCAGGGGACGACTGAGGTGCCGCTGGACCAGGGACGGACCCAGAGTCCCAGACGCAGCTGCTTTTGGAAGGAGAGGAGACAAGGATAAAACAGGTCTGACAGGCTGCCCACAGACCCAAGAGATCTCACTCGAGCTCAGCCATTGCAGGGCCCAGAACCGGGGCAACACGCATTCAGCCCGCGCGAGGCGACGGATGAAGCTTAGAAGGGAATAAAAAGGAAGCAGCAGAGGGAGCTAGGCACGAGATAAAAAGCCATTCACACGTGGACGTCGCACAGATACCATACCACCACCAACGGTAAGGATAAAAAAAAATTTTAAACCTCGAAAAATAAAAATAAAAATAAGGAGGGCCCGACATTTTGCAGAAAGCAAATATCGAGTGAGCGCAGCCACCAATTGTCGTCCGACGGGAGATGGGACGGCAGGGAGACCGAAGGCGAAGGGAAAAGGAGAGAGACAAGGCCTGCCTCGACCGCATCAGACCAACTAGCCCCTTTGCCTTTGGGCGGACTGGCCAGTCGCGAAGCGAAGGAGGCTCTCTGCAGCTGCAGCTGCCAGCACCACCACCCATCCGCCATCCGCCCATCCCATTGCGCAGATGGAGGAGGCCAGTCGCAAGTCGCAGGGAGTCGGTGCTCTCGGGCTCGCGGTGGGAGCTGCCGAGGAGGCACATGGAAACCCAAGTCTAGCGCAGGCGGGCTCGTCGTCGTCCCTACGACTGTAGCAGGTGGTAGCTTGTCTCACTTGGGGGAGCTGGGCTGGGTACCCGCCTAGGTAGATAGACAGGGAGGGCAGCAAGGCGCGCGGCCACCCCCGGAGCCAGGCTGCGAAGGGCAGAAACAGGTCGAGGGGCACTAGGGTTTGGCTCCGAGGAAACCGAAAATGGCGAGGGCCGCATCCCTCCCTTGGCTGTGTTCGGCCGTGCTGGGGTTTGGGTCGAGGTCGAGGTGGGGCCTGGCTGGGTCCCGGAGTTACCCCCAATTCCCACCACTGTCTCGTCCTGCGGGACACCCGAACAGACGACAGAAGAGACAAAAAATACAAATCAGATTTTCTCAAAATGGTCAGCCTGGCAACCTACCTACCTACCCTCGCAAGATGCATCGCGAATCCGTCCAAGGTTATTTTGGACATGGAAACGGACATCTCGCAAGACGGAAACAGTGGGGTTTTTGCACAACTCCCTGCCGTTCGTTTTGTCGCCAAAAACCCTGGTGATGAGCCAGTCCAACATTTACCTTGGTACTCTTATCGCGTCAGGTTTCCGTTCTTGAGAGGAACGGCGGGGTGTGACCGGTGACAAAAGAAAAAAACAAAGATGAAAAACGAAAAGTGGAAAGAAAAAAAGGTTATGCAGGCGACCTCCATCCAACCAACATTCACGGTTCAGGCTTCGTAGGCTGTGCGTGCTCGCGTGAGTGTGTGTGCATGTGTGTGCGCACGCGCGTATTGTACCTCTCCCTCCCTCCCCTCCGCGCAAGCAGGGGGAACCCCGTCGAGATTTCCTGATTTTCTGCTGCGGCGGACTCTCCACAGGATGAACACGTCAAGCGCGGCCGATCAAGAGCGCAGGTCTGTTCGAATGTCTCGGCCCCAGGATCTATCCGCCCGATATAGAAGGGCCTGTCGTCGTGCTCCCCTTGGCCCTTTTTGTCTTTTGAGAGTTCACTCACACAAACGGAGCCGGGGTGAAATAAGAACTCCGAATGCAACGCAAGGCTGGCGCGCCGCCATCATCTGATGATCACGACGAGGAGGGAGAGAGACAGGCAGGTCTCTTCATACATACGACACGCGCAGGGCGGGCCCTGACTCTCCATCGCAAACCTCCCCCGCGCGGCGGAGGAGGGCCTTTGTGAGTTCGGTCTGAATTTACCCAGCCTATGTAGGTGGGAAGAACCACCAGACTTCGAGGCCCGCTCGATGACTGGATGACAGGCCGGCCGCCCATGGGAGTGTGTAGCGGGGGCCTGTCGAGCATTCGATTCGTCCTCGTATCTTTTGTCCCCTCTCCTTCTTGCTTTCCCTTTAACCCCTGCAGCGCGCGGGTAGAACTGACTCTCTTGTGCAGCCTGCCCGCGAATGGCTGCCGCCGCTGGGGAATTGAGTTGTGCAGCGGGCGGAGGGAGGGGGGGAAGAGAACGAAGAGGGTATATGAAAGGGATAAAGGGTATAGGACGGTGGTGTTCTGAGATGTGGTTTGGACGGCTTGACGTTGAAAAAGAAAAGCGGGTTTCGTTTGAGGTCGACTTTTAGCTCGCGGCTGTGGCGGCCCTGATTGGGCGGTGCCGGGCGACGACGCAGGGGGCTCCAGCCCGGTGCAACCCTCCCATTCGGCTGGCAGCACCTGCAGAGCTGCAGCTCTTGTCGAGGTGGGGGAGCCCTCCTCGCTAGCGCTGGCCGACTGGTTGGTCCGACGAGGCCGGGGCGGGTGGAGGCGGGACGGCGAGCCACCAGAGCCACCCCATCGCAGCCCATCATGGTTTGGGCAGGGGGGCTGACAGGGCCCCCGTCCGTCTCAGATCTGTTACAGAAGGGCCCGCCATCCCTGTCGCGACGTGTCCGCCACAGGCCCTGCGGTCAGTCAGTCAACCACATCGACACCGTCCGACTCTCGCTCCGACTCTTCGCTACCTCTGCCCTGGGCGACGAGAGGCGCCATCAGGTGACACCCGCCCCGAGGCGGAAACCATAAAAGCTCCGCCGCCAAACCGCCGCGCCCACACGTACCGCGACGGTGGTCCACCGCGCCCGAGGACTGGGGTCGCGATGGGGAGGAGCTCGGTTTCGCTCGGCTGCGATGCCTGGGCAACGGGACAGCATGTGCCTTGTTGATATCTGACATTCGCCGCCAACACCGTCCTTTGCGTGCGATAGCAATAGCGGTCTGTCTGGGCCGGGCGGCATTCGGCTCTCCAGGCTAGGTGCGGAGACGGCATCTGTCAGCAGCATCATTGATGGATGCTTTTTGGCTCGCGGGGATTTTTGTCCCTTCTCAGTGCTTTCCCCGACGTCACAAGCCGGCTCCGACCATCCGAAAAAGAGGGGCGGTGTCAACTCTTCTTTTTGTCACGGATTCATGACGTTTTATTTTCTCACTTCGTTGGGCCCCCCTCTCTTCGCACCCCAGTCGGTGACATGGCGACGGCTCAACGGCGTCGTTGGTGCGGCGGTAGTTCAACCCCGTGGCACAAACGCAATTGAAGCAAACAAGAATCTCCAGGGCTCGACGCGACACGATGGGCCGGAGATCCATCCGCGTCCCTCGCTCCCTAGTAGAAATCTCGAACCACCCGGCCAGCCCAACTCCTGAACCGCTCCTGATTTTCCCTCGGTTGCGTATGGAGTTGGTTTGTTTCCCGCTGGCGCGCGAGCCACATGCTCTCATCTCAACACGTACCCTTCCCGCTCCCAAACCATGGATCTTGATCACCTTGTCCTTTCCAACTTGGCTTTGTTTGACGGGCCCGGCGATCCACCGGATTGTTTTGTAATTCTCTGGCTTTTGTTCTCGTCGCTGCCCTCGACGCAATCGTCGACGTGATGTCCAGAAGTGTTTGCCCCGCCGCCAAACATCAGGAGGCTGTCGATCCAGCTTTTGCGAGTTTCCAACCTTACCTCGCCCCGCCCACAACGGCGACGCTCGCGAGATTTGACATTTCGAAAGATACACGATACACAGCTGCTGAAAATGCACATTGGATGGCAGTTGCAACAGCGTTCCCCATCCTTGCTCAATGGCACTCCACCAAGCGTAGGAAAAAAGAAGCACAAGAAAAAATGTTGTCAGTGCAACGCAGCCGACACACAGACACCCGCAGGCTCCCCTTTGGACATGGCCCACATCACAGCTCAAAAGCCGGCGGGCGGCAGAGAAGGACCGCAACAAACCGAGGTGCTGCCGCGCTTTGATGCCTTCAGCCCAGCTCTGCCTCCCGAGCCCCTCCCTTGGGAGGCCATCATGGTCGATCAGAAGACCCAGGGCAGGGCGACAGGTGACTGAGTGCCAGGGACGCAGCCAAATTACCCGCATCCCGCCTCCCTAGTCAGTTAACCTTGCAGGTGGCGTCTTTGCGTCCCGCATCTGGCCATTCGTGTGTGCTGTCCTCCTGTGAGCCAGTGTCTGCCGAGTCTCGGCGGCAGCAGACGGATTTTCGTGGCCTACTGTGTACGCGTCTCCCAGCCGCGGCATCCCTCCTCCCTCTTGGCAAGGGAGTGGACTTGGTGACTTGTTGGTAAGCCCATCCCATCTAAATGCCCGCCCGATATGTGTGCCAGGTTAATGCCTGCCCCCGGCGGCAAGCCCAAGAGCCAGTCGCGCAGTCGCGATCGAGGGGCGCCGGCGTTGGCGCTGGCTGTGCTTTGCGGTCCAGATTAAAACTCATTTTATAACCCACCATGTTCCCTTCCATGGGTGCACGTTGATTATTGTCGTAATGCGGTCCTTTGTCAAAAGAACGGGCTCTCGACTCAGTTGTGTTTGTTGACCCGCGGGCGACGACGCTGCACCGAGGGAGCCAATTCCCACCTTGCCCGCGCTTGCACTAGCCTCAACCGTTGGACGAGACTGGACGAGGGACCAGACGACTGACGCAAGAGTGGACCGAGACTTTTTATTTTTCTTGTTCGTTCGGCTCCCCACGGACGCGCTCAAGCCGATCCCTTGCCTGGTGGCTTGCAAGGCCTCTTGGTGCTTAGCCGTAGTAGTAGTAGTACATGGGATTGTTTACGACATTGTAACGGGTGGCGATGTACCCTCTCGAGCAGGGTGTTGCGAATAGGGACGTGCATTAGCTTGGGGATTCACTCTCCAGCTCACATGCAGAACATCAGAGCACCTGCGAGGGAGAGACGCAGGGATGATTCGTACATACCTGTTCGGTACCTGCATCCATCTCAAGAGCTGGCCCTCTGGCGAATCGACGGCTCGACGCGCGTGAGGTTTGCAACCACTAGGAAGAGACCAAACTCCATTTCTGACCGTGACAGCCCACCAGGGGTTCCATCGACGCCCCGCTCCTTGCTCACGGCAAATCGAGATGGTCGCCCAACTCATCCTCTGTTGTGGTCTTCTCAGCCTGGGCTGTCTGGCTGAAGTGTTGAGTGTCTCTCTCTCTCCTCAAAGGGCCTCGCGACGACCTGCCTGCCCCTCCCCTGCTCGTGGCTCGATTAGACAAACGTCAGTCAGCAAAGACAAGACTCCACCGTCCCAAGTCTCGATTTTTGCGCGCAACTCAACCTCGTCCCGTCTCCGATTCTCGATTTCTATCTTTAGGGTTGTGGCGTACGCGGTTTTGAAAACACCTCGTCTCGTTTCTCCTTCCGTTTCCTGTCCCTGCCCAAGGGGGTGGGAATACCACGTCCCCAACGTTGGATTGGCTGCACCCGACCGACACCTCTCACCTTTTACCGAGTAGAAGAAGAAGAAAAAAAAGATACGGAGAATGCCCACCGCGGCGGGGCCCCCTCCCCGCGGGTATAGGGCGGGGATGCGACTCATGTTGGGTTGCGGCTTTCACGAGCAACGGACACAGAGCTACATACGAACTTTCGCACAGTAGCAGGCACGACTTGGGAGTGAAAATGGAAATTGGATTGGCCTGCGCGCCCGCGCCATCGCCTCGCATCTGCACGCAAGAACCCACATCATCTTCCTTTTTTTTTTCCACAACCATCGCATAGCCGCCTCTCCCGTCTTGGGAAGGTTGCAATGATGGATGGGGAGAGAGAGCCCAGCCAGGCTGGCGGGGACGGCCAACTGAGCTAGCCCAAGCAAGCAAAGAAGCAAAGAATAAACCAGCTTCTACGCGCATTCGATGACTTGTTCTGTGGGGGCCTTCCTCCGTCCGCCCCTGTCCGGACAGCCCGTGACAAGGAGCAGGCTGGCTGTTTCGGACGCATTACAACGCTCGACGTTTTGGGAAATTGTTGCTGCGCCATTAGCCGCACCGCCGAGGGGGGCTATAATCTGGCTTGCCTTATGATTGTCGAGGGAAAAAAAAAAAAAAAAAAAAGGCACCGGCCGCCGCGCCTTTGCGCTCTCCCTCCCCAATGATGACGCGACAAATCCCCAGAGGGGGCGGAGCCGACGAGGGAGGATGAGGAGCATGGGCCAAAGGGGAGAGGCTCCGGCACACATCGGGGAGAGAGAGAGAGAGAGAGAGAGGCCGCCGCCGTCGCTGCGCTCTCCCGATGGGCGACGCGTCTCCATCCATTCTCGGGTTCGAATCGTCACGCCCTCCTCCCCAAGTTTCCTGATCTGGGAAGGGCTGCCCATTTCTGTTCTGGAGCCGCTATGTCATAACGGGCAAGTGGAAGGAACAAAACCCCGGCTGCCTTTGTTCGTATCCTCTCTCTCCTTTGGGCTTCTTTCTGCCTCGCCAGGCCCCCCGGTGGAGATGGCATCATGCTTGCGCTCGCCTCCCTCCTTGTTTTTTTTTATTGCTTTTTTTTGCCTTGTTTCCCAAGTTTAATCTCCTTGGATCTTGGATCGGCGGTTCCGACTCTGGGGGAAGCCGCGCCGTGCCCGCTGGCGAAGACACGAAAAAAAATGCCCGACGAACTGTTTGGTTTCTCGGGAGGATTTTCCCCCTAGATCTCCCCTTTTCCGGTCCTTGTCTAGGCGAGCCCACAAACGAAACTTCCAGCGTAGGATTGTTGATGCGATAGGGTGATGTTTATTTGGTCAAAAGTCTTTTTTTATCCTTTTAATTGTTTTTTTTTTTTTCTTTTCTTCCTTGTGAGCCTGGGGTCTTATCGACGTGTTTGATGTTGAACTCAGCCCCATCACCCCTTCCACACTCGTTGGTTCAAGGGGCACAGCCAACTAAATTCTAGCTGCCGCATAGAGGTGCACTCGCCCACTCGCCTCCTGAGGCTCGTCATCCCGCGCAAAAAAAGGGGCTGACCGCAGCTGGAGAAATCAGCCCATCGAACCGTGGGGCTGAGCCCCGGCAGCCTGGCCTCTTTGGAAATGACATTGCAGCCCTCATGGCGACATCGTGGCCATGTCGACATGCGGCTCCTTGAACTTCGACGTCCCTCACCCTCACATTTGCCACCGCCCACTAGCCAGATTTCTCAGATGTCGGTTCTCCTTGGGTGCGTTCCCCCTTTGATTTCCACAGCCCCTTTCTCGTTCCCCGACGCTTGTCGGTCCCCGCCGGCTGCTACCTATTGCTTGTTGATTCGCTTCCACACCTCCGACTCGGCGGCGGAGAGCTTGCTGCCAGCGGCCTGCATGTACTTCTTTGCCGAGCCCCACACCCCCTCGCCCTGGTCGTCATCGCTTGGAGCCGCCGCACCGCCCCCGTAGGGTTGGTACTGGCCCGCGTAGGGAGATGAGATGGCGTTGTTGGGGTGCGGGTAGGTGCCCGTGCCCGTGCCCGCGGCTCCGCCGGCCGGCAGTTGGGTGACACCAGTGTTGCCCCTTCCAGGCAGTGGCCTAGTGGCGGTCGCGGTGCCGCCGTAATGGAGAGGGACCGTCGGGGATGGGATGGACATCTGCGGCGGTGGGTACTGCGGGGCCGCAGTCGGCTCCGGGGCCGCCGGTGGTTGGTGCGCGTCGCCGGCCCGGGGAGGAGGCGGCACTGCTCCCGGCTGCGGGGCCGGCGGCGATCCAGCTGGCGCTGTGAGGGAGCCCGTGGGAGCTGGGATGGATGGGACCGCGCCTGGCTGCGCTGGCGGGTACTCTGAGGTCCGAGTGGGCTGGTTGCTGGCCGCTGCGGTTGTTGTCGCGGGCGGCGCCTGAGGTGCGGGCTGCTTCTCAGCCTCGCCAGCGGCAGTCTGCGGTGTGACCCCGGACGCCTTGCTGGCGTTTATGGGACTCTTTGTGTAGATGGGGATTGGCGGCATGGTGTTCTGGGCGATGATGCTTATGCGGTCTATTTCGAGGCGGCTGGGCCTGATTGCAATGATCTGCGAGGCAGAAGAGAAAATGTTTCAACTCGGCATGAACCTGGGTATTGCGGGAGTGATTTATGGGTGCCTGTCCGGCGCGGTCCTTCGATTCGTCAGTCGGTAGAGAGGACACATACGTGCCACAATCGTCTGGTGAGCGTGTTCGTTTCCCTTGCGTGTCTTGAAAGCGGCGGTTGCCTCTTCAGGCCGCGCATACGTCATCGGTGAGTTCGCCCGTCTGTCAGGTGACCCTGCGTCGAGCGAGATTGCACTGATGCCTTTCTTTATCTGAACGCCCTCGCTTCGGCTTCAGCCTCCCCCAGCCTCCGGGCTGATTTAAATGCAGTGCTCTGCGGAACGGGGCTCTAACCTCGATGCACCTACATGCACGGAAATACAGACGCATCAATGCGTTTGCATCGGGGACTCGACCCGGACCTCGGTGTTGAGCATGTTCGCCCCATTCTCTCTTCAACTCTGGGAATCTAGTCACGTATCCGCGTTCACTCTCCTATAGGCGCCTATTCGACAAGACTACCACCAGCTTGAGCTCGCCCACGCTTCGCTGGTGGCCCCTATCGAGCATCACGTCGCCTCGCTATCCATAAACTCCCCTACGCGCAAGACTTGGCCGATCAGCACCCGGCACTTGCCCGTGAATAAGACAGGCAGTTACTCGAGCTGGAAAACATCCAGGCGCTGTCACTCTGCAGCACAATAACTACATCGCCTATCCGTCTCTGGTATAGAGAAAGCCCACACGAGTCCGTTTTAGACCTACCCCATGTGCATTGCACTGACCACACACCCAGGAGCTCCAGCGCATGTTCTGAGAGACACCCGTGTAACCGTGCGATGATCGCCGGCGATATGCATGTACTTCTGCGGCCAGTGCGACCATTAAGCCTTGTGGTACTCATGCGCCCCGCGGACTCCCTCCGGTACTTCTTAGTTTTGCATCCCCAGCCGGCCGTGGCACGCACGCCGTCCGATTTGCCGCTGGATGCCGCCCGTGTCTTCAGCTGCCTCGGCTGCGTAGTCCGCTTAGACCGGATAGGGTCGTTAGTTATGGCCTTGAGTTCAGATGTCTGCCGCTCCGGGTTGAGTAACACGGGCTACGGTGAATACGTTCGAGGTAATGCTGCTTCGAGTCACACCACACGGTCCAAGCACTTCTCCCTCGACGGCTTGGATCTTGTAGGGGTGGTGCTGGGTTGGGTGATTCGAGCTGTGAAATCGTTCGCGATACTAAGGGATGTAGATGGTACCACTAGGCTGAGGCGTCCAGGTACAACTAGCAGAGAGTATCCAGCAGGCCATAGGCCGGGAAGCGGCTGCTATTTCGTGTTTGATAAGGCCGTGTCTGTATATTCCTCTTGTTTCGGTCGGTGTGATCGATCACGTCCGGATCTGCCACTGCCGCTGTACCACACACCACACAGACAATGGCGTTTGCGACCAAGACTGGCTCGCAGACCAGACAGGCAACACAGGACGGCTTCTATACTATTTACGTTCGTAACTCCATTTTAACGCATACCCTCGATAACACATCGGCTATTGACACACTGTCGGCGAGCTAGGCTAGCGAAAACGTGTTATTCGAGCGCCAGTTTGTTTCCCAAGAGCCTCAAGGAGACAATCTCGAGATTCCCAAAGACGATAAATGTCTGGTACGGCAGTTCCAGAATTAAACACATACTAGTATTCTGATAGTCCGAACATATCAGGTGCTATGCTACCCCAGATTTTCTTGTCCTTTTGGCCGAAGCAGATGCGGTCTATCCTCACGTCTACAGATCTTTCGCCTCAGCTCAAACCGGGTTCTGATGACAATCCTAATGGCCGAGTCGCGAATGTCAAACAGGTGTAAGAGCTACGAGTGCCCTCACTTGGCCTACGCCTCGTTTCCTCGCAGGACGCCATCGCCTTGGTTAACATGCAATATACAAGACCATCCTCAGGTTAGATAACGCCGAGGAGAATAGTGATGCGGAGTCTCCCCCATCCCACCGGCTCATCGACGCTTGCCCTTACATGCCTGTGCCTAGGTATCTTGTATCTTCAACGCGGGGAGGTTTCCTGCTTGGATATCCTGAGGCGGGCACTTGTGCCTGTGGATAGGTTTGATAAAGGTTCTCCACGAAAAGGCTGAGACCCACAAGCCGCTGGCAGGCGGGCCTCTGATTGCGAGCTTGAGCGAATAAGGACTAAACTGGAGATGATTTTCGCGACATGCATGGATCCATTATTTTGTCCAACTTGGAGAAGCAGAGGAGCTCACAGGCCGTGTGTGCGACGAGGTTCAGAACAGAGTTGAGTGCAATTGAGCGGAGCTGGAGCCTCAAAATTGTCCACCACCTGCGACTCCGCCCCTCATTCCCCGATCAGACTCCCGGACTCCCATGCAACAAACCCATCACCCTGCCCATCCGCAGCATCCGCTAGCCGCCACTTGACCGCGAGACAAGATCGCCACGGAGCCGTCAAGATGGTTGGCAAAGTCAGCGAGCGCGTCCTCCTTCGGGAAGGTGAGTTTGTCGCGCATGCCGCGCCGTGGTGCTCTTTTGCCACTCCCAGTCTGTCCCTTGGCTGACGAGCGTCCTCCGCAGGACTGGAGCGTACCGACAATGGCATGAAGCAGTCGAGCTGGCCTGATGTCTCGCAGATCAACCAAAAGAACTACTACACGTACACCGCCTCGCCGCCGCCGCCGTTTCCTGACCGTTTCACTGCTGACAGCTTGGAAGAGAGTACATGAAGCGCGATGATCAGGTCCTGGCGCTTCGTCTCCAGGGCGATGCGACGCGCGACAGGCTAGTACAGAACGCAAAGGATCGCGACCGCGCCCTCAACCAGCATGGCGACCTCCCGCTGCCCGTGCCCGATATGCAGGCCGATGACGGCCCCGCCCCGACTCCGAACACCCTCGACCCGTCCAAGATTATCGTCATCCACCCCGGCAGCCAAAACCTGCGCATCGGCTTTGCCAGCGACGCCCTACCCAAGACAGTCCCCATGGTCGTCGCCACAAAGTGGCCCCAGACCGAGGACGAGGAGCACGAGGCGCTGCCGCGCCGCCAGTTCGAGGCCTCGACCCAGGAGCACATGTACGGCGAGGAGTGGTCCAAGAAGTACCAGAAGGTCAGCAATGATCTCAAGGTCGACATGCGCGCAAACAAGCGCAAGGTCCTGCCCAACTCCAAGGAGCTCGTCCAGAACTTCAACCGCCGCACCAAGGGCGAGACGATCCCGAAGCACAACGACCCCATCGAGGTTGAGTGGACCGATGTGAACTCGGGCGAGGATCCGTCATCTGTCGCATCCTGCTTTATTGGACAGCAAGCGCAGCTGATCCCCAACGACTCAACCCCGAAGTTCAAGCTCTGGTGGCCGATACAGTCGGGGTGGCTGAACGAGGACGAGTACACGTCGGCCGAGCGGCTCTACGACGACTTCGAGACCATCCTAGACAGGGCGATTCGTCAGGAGCTAGGGCTGACGCGCAACAGCACATGGCCGCAGTACTCGTGTGTCTTTGTTATCCCGGACTTGTACGACAAGAAGTACGTTGAGGCGACCCTGCGGTCATGCATGACCTGGTTCGAGTTCAACAAGGTCTGCTTCATCCAGGAGAGCATGGCAGCCACTTTTGGCGCCGGCTACACCCAGGCATGCGTCGTCGACATGGGTGCGCAGAAGACGTCCATTACGTGCGTTGAGGACGGCCTTTGCGTCGAGGACTCACGCGTAAACCTCAAGTTTGGCGGCTACGATGTGACCGAGACCTTCATCAAGATGATGCTGTACGACAACCTGCCCTACGAGGACATCAACCTGCGGCGACGCTACGACTTCTTGCTAGCCGAGGAGCTCAAGATCAAGTACGCGACACTGTCTCAGGAGAACATCAAGGTGGTTGAGAACACATTCCACGTGCGCGCGCCCAACCAGCCGACTCAGAAGTATAGCTTCAAGCTGTACGACCAAGGCCTGCTGGCCTCAATGGGCTTCTTTGACCCATCAATTTTCGACAACAGCACCAAGCTTCGTGGCCGGAGGAAGCTCATCGACAGGTCCTACAACGCCTACGACGTCGAGTACCCAGACGACCCGACGTCAGCCGCACAGTTCGCCGCCTTGGCCCACATCAAGCCCACAATCGGGGCGGCCACGACCAACGGGGCCTCGGGAGCCCCGTCGCAGGAGATGCCGACGCCGGGCAAGGAGAAGCCTCAGCCGTTCAACTACCTCAACCGCGGCGCCGACGCAAACGGAACACCGATGGGGTCCAACGCGCCATCGCCAGCCCCGGAGGGTGCCAGCACCCCTGTCCCTGCGCCCTTTGTGTTTACCGGCGGCAAGGACACCAACGGCGCCAGCAGCCCGGCACCGAACGGCAGGAACGGCGGCACCCCCGCCCCGTCGTTCAGCGGGCCGGCGGGCTTCGCCAACGGCACGGGCGCGCCGGCCCAGCAGCAGGCGGCGGCGGCGCCCGTCATGTTCATCGAGAACCTGGCGCGGACGCAAAAGGCGCTCGCGGTGGAGCGCGACTCGGTGCTGCCCGTGGTGCCGCTCGACATCGCCATCATGATGTCGATCCAGAACGCGGCCAAGGGCGAGGACAAGAAGCTGCGCGACCTGCTCGGGTCCATCATGGTCATCGGCGGCGGCGCCAAGATCCCAAACTTTGCCCCCTACCTCGAGGAGAAGCTCAAGGCGCGCCGGCCGGACCTGTTCGACCGCATCCTCGTCAGCCGCAGCGCCCGCGACATGGACGAGCAGGTCGTCGTCTGGAAGGGCGCCAGCGTCTTCGCCAAGCTGCCCACCAACGACTCGTGGATAACGCCGCACGAGGTTGAGAGGCTGGACGCGAGGGTGCTGCACCACAAGGTCCTGTGGGCTTGGTAAGCCCGGTTTTTCTCTCTTGGAAGGGATGTGGATTGGAATTTGATGGATCAGGGAGTGAGGCGCTGCGGGTTATAATTTATTTATTGTTCAAAATGCTGGTATACGCACATCACTTTGACGAGGCATGGAAAGTATACCAAATGCGGGAAGGTCAGCGTCTATGTTTTTCTTTCTCTTTTTGTTTGGCGTTTGTCTTGCGACATAGCGGTGCGGTTGTACCGTTTTTCGGGCCCCATCTACAGGTATAGAGTACTGGCATACCACTCATCGGCTGGATGCAAGCCGTCGAACGCGTCGAAATCTACGTAAAGTCTAGGTTCTAGTCGCGAGGGTATCATGTTCACCATTATGTGGGGGCGTTGTATGCCAAGAATGTATGCTCGCCTGCTCGGCAAATGAAATAATGGCCTCTCGGTGGGTGAGAGACATCCGGGCCCTCAACTGCTTTTGTGATTCCTACCACCTCATCCCACTGACGTACCCCGCCTAATACAGCTTCTTTGTAATCTTGACCAGGACCAGGCCTTTGGTCTCCATGCCCTTGGCGTCGAGGAGGCGCACGAGGCGGTATCCCACCCGGAGGCGGTCGAGGCGCACGCAGGCCCAGGCCGAGAGGTCGTCGCGGCCAAGCTCGTCGTCGCGCACCGTGACGCGCACAAACGCGAGCTCCTCGACGACGCCGGGGACGGCCGAGAAGCGGAGCGCCTCGCCGCCAAAGTCCGGGTCCACGCCGCGCTGCGTCTTGGTCTTGAGCTTGTACTCACCCTCCTTCTCCCTGGCCTCGACCGCCGGCGCCGGGTTCCCGGGTTCGCCGCCGTGCCGCTCGCCCGGCTCCTCGACGTGCAGCTCTACCTTGACGTAGGGCCGGAACGACTTTGGGTTCTCGTCGCCCATCGGCAGCGGCAGGCCCTGGCCCGCGAGGACCTCGACCGTCAGGTCCAGCCTGCGGTGGGCCACGGCCGTCGCTTGCGTCTCACCCTTGGTCGGGTCGCCTGCGGCCGGCGTCTTGGCGCCCCTGTAGCCTATCATGGGATGTCAACATAGCTAAGCCCACGCCGTCCTTTGCATAACCCTTGTGGAAGGATTTGGAGACAAAGGCCCAGAACCAACCTTCAGGCTTAAGCACATATCCGTTTGTGCCCGCGAACATGCCCTCGTTGAGCATCATGCCCTCATCCCAGTTCTGCCAGTTGAGTGCGACGACCTGGATGCCCTTCCTCCAGAATACTACTGGATCCAGGTTGGAGGACTTGATTCGCAAGCCTGAAGGGTAGGTCCTCATCAGGAAGTGCTTGTTATGGTCAAAAAGAGCCTTGGGTGACTTCTCGTGGACTTCTAGGACGCCTTTTTCGGAGACCGAGAATATGTGTGTCGGCATCGTTGCCTCGGGCTGCGTAAGACTTTTGAAAGAGACACCGCGAGTAAAGATTCCCAGCTGGCTTAGGGCCTGGATGATTTTGGACTTCTTTTTCGGCTTGTGGTCTGGTGCTGCCGTGGCGGGCGGCGCAACTTCATCTTCATCCGCAGCTTCGTCTACGGGAGACACGGGGACTTCGGCTTCCAGCCCTGGAGGAGCGTATTTAACTTTGATCAAGATTTTATTTCGCAGTGTCTCGGGAGCAGGCAGGGCCTTGGCGTCCTCCTCTGGTTGTGGCAGCAGATACTGCAGTATTTCACTTTAGTGGAAGCTCTTCAAAGGCTTGGGATTCGATACAGAGGCTGTAGGAAGCGTTACGTACCCCTTCGAAGGCCTCCTGCATGATATCAACCATGCACTGCTGTTGCTGCGGTCTACAATGCACCTCAAGGCTCACAATCAGGGGAAGGTCTGAGGTGGTGAAGGCGTCGTCCCTGATGGCGTAGCAAACATCGCGAAATGGGACGTCTTTGGTTAGGGTGTAGCCGTGATACACCCTGGGCTCAACCACACCGGCCTCGGGGGTCGGGGTCTTTTTCAGCACGGCTTCGGGTTCCTGGCCCGTCTCGGCCGCGCCACCACCCCCTGAAGCGGAGCTAGAGAAGGTGGACGCTGGCGATAGAGAAGAGGATGACTGCTGTTTGGGCTCGGTCTTGCCATCGACAAAGTGGCCGAGCCGCTTGCCTAGTGATGTATCCTTGAAGCGGGCGGTCAGGGATCTGGGCAACTTCTCCTTGACCTTGTTGACGCGCTCCTTGCGTTTGGCATATTTTTCCGGGTCGCCGGCGCTGCTAATGCTCGAGACATCTGCATCGGACTCGTCGCCGTCCCAAACGTCAACCTCGATGCAGCGGCAGCCGCGAAGGAGCACGTTTTTGTAGGCATCTGTACTGGAGAGGCTGTAAAGCTGGTTGCCGGTCAGGTAGGTGTTGTGGCTGGAACTGATAAAGTAGCTGGAGAGAGGCCACGAAAGATCCTGGTCCTTGGCGGTGCCGATAAAGCTAGAAGTCGGAGATGTCATGTAAGCGAGGAAGCCATTGAAGTCGAGCTCCTTGCTGGCGGCCAAGGGGCTGTCGGACTCGGTGTCGTCCTGGACATGGCGCAGGAAGGTTGCGACCTGCTCCTTGGACCAGGTCTGGCTGTCCTTGTGTTCGTGGGTCTTGTAGATCCTGGTCAGGTGGGCGACGAGGGCGGCATTGAGGATCGGAACGGAGTGAGCCTCGCCGCTGACACCGCCTCCAGCCTGCTGGGCGCCCTGCTGGGCTTCCGGGGCTAGAGACATGTCTGCAGGTAGGCGAGGCTTGGTGCGACGCTGCGCACAGCGTCTGCGAGTTGCCGAGACCGTAGGGCGTGTCGTGTATCCGAGGCAAATGCACAAGGGATGCTGGGTGGTGGTGGCGGCCGTCACGCCAGGGATGGACGGGGTCGGTCTTCTTTCGGCGCTGCTGCACGAAAAGGCCGATTCTTACGCAGGTTTATGCTGGCTACGGGCAGGTTCAATTCACGGTGGCGCACCGGTCAGACGGAGAGTGGGCGACTAGGTGGGCGGGGTCTAGGTGGCTACGACTGACGGACGGACTGTCGCTGTTGTGTGATGTGGACATGAAGCTATCTTGAATTCGGGCGAGTATCAGATTGATAGGGGCAGCAATGGTGTCAACGTCACCCCGCCCCCGCCCCGCCCGCGGCTGATAGGGGCCTGGTTGGACCATTGCGGTGGAACCGGAGGGGGCATCCGAGGACGGGAAGAAGGCCAACGAGACCAACAGGACCTTGTTGGGCTGGCAGGAGCTGGCTGGCGCAGATTCCATGATTGGAGCTTGGTCATTCAAGGTTGGCTGCACGCACTCAGACTCAGCTGAGTGGCACCTGCTCAACACTTGCGGGTGCAGCTTAGACCTCGACAGGAAACAACGGGCAAAAACTTGGGGGACAGGTTTAGCACAAACAGTCGTTTTGCTATCCATGAGTCAAGCCAAGCACGAGCGCGTTGGAGCCCCCTAGCAGTTTCACAATGGGATACTGCGATTGCCACATTGTCACAAAAAAAAAAGGGTACAGGAAAGACACAGGATAAAGGAATTAGGAAAAGATACAGGAAGGAAAAGACGGGAAGGGGGACAATAGGGTTCCAGTTGGTGTGGTCCGTCAAGCACAGGCCAGGCCGTCCCGACTCGACTAGCCGTCGATCCACCAACATTTTTTTTTTTTTTTTTTTCTCCACGTCGCCGATGCTCGAGTGCGAGGTCGCCCGTCGTGCCAACCTCCCCGACTTTCAAAAGCCGACATCTCGCTTTCGGACCAACAACCTATCACGGCAGGCGGGCGTCCCTTGGTCAGCTGCAGAGCGTCGACCGTCGCCCGCAGTTTCTGAAGCAGATTGGCCTGAGACTTGCCCGCCACCCCCTGTGTGGCTGCTCAAGCGTGCTGGGTTTGTCACACTCGCCCAGCGCCATTCCTGAACAGGCTCTGACTCTATCGCTGTCTCGCCCGCAAGGAGTTGTTGTTCTTCGTTTTCCTTTTTTCTTGCTTCTTTCGGACGAGTCCGCCCGAGTGGCGGCCCTCTGCGTGTGTGATACCAAGGCCTCGATGGCGAGCTGAGAATGCTACCTCAGGCGGATGTCGTGGCCGGCCAGGAGAGGCCACTCTCTCACGCTGCTTTCCGAGCGAGAATACCTGGACTTGACCGCCGCGAGCGCGAGAGATGGGAAAATGAAGGATCCGTGGGAGATCTCGATGTCGCCAGATCGACAAGGAGGCCCTGGCTAGCCTTCTTTTTTTTTCCCTCTCGTCTTTTTTTTTTTTTTTTTTTTTTTTTTTGAGTACGACCGTCATCGGGACCCGCCGTTACCCACGCGATGCTACCTCCAGAGCCACCAGCCGGCCAGATCTCTCTGCCGATGTTCCCGGCTGGCTTTTGGCCCCCAGGGGGGCAACAATTGCCGCGCCCAACCCCTGCACTTCGCCAGCAAGGCGATCACTTCTTCTAGCGTCGTCTTAGCCCGATTTCCCCCTCCTTGGTCCTCCGCCGTCCTCTGCACTCTCTGATATTGCCTCTTCGGTTTGTGCAACAAGACAGAAGCACCGATCGGCCGACTGAGACTTTTTGTTTTGTGCTCTTTCTGCAGCTTTCCCTCATCCGTCTCAGCCAGACGTGGCTGTGTGGGGCACGCCATGCAAAATACAGAAGGCGGGAACAGACAAGTCTGTCTGCAGGTTCGCCAAAGCAGGTTTCTGTCCTTCCCCGATATCCTGTTGGCCCGGCAGGGCAGCAAGGCCCTTAAGGCGGCCAGCATGGCGAACCCTCCAACCTCCTAACCAAGCTGGGTAGGCTTGTTGGCTCGGGTCGGTCTGTAAATCTCCAGCCTATCACCTTCAAATCGCAACACACACACCTCACCCAACACGAGACCATCCCAGCCCCTAGCCATTCGTCATGCCTTGGCTCTTGGATCTACCTTTTTTTTTTTTTTTTTTTTTCCTTCTTCTCTCCCTGAGCAGCGCACATCTCACCCGCCCACCACTCGCCTCCCCATTTTTCTCTCCTCGAAAGAAAGGGAGGAGAAAAATCCGAGGGGCGCACTAGCCCGGTCCCATTGTAGAACGAAGCCACGGGAAACAGAAGACAGAGCGGGCTTCTTTTACACGTTGCGTTCGTCCGTCCCTAGCCCGGCCACAAACTCAGCTCCACCCATGTCCTTCTACCTGTCGTGCTCCGGCAACAAAGAACTGCGCTGCTTGTGCGAGCGTTCCTTCTTGCCCCCCTCCTTCCTTTTTTCCCCCGACGACTCAGGCCCAGGCCGTGGTCCAAGGTAACGCAGGCTGGAAGGCCATGGAATCATCCCGCCTTGCCGGTTTTCCGGACAAGGCTGCTGGAACTCTTTCTCGCGCATGCGGGAAACGGCCCATAAATATAGATTGATATCACTCTTTCGGGTGTCATCGGGTCCACGCCTGAGAAATTTCTGGTTTCCCACATCGACGACATCATCGTCATGGGTCCAGCTCCTTGCGGCTGCTGGGGGGAGCCTGGGGATCCAGGGCAAGTCCCTGGCCTCCCGTCCAACGACTGGTCGGCAGCCCGTCTGCATGGTGTGGCTGGACCCAGTCTGGGGGACAGGGGAACCGTTAAAAGAGGGGGCCGGCCAAGCTTTTGTTTCCCTTTGCTCCCTTGCTCCCCGCCAATCACGATACAATCATGCCTCTGGGCTGATCAGCAACGCTCACCCACCCATTTTTGGTTCGAATGTAAACAGGCGTCCAGGATACATGCCACTCCTCCAGCGCTACCTCTATCTCTTTCTTTCTTTTTCTGCTGTCAATACGGCCTCGCACCGAAGGTTTGCTTTTGGGCAACTGGCTGGGCTCCACCGCCTCTCGCTGTATGTTGAAGTCCGGCACGCGTCCGTCGTCGTGGTCGCCCCGAAGCTCTCGGGGCTTGCTACGTATGCCGGCCTCCTCGTATCGGACTGCATGGTGAAGTGCCTAGATGCTCGGTGCTGCAAGGACAAGGAAGTGCGCGAAGCTGCAGCCAGCTCAAGCAGGACCTGCCAACCTCCAGCCACACCGCGCCGTCCCCACACCCGCCCTGGAACCCAGCGAGTGAGACTGGGCAATTTGTTGATGGCCTGACTTTCCGTCCTGCTTCGCGTTGTCTGCCAGGCCCCGAGTGGTGGCTTGAAGGGCGTGACTGCAGGGCGGGCCTTCGAGCTGCATCCCATCACCATCCTCTTGAGAACGCTAGTGCGTGTCGCCCTTGCCCGACCCCCCTCAAGCCTGCTTTTGCTGCCAAGCCGATCAGCACCAGCCTAGTCGAGGGCAGACCAGAGCTTGTTGGTCTCGGCCGTGCGTCTCGTGCGATGCGACCGGAGGAGGGCCTGGGACGGTATGGGCGGGTTCTACGAAGGGGGAGGATGAGGAGAGCACGCTAGCTGACCCGCTGGTAAGCTGCTGGACAACGTGAAAGATGTCATCGGCACCCCCGCCCCGTCCTTTCTCTCTGCACGGGCATCCGCAGACCAGGGGGCTGGTCATCCCGATGAGCTGGGAGGACGAGACTGGCTCGTCGATATAAACCGGCCCTCTCACCCTTCCTCTCGCCCCCGACTTCCTGTTTCTCTCCATCCCAACGCGGTCCATCCATCCTGCGCAGCAGCCTGCTCTCTCCCGGCTTGACCCAAGTAACTCGTTCGCTAAGGTTACTTGACACCCTTCGTTCAAAAGTCATACCGACTTTCGTTCATACACACCCTCGCTGTTGTCATCATGAAGGCCGCATTCGCTTTCCTGGGCTTGGCTGCCTCGGTCCTCGCGACCGGCGACCACGGCGGCTGGGACAAGGACAAGGGCAAGACCATCGCCAAGACCACCGTTGTTGATGTCGTCTACACCACGGTCTGCCCCGTCACCGAGACGGTCCACAAGCCCGGCAAGACCTACTACACCACCTACACCACCACCTCGGAGGTGTGGACCAAGGTGCCCACCGTCATCTACGAGACCGTCTATGGCCCCGATAAGACGGAGACGGCCGAGGAGGTCGCCCACGTGACCCAGACCAAGCTTGTGCCTGTTACCGAGACCAAGACCATCGACGGCAAGACGGTCTATGTGACTTACACCCAGACGAAGCTGGTTGAGACGGTTGTCCCCACGACCGTCAAAGTCTGTAAGTACCATAGTCTTTCCAGGGAAGAAGAAGGCCGAGACTAACCCTGGGATCTAGACACCACCCACGAGACCACCAATTACGTCAAGACTGACGTTTACACCACCACGACCTGCCCGGTCACCACCTACACGACCGTCGTGGAGGGCGAGACCAAGGTTGTGACCATGACCAACACCATCACCATCAAGGTGACCGACGCCCACACCGTGACCGAGGTCCGCCCCGTCACCAAGACGGAGCACAAGGACGAGACGGTCAAGGTCACGGTGCCCGGCAAGGAGACGGTCGTCGAGAAGCCGACCCACGTCGTCACCGTCGGCGGCACCCAGACCCAGACCATCCCGGGTCCCCCGGCCACTGTCGTCAGCCCGACGACCCTCACTACCTCGAAGCCTCCCCAGCCCCCGGCGACCAGCGCGCCCGCCACCACCCCTGCTCCCCCGGTCCCGGCCGCCGGTGCCCGCGCCGGCAACGCGCCTGCTGTCGCTCTCATCGCCGGTCTCTTCGGCGCTGTTGCCTTCATCTAATTCCCTCTGGGTCACGGTTTTTCCAGTCTCCCGAAAGGGCGGAACCTGAAAGCCTTCCCAGTGTTTTCTATTTTTATCTTATACTCCTGGATGACCTTCACGACACTCATTTCACGCTTTAATGACCACATTTTTTTTTTTTTTTTGATATAACGGATACCATGGAGGACTACTGGCGCAATATTATGACACGGGAACAAACTAGAGCGGGGAAAAGCACACGAAGGGACATCGCAGCCCTGCGGCCAGGCATTCATTTGGGCAGGAGGGCGTCACATTGGACTTTTTGGACTTTTGGGGACGGAGGGAAACTAATCGGTCTGCGTGGAGGGACCAGGTAACTACCTCGATTTTCTTTTCTCAAACATCAGGGGAAGGGCTCGGGCTGGGGCGAGAGGGAGCTATTCTTACTTACAGCTCTTCTCTCTTTATTCTTAATGCGGGGGCGGATGGAGGCGGACATTTCCTTTCCACAGCTACACCTTCTGTGTACATATCGAAGTTGCTCTCAGGGGCGAGCGATACCCAATTCCGGACGTAATACCTCGCGGAGAGGGAAGACCATGGGACGGGCCGGACTGTCAGACCAGACGAGAGGACTCGGGGCTAGCTAGTATTAATTAATCTTTACACCATCGTCAGATCAAGCTTGCGGCCGAGGGACGTGTTCATCGGAAAGCTGACGAGAGTCAATGCGAGCCCCGGAGGCGAAAAAAAAATCGAGGCAGAAGAAATAACACTGGCCAAGGGCAGGTTTGGGAGGGAGAGGTAGCCAGCAGCACCCTCGAGATGTTGTACAACAAAACATGTCTCGCCTCCACGCATGTTTTTGTGTCACCACAGGATGATCCTCCCTCACTCCCAACCGCGCATCATGCTTGGCCCAAAGTCTCTGCCGATCTTCCGCCTCAACGGCGATAATCCTAGTACTGCCGGCATTGAGCGGGGGACACATGGAGCGGCAGGAGAGAAAGCTCCTTGCGTACGTCATGGAACTGGAATGGAGGGTGGTATCGGGATGCGAGGCCGGATTTTCTTTCCTTTGATTTTGTTTTATTTTTTATTCTCGTTTGTCAGCTGCACTTCTCGCCAACCTGTCCCTCGGCCTGTCACACCATCTCTTGCGCGGGCTTGAAACACCCGCAACACGATCGGCGCCTTGGGAATCGAGCGGGCCGAGCGAACTGTCGTTTTCTGTGCGATTTGTTGTTTTTGTTTTCAGCTGACACCTTTCTCCCATATTTTTTTGATAGCAGACTGATGTAGCCCCCTAATGCAGTTAGCTCGATCTTGACGAATATCGGTCTTGTGGAGGAGGTATGAGCTCGGCGTCTAATTGGCCAATCGATTGTCAATTGCAAAAGCTTTTCTCCGCTTTTCTTGGCTTTGGTCCTCGATCTATACCGGATTCGGGACTACATCAAATCTTTTTGCTAAAAAAACGACAAATCGCACAGAAAACGACAGTTCGCTCTACCGCACTCGATCCCCAAGGCAGCGATCGAATGCGGGGAGTCTCTTTCCCAATTTCCTTTTCTTTTCTTTTTTTTTTTCTTTTTTATCAACAGTCCAACCAGGTTAGCCGGCATCATGGGACACAATCAACCACGACGCCACCTCCTCCCGCACAGCACTGCTGATGCCACTTCTCTGGGCGCACCAGATCAGGGCCTCTTCAGCTCAATGATGTAGTACTCCTCGACGACGCCCTCGCCGATGGGCTCCTGGCCGGCCAAGAGCTCCTTGTGCGCGTAGCCCGAGCCCTTGGCGATCTGGTAGATGGCGTCGCGGTTTGCGTAGGCGCTGGTGCCCAGCAGGATGACGCCCTTCTCGGTCAGGTAGTTGTGGGCCTCGGCGATGAAGCGGCGCAGCAGCTTGTACTCGCCGTCGAACGTCTTCTCCGACTTGAGCTGGTCGGGCACGGTCGAGTCGTACTGCCACGGGTGGTTCCAGAAGATGAAGTCGAAGCGCTGGCCCTCGACCTTGTCGAAGATGTCGCTCTCGATCACGTTGCCCTTGAGGCCGTTGCCCTCGAGGTTCTTGCGCGTCGTCGCGACGGCGTTGGGGTTGATGTCGACGCCCCACACCGTCGTCGAGCCGGCTGCGGCCACGGCGACCGTGTTGAGCCCGGAGCCCACGCCCACCTCGAGCCAGCTGCCCTTGTTGACGATGGGCGGGATGTTTTGCGCGTACCACCACGTCTCGGGGAAGTACTTGGGCGAGTAGACGGTGGGGTGGATGTTGATGGTGAAGCTGCCGAACTTTGCGTCGTACGGCTCCTTGTGCTGCTGCGCCTGGTCGATGAGCTCCGAGATGCGCTTCTCCCACACGTCGCGGGGCGAGGCCTTGGACACGGCGCCGGCGCCGTTGGTCTGTGTTGTGACGGTGGTGGACATTGTGTGGAAGAGGGCCTCTGAAGGGGGGTTAAGTCTTCTTGTTGAAAGAGGAATCAAAGGGTTTTTACGTTGAAGCAGAGATGGCTGGGCTGGCTAAGGGATCAGGAGGCTTTGGCTTGGTGGACTGGGTATCTTGGGTTCTGGACCTGTCCGTCACGGGGAAGGACGGACGGTTTATAAGCTGCCAGCTAGCCAGTCAGTTCGCCAACCAGCCAGCCAGCCAGCCAGCATCAACAAAGCCTAGCCCGACGATACTCCCTCAGCGACGGACGCTCGCCCCGGCACGAGTCGTGCAGCCCGAGTCCAGAAACACATCTCTTGCTTCACTCGGTCTCCCGCGGCCAAGGCCGATGCTGAATCTCAATGCTGCCACCTTGGAGTTGACCCCATCCCACCGAACCCCGCACGCGCCATCAGATCTCGGTGTCACATCGACAGGGGGCCGGCCCGCGCAGACACTCATCCCGCCCCTGAAGGGCGGGCCCTGAAAGGCTTGGCGGGAACTGCCGGAGGGGGAGGACGCTGGCCGTTTCTGCGGAACCATTGGCTGACAGGCCCGATGGGTCCTCCCAGCCGTTGGACCCCTCCTCTGAAATACGGTAAAGATGCCCCTTACGGTAAGGCCCAGTTTCCGTTCGCAGCCTCGGTATCCCTCCACTCTCTTGCTCTAGCCCTCTTCCCTCCTCCGCGGGCGCAGCAAGGACAGACGCCTTCCTTCCTGCGCGGCATATTCATCACGCCATTGAGCGGCTCTATTGGTTTATTTTGTCCAACGCGGCTCTTACTGTGTTGTATTTTTTTTTTTTTTTCGGGTTTGTGAGTCACGTTCCAAATACCACCCTATAGCGACAAGGGACCGTCTCATCGCTAGATACGCGCATGCACGCACCGGAGGGGAGGAGGAGACGAGGCCACGGTAGCTTTTTGGGATCCCCCACCTCGACAGCGTTACGGCCAAGACCTGCACGACCGGTCAGCGGCAGCGAGCTAGGGATCATCAACCTGGCGAAAGGCAGGCAAAACAAACCCTTGAAAGAGCTATGACCGGGCGGGCAAAAAAAAAAGAAAAAAGAAAGGCCCGACGCCCGACCTACGGCGCCTACCAGGTAGGGGGATTGTCGATCTAGCTCCGAGGGAGGGACGGAGCCATTGCGGGCCTTTTATGGGTATGCCGGGACCGAGCGCCAGCATCAGGGCAGGAATGAGGTGAGGAGGCAACTCACCGGCACCATCTACGCGGCGCCCGTCGAGTGGACAGCCGGTCAACGGACGACGCCTGGAGGTGGGGGGAGGAAGGGAGGGACGTGGAGACCCAGGAACCGGGTTCTCTGGCCAATCTGGGCCCCCCGTCAACCGTCCTGTCAGCGGCGGGCGGCGGCGGTGTCGACGTTTATGGCGAGAGAGCCCGGCGCTGCTACCATATAGAAGAGCGTTATAAGGTCGGGGAAGGGGGAAAAGTCGAGACAGAGTCAGTTGATGCGTCAAGTTCGTCAAGTGGTGCCGCGTTTGATGGATCACCATCCATGCAAACGGAAGCCAAAGCTATGGGGCCTATTCCCACCAGGGACGAAGAGCGAAAAAAAAAAAAAAAAAAAAAATATTCCCCGACATGGGCCGGCCTACGTATTGCACCGGCAAGACGGGGCGAGAGGCCTGGGCATGTTGGATGGTTCTTCAAGGGGAGATCCTGGGCTGCCGGCCTTGTCAAGCCGTGCCGGAACACTCGCCTGGCATGGGCGAACCCTGAAGTGTTCTAGACCCGTGAGGCTGTTTCGTGCTGGATGTCGAGGGTTGTCTATCACGTTGCTGAGCCCCCTCGATCTACGTTTCTGGTAGTTTTATGCCAAGACAGTTTCAATAGCTTAGCTAATTCCTGCCCAGACTGGCCGCGAGTCCATTCTGCTATAAACTGACTCGGAGGGCGTTCACTTTGTGGCGTTCTGGTCGGCGACGTTTCCCGTTGTCGGCGCCTTGAAACGGTTTGGCGGGAAGCACACCAGGAGGCGAGCGGCGAGGGTGGGTTGGCGTCTGCCATTGTGCTCGTAGCCGCCAACAAGACGATCCTCTTTCTGACTACCGAGTGATTGACCAAGACTCCAAGCACGAGACCGTAGATATGATTGGTAAAAGCGACGACAAACCCCTGGAGTCACCTCACGCTTCACCACGACTAGCGCTGTTTTTGTAGCCGGGATTTTGACTACAGAACCAAGCTAGGATTCTCGACAGTGCATTCCTGGGCGTCTGCAACAAACATGCATTCCGACTCGAGAAAAAAAAAAAAACATCCAAGCACCAAAGCTCCCTGCGTGCGAGTCCTGGCGGCCCCATCAGTCCTTCAAGGGGATGCCATAGTGCTTCAAGGATGCCATTATCTCGCAGTGGAGAAAGATTGGCCAAAATACTCTCATCTTCGTCGTTTTGAGGGCGGGGCGGACGGATGGGGTCCTCCTCACGCACGTGTAGGGAACGACTGGGCTTGATGGGAAATCGTGCGTGCTTTCGAACAGAATACACTTCAATACCGTCCTGCAGCCCAGGTTACATCGGTGTCGTCGTCGCCCATGCAGTGCTACCTATAGCCGGGGGCGGTTCACGTTAAAAAAAAAAAAAAAAAAAGACGCACACGACGCACGGAACCCATTCTCATGCTGATAAAACGGCCTAGCTCGGAGGCATGTGACCGACCAACACCGCCGCCCCCGCCCCTCCTTGTCCCACCCCGTACCGGTGCGTCTTGAAAGCCAGGGCTGCGTGTCTCGGGGCGCCGTCTGCATTTCCTCGCGTGATACCCGGAGCAGGCTAGGGGCAGCAGCACATGCATTCGTTCTCCCGGCTCGGCCACCGTCCATGCTGGTAGCACATGGCAAATACCGGCGGAGAAGGGCCTCACTTGAAGTTGGTCTTGCAATAGTCAACAACAGTTGGTGTGATTGCGAACGAAAGGCTATCTATACGAATGCAATGTATACCAAGGTATGCAAGTAGTCTAGGAGGAATGTCGACATCTTTGGTCAAGTGTCTACCCGGGGCTAAACAAAAAACAGGTAAAGACACACTTCCTTCTAGCCCAGTAATCCTTTTTTTGGGTTGGGGAGAATGTCGAGGTGAGATCAAGGGCCTAGAGACGACGGGAGGCCTGTGGCGGCCCGTTGAAGCCCGACACTTCCGCGTGGCCCAAATGCATTTGTTTTGTGCGGTCCCCAAACTGGACAAAGCCGCGGCCAGAGGCCAACAGTTCTGAGTCGAAGCTCTCCGTTCATGTGCTTCTTGCCTGTCGTTCGGGAGGAAGGAGTTGTACTGCAGCGTGAGATCAGAAAGACCACAGCAACAAGACACAAACAAGGCTGGATGCGCTGTGCAAGGCAAAGGTAAGCGGATGAAACGCAAACAGACGCCTTTCATCTCCCAATAAGCTCCGAAAGCCAGAGTCCCAGATGCGCCATTCAAAATGCATCTATCGAGTGGGTATCAAATGTCTTCCCGTACCTCCCCGTCTTGCGCGTCTGAAAAAAAAGAAACGAGTGAGGAAAAAGGGATGATGGCGAAGGGCGCAGAGAAAAAAAAAACAAAAAAAAGAAAACCCATGCCAAAAAGCTTGCACATACAAGCCATGCACCCTCGCCGTTTCCCCAACCAAACCCCTTTCTCGTGTATATGACCCTGTATGTGTGTGTATGCATTCTAGGCAGCCCAAATGAACCAAAACGGTCTTTCAGTCAATGTTGAAAACGCAGCAGTAAACAACATTCCGCCTTATGCAAAAACAAGACAGAAAATGTAGGGAAATTCGGGCTCGTGTTTATGTATGTGGCCCCGCGGGGAGTCGTGGGGTTCTTGTATCCCGCCTTGTCCCCATGGATGCCATGATGCGGTTCTATACTCGCGGCGTGTCTTCGGCCACTCACTCTATAGAAGAGCTTAATGAGCTGGGTGGCTGGACTGAAGCAGCATGGTCCTTTGATCAGGACTGTTATGACGAGGCCCTGGCGTCGACACCAGAGGCCTTGATGACACCCGTCGAGTCGATGTTGGACGGGACCGTGATGGGCTCCCCGCGGGCTTGCGCGGTGAGGATGATCAGCTCCTTGAGCATGAGATCGTATGTGGTCTTGCAGAGCTCGTCCACGTCGGCGGCGGTAAGGCCAGTGGTCGGGATAGGGTCGAGAACTAGAAAGAAAATCACATGTTAGTAACAATTACAAGGTGGGAGCCAGAAACGCATATCGGAGGGGAAAAGCATATGCTCCTGACGTACCCTTGACAGGGACCTTGCCGGCCGAGAAGTGGAGACCCTTGATCCAGAGCACGTGGCTGTAGTTTGCGACGACGCAGGGCACTATGGGGACCTGGGCCTGGACAGCGAGGTGGAATGCGCCCTTCTTGAAGGGCAGCAGGGTGGGTTCGCGAGTGTAGCTGCGGGTGCCCTCGGGGAACATGTAGACGTTCTGGCGGCGACTGCGGATCTCGTTGGCCGCCCCTTGCATTGCCTCGCGAGCGTCCTTAGAGTTCTTGCGGTCAATGAAGATGCTGCCGCTCAGGCTCATGAACCAGCCCAGGAAGGGTACGCGGCGCAGGCTCGCCTTGGCCGTGACGCTGCAGTACTGCGGGAAGAGGCAGCCGAGCATCAGGACGTCCAGCTCCGTCTGGTGGTTGCCGATCAGGACGGCGGGTCTCGTCTTGCCGTCGCGCAGATTGCCCTCCGGGTCGACAACCTCGAAAGTGACGCCCGTGGCCGCAATCATGAGGTACTTGAAGACGCGCGCGACGAGCCACTGCGACTGCTGCGCCTTGCCGACCAGCCGGAGTGTGATCGAGGCGAAGACACCAAACGAGGCGGCTATAAGCAGCGCCATGTACGAGGCCAGCAGGCGCGCCACGAAGGCGGCCTTGGACACGACGAAGGACATCATGTAGAGCGCCACCACCAGTCCCGTGTAGCCGGCGGCGAAGTAGCAGAGATATGCCAGCATGGTTTGGTTGGCGCAGCCGGTCTTGCGACGGCAGTCTCGGGTGCGGCCTGATTCTTTTTCCTTTATAGAATCCTTCCAGCCCGCCAGCTCCTCGTCGCAACAAGCTCAAGCTCCCGTTGGTGGTGTGGAGCCAAGAGTATCTTCAAGAGGTCGCGTGTGGCGGCGGGGCGTCGTAGGTCGTGGCTCGTTGCCCGAAGCGCCGTTCCACTGGAGGTTCGAACGATGGATCGCTCGCCGGAAGCAGGAGCCTGCAGAGTCTGGATCGACCTGGGAATGGCGCTACTGCGTTCGTGGCGGCCGGCGGAGGGAGGTATTGAGAAATGGGTGTCGTGCTCGCCGTTGCTTTTTGTTGGGGAGGGGCAGCAGGCCAACTAGCAACCCCTTGAGGGCTTAGTTTTGTCTCTCTCTCTCTCTCGTATTTTTGAATTTTCCTCCTATCTCGGTCGTTTCTTTCCTGGCGCCGAGTCTACTGTGTGTAGAGTTTATCTGTGACACACCTTAGCGTGCGTTGTCGGCTGGGCTCAGAGGTGAGGCAGAGGAGAGGCGGTGGTCAAGTGGTGATTGGCGGCAGGCGGCAGGCAGAATATTCACAAGCCAGGGGGAAAAGAAGAGGAAAAGGAGCAGAAAAATGCAACGAGGTAGCAACAGACGCGACGCCCACGAGATGACAGAGTTTCAGAAACCCGTGGCGATCCGCTCTGGGGAAGAATAATCGATTGAGATTATGCAACCGGCCCAGCATCAAATGTCTCACCTCACCGGTTCTCCAGTGATCACGCACCGCCAATTCACTCCTTTTTTCCCTTTGGCGACGCACATTTTCTGGCGCCGCCGTGATGGGTCCCCAAACTGCGGGATCGGGGGTGGGATGACAGTGGGCTTCAGGGGCCAAAAATCCCCAACGTGATTGGATGGCGCCGCCGACCACGAGCTCCACCCCATTGCTGAAATCGCTGCCGACATGGGCCCCGTTGGGCTGGGCCGAGGCTTTTGGTTGAGAGACTGTTGGCAGGAACCCGCCCCCGCGTGCAAGCACGGCAAGGCAGGCTTATGTAAGACTAAGCCTCGACTCTTGCGGCTGGCGTCCTCGAGTCATTGGCCCCTGGCGCGGAGCTGTGGAATGAATCTCGAAGGGATGAGCTCAAGTTCTCTTAGAACCCCGCGTTGACTCGGTCCCATCGAGTTTGACGGGAGCGACGTGCCTGAAAGACAAGACGCTTTCGTCTCGCGCCAGAACCAAAGGACATCCTCTCCGTACTAGCTGGGTATAGTTGCGATAAACACCAGCTGCTATACGCCCAATTGGACTCAGCAATGGCCGCAACGGCCCCCACAGCAGCAGCCGCCGCCGCCACGGCCGGCGACGACCTCCCCAAGATCGACATCAAGCCGCTGCTGTCGCGCATGTGGCCGACGCCCAAGGACAGGGACAACCCCGTGACGGCCCAGGAGATCGCCGACGCCATCGCGCACTTCTTCACAAACCAGGTCACCGACACCCAGGCCGCCTCCCTCCTGATGTGCCTGCACTTCACCGGGCTCGACCGCCACGCAGACGTCATGGCCAAGACGGCCGCAACGATGCGGGCCGCCGCGCCCAGGATCGATCTCGAGCAGCTGAGAGCCGTCATTGCACGCAAGGGGCTGGCCGAGGGTGCGTACAAGGGCGGCATGGTAAGCGTTCTTCTTTGTCCCCCTCCTCAACCCGCCGCCTGGCTCTTGTCGTTGGGATGTGAAGCGTCTAAGTGAAAGCCAGCAAACCTCCACAGACAGAGAGCTGACGTTGTCGGGCGCACAAGTGTGATATCGTGGGCACGGGCGGCGACGCGCACAACACGTTCAACATCAGCACCACCTCGAGCATCATCGCCTCGTCGCTGCTCCTGCTCGCCAAGCACGGCAACCGCGCCAGCACCTCCAAGTCGGGCTCCGCCGACCTGCTCGCCAACATGCAGCCCGCCCCGCCCGCCATCTCGGCCGTGTCGCCGGCCACCATCGCGCGCGTCTACGAGGTCACCAACTACGCCTTCCTCTTCGCTCCCGTCTTCCACCCCGGCATGCGCTACGTCGCCCCGATCCGCAGGCAGCTGCCCTGGCGCACCCTCTTTAACCTCGTGGGGCCCCTGGCGAACCCCATCGACTCCGGGCCCGCGGACTCCCCCAGGCCCTTCATCGAGGCCCGCGTCCTCGGCGTCGCCCGCCGCGAGCTGGGGCCCGTCTTCGCAGAGGCCCTCCGCATGGCCGGCGCCGACAGGGCCCTCATCGTCTGCGGCGCCGAGGAGCTCGACGAGGTCAGCTGCGCGGGGCCCACCCACGTCTGGCGCCTGCGCCGCCCGCAGCCGGAAGCCGACGTCGAGGCCGACTGCTTCACCGTGAGCCCCGCCGACTTTGGCCTGCCCGCCCACCCGCTGAGCGCCGTCGCGGGAAACAAGGAGCCGGCCGAGAATGCCGCCATCCTTGAGCGCATCCTGCACGGCGAGCTCGCCGACGACGACCCCATCCTGAGCTTCGTGCTCATGAACACGGCCGCCCTGTTCGTCGCCAGCGGCATCTGCGAGGCCAACCAGAGCAACATGGGGGCCGGGGACGACGGCCAGGTCATCACGGAGCGGGGCCCCGGCGGCGAGCGCTGGAAGGAGGGCGTCAGGAGGGCGCGCTGGGCCGTCAAGAGCGGCGAGGCCTGGAAGCAGTGGAAGGCGTTTGTTGATGTTACCAACAGCTTGTAAACGGTTGGAAACTATGATCTTGTTTGACTCTCCGTATCTCTTCTCGAAGGACTTGGGCGGGCTGGGCATTTCTGATGGCATTACTGCTTGTATAGGTTGGTATAGAAGGATGTAGTCTAGGGTCGGGTGGTTTTTCGTTCACTTCTCTTCTCTTTGCTCTGTGACTCCTATGCATCAGTCATACAGGGGCACATAACGGACAGAAAATGGTATACCAAAGGGAAATTTGTATCAACTCGAGGTATTCTGCCTGCATAGGTATCCGTTTGAACGCCAAGAACCGCCTATTTTAGTCTATCAGACACAAGATCACCAAGCAAAAGGGAAAGAAAAACCGGACCATGACGCTCCAGAGGCCAAAATCATTGCCTCTTATCCTTCTTGTCCTTCTTCGCCTTCTTGTGCCTCTTCTCGCCAAACGCCTCCTCGTACACCTCGGTCGCCGTCTGCTGGCCGGCTTTCCGCTTTGCCTTGCTCGACTTGACGCTGACTGTGACTCCCGACGCCTCTCCGTTCTTGGCGCTGGACTTGGCAACGGTCTTTTCCGCCGCCTCCCATGCCGTCGCATCTCCCTCGATTTCGTACCTGCAAGAACGCTATCAGCAAATCCTGACCTTCCATGTCTAGACCGAAGTGATAGGTCGAGGAGGAGTATCCACTTACTGGTCAAGAGGCAGGGAGTCGATGAGCTCCTTCTGCTTGGCACGGTACTCCCTGAGCGCCTCATCGCCCCCCTCCTCCAGCTCCTCCTCCAGGCCCTTGTCCAGCGGGACATATTTCTGGTCAACCATCTCGTCGTCATGAGCACCCAGCGCGTTCTCTCGGCTGACACCAATCGACGCTGGCTTGGGCATCTCCGCATCAATCGCCTGCGTGACCAAGGACTCGAAGTGCGTCGTGATCTTGCGCAGAATCTTGATGAACATGGCCAGCAGCTGCGACGACGGCAGCGACAGCTCGGCAGAGACGGCATCGATGTCCTTGCGCTGCAGGCCGATGGCAAGAAGAATGGCCTGCTGGACCCCCGTCAGCTTGATGCTGGATTTGAGGCTGCCGGTGAAGTACATGGTAGCAAGGGCTGGCATGAGATCCAAGATCACATGGTAATCCAGCAGGTTCTTGGCATACGACTCCAGCCTCTTGTGGTCAAAGGGAGTCAGTATCCTGTCGAGCTCTGCCTTGGTTAGCGGGCTCGGCTGCGTCGATGGATCGAGGAGCGCCCCGCTGTTTGCTGACTCGTCAATGCTTAGCGAAAGCACAGATGGGAATTCCCGGAACTGGTACGAGAGAAGCGAGAGGAAGCGGCGGTGGAAATCGCTGGCGAAAGCACCCAGCCAGCTTTGGTCCTCGGTCGACTTCAGTGGCCGGAGCATGACACAGGTGTGCTCGCCCGTGAGATCGTTGGCGGTTTGTCTCTGTCGAATGGTGAGCATTCAGATCCGGGAACGGGTGGGAAAGGAGATAGAACGGCACGCAATGGTGCGGTCACTTACCAGGTAGACAGGAGCAAACGACGCGCGCTTCCAAAACTTGTGCAGCGGCTGTGTAAGTCCGTAGCTGACGCCGACGTAGTCAAGGCTGGGCGGCCGGCATTGGTTCAAGTAAGCAAACAGGGGTGGCATTTCGCTCATATCTCGCACTTTGATGTTGTCGTCCAGCAGGCTACCCTCGGCCAGCTTTGACAGCTCAGAATCTGTGACTCTTGGCATGGACTTCTCGACAAAGTCCTCGACGTCTTCCGAGAGGCTGAGGAACTTGCCCTCGAAGAAATCGATAAGGAGCTCGAGTGCCCTCGTCCCATAGCCCATCGAGACGTAGTCTGGGTTGGTCGCTATGCGAACAACGCGGGCGCCCGAGAGGGAAGCAAACTCTTCGTCCTGGAACTGCTGGCTGACCAGCCAGGGAATGAGATCTCCAGCTGCACGTTGGCCCCTGCTGAGGCTGTTGAGGATGCTCTGCCTGCTGATCCTGCCTTCGAGGGCGACCTGGATCACGCAGAGTGGTTCGGGTAGCGTCCCCTCGGTTGGGGGCGGCGTGAGAACGAAGAGTTTGTGAGCCGGCGCGTCGCTCATCAGCTGCAGATCATCCGGCGTGTTCTTGTAGTGACTTGCAACGTAGAGAGCCACCACTTGTTGGAGGAACCTCTCAGAGACAGGGTGGAAAGAGAAAAGAGTGTCGCGGTTCACTTGGAGGAGCTCGCATTTCGAGGGGTCCTGACGATTTCCTGCATTAGTTTGTGGCTTCTCAAAAAATGATGGTTCTCTTTGAAGACTGGCTTACCGGGCAGCCCTGCGTGTTAAGCTTGGACCGCGGGAGAGTAGCATCCAAACAAAGAAGAGTGTTTAGCCACTTCTCGACTGCGTCTCCCTGGCCGTAACGGATGGGCTCCGAAAGAGTGATTTCCTTGAGCGAGCGACCGCCTGATAGCCCGGTGTTCTTCTCAGCCTTCCCGCTGGATCGGTCGATCTCAACATCAGCACCCTTGTCGACTGCGCCAGCCCTAGACTGCTCCCTCAGCTGCTTGATCAGCTTGAGGGACAGCGACCTTCCCGTTCCCTCGTATCCATTGATGGTGGAGGCCATGAAGACAAGGTAAGGGCCCATCAGCTTCCGGACCAGGGGCAGGGGGATTGCAGCAGCCTCGTCGATGACGACCAGCTCAGCCTGCCCCAAAACATGCGCGTCTTGAGGGCGGATGTACTGGATGGTCTGGCGATGGTCCCTGTGGATGTTGACACGAACGATGGCCTTGTTGAAGTCCGGGTTCGTGGATTGCATGATAGAGTAGTCGGCATGGTCCTTGTAGTCGAGGGCGTCCAGTCCCTTGAAGATGAACTCGAAGAGCGTCTTCAAATTTTCAGGAGATGGTGACGTGATAAAAATGTTGCTGTAACCGTAAGCAACGGCAGCAGCAATTGCGACACCCATGGCTGCGGACTTGCCGCGACCACGCGCTGCGGTCAAAGTGACCGTGTTGCGCAGCGTCTTCTCGGCAATGGCGTCCACAAAGGTGAGGAGGGCCTTGGCTTGGTCGTTGGTCTTCGCCAGCTGGACAAGCACGCCGACGGGCCGCGCATCGCGGAGAGAATCCTTGATTCCATCCAGCTCCTTCTGCGCAGGCGTCTTGTTTTCCTCCTCGTCGCGGTCCGGAGGAGGCAGCGGCTTCACTTTGTTGGCGCCCGAGATGGGGAGCACGTTGAGCTCGTCGTCAACCACCAGGCAGGACTCGCAGCTGCCCAGCGACAGGATAAAGCGCTCGTTGAACCGAGCCACAACGTCGTCGTAGGCCTCGGTGCGGTACCGGGAGTGGACGTCCATGGTCAAGGTATAGAGCTGCTTCAGGCTGCTCATGCCCTTCAGAAGCAAAACCACCAGGCCTCCGCCCTCGACCGTCTCGATGGTGCGCGCGAGGATGTTGGGCGTCACGCTCTCGAAGTCCTGCAAGATACACATGCCGTATGTGTTGCCCAGGATTTTCTCCGTCTCTTTGTAGAAGACATATCGGATGTTCTGGAGCGAGACGAAAAGCTCAAAGGCATCCTCCTGGTTCACCTCGCGGGTCCCGCGCTTGATCTCCTTCTTGATCTTGGCCTCTCGTTTCTTGCGATGACTGGTGAAGCCGAGGAGCTGCTTTTTGTAGGCCCAGACGACCGACTTGTTGTGTCGCACGTCTGAGCTGGCCATAATATGGTGCAGGTAGACAATTGCCTCCTTGGCATGGTCGCCGACGACGACGAAGAAGCTTCGTTTCCTCTCCTGGATGCCATTTTTGATGAGGGCCGAGATCCGCGAGTCTCTGTCGGTTTGCAGTAAACGTGGTTAGTAAGAGTCTTGTAGTAGACGATTGAAGTGAAGGGAACAGGAGTATATTACAGTTGTTTGCGCGACATGGTGGGCGTCGCTGTTCCGTCCGCAAAGTCTTAGACGTCTTGGGTCGGCGCAGCTCAACTTGCAACTGGCGCCGGCTTCCAATGTCGGAGCTGCGCATCGCGGAATTGGAAAGCCGCCAAAATTTTTGGCGGTGAGTGCTATTCTGCCAGTCCCCCACATTGTCCCGCCGTGGAACACGCCCCCTGCCGGTCTAGGTTCCCGGCGCAAAGCGCAGGTGGAGTCTGGGCTTTGACACATCTCGCCGGGCCGAGGCAACGGCTCAGACGGGGAGTCCAGTTATAGCTAGGGGCTTATAGCTTGAGATGGAATAGACTATGGTACCTATGTTGTAAGAGTGCGTGTATCTAGGGCATACCTAGAGCGCAAAGGATACTCGACTCGCAGGTTGTACCGAGTATATGGCTCCCGTGTGGTTCCCGATGGACATGGGGAGATGTCGGACCAGCAGCCGATTCATCAGGTGGGATGGAACTGCCGTCTCTTTTGGCTACAGGGAACTCAAACCTGTACGACAATGAACTCGAGCAGTTGACGAACTCAAGATCCGAGAGCTTGCTTCGTCGGTGCATAAGAGATCGATAGGGTCTGCTCACCTCGCCTCGGAAAGCGCGCCATCGCATTTTAGACGAATCAATTGGGTCTGCTGGTATTGCAGCAACCCAATGCACTTCTGAGCCCGTGAGCTCACTCGCTGAAGCTTGGGTGCGTGCTCTGCCTGTGGTTGCATTGCCCCCTGAGCAGCTGCTAGGCAATTTCAATCCAACGGCTCACGAGACAAGCTGGACCTTGCGCGCTTCGTCCGCTCTCTTGGATTTAGGCGCCGACGCCGCTCGCTGACAGCTCGCCCAGACTCAGCTGTATTGATTGTCTCCGGATTGATTTCCCTCGTATCAGACCCCTCACTAGACGAATACCCGCTCTCGTTTCGCAGACAGCTCAATTGCAGCAAGAGGATAATACGACTGCTAGTTAATTCTTCCATCTGCCATCAACCCAAGATGGTCTGAACGGCACTGCGTCATCTTTTGCATCGTGTCGCCGCCGAAACCCCCATTCATCAACCCACCTACCTCCGTCCTTGGAGACGAAGGCGACGACCACGGCGACCACGAAGAGACGCCAAAATGCCGACGCGACCGGCGCTGGCCGTCAGCCCCCCGGCCTTGAGCGTCCTGCCGGATCTGCCACCCGTTTCGGCCCTGTTCCTAATCGAGTTCGATGTCAAGGCCGGCTACACCGTCACCTGGAAGCAGGCCGTCGCCGGCCTGGAGCTGGAGGGCGTGGTCGAGTACAAGAGCCTGCCGTCGGGCTTGCACACAGTGTCTGAGGACCTGATCTACTTCATCCACGAGGGAGGCTACGCCGGCCTGAGCGCATTCGTCAATGCGCCCACCGAAGAGGAGGGCGCCCGCCACGCCCGCATGATCGCAGTCGGCGTCCTGGTCCCTCTCAGCTACGGCCGCCTCGGCCGCTCGTGGAGGCATGCTGAGGGACTCCGGGAGATGGCCGAGTATGTTTCAGGAGATGGCTTAGGTTGAGCCCCGGAGGGCAAGGCGTGAAAATGGTTGCTGACTCTATGGATTCCATCTGCCTAGGAAACTGGCTGCGGACCCCAAGGACACGAGCATGCTGGAGCGATACTGGACGGCGAATAAGGCGCCTGATGCGACGGCCAACATCGAGCCTCTGCGGGACTCCCCGCTCAGCTCACCATCCGTCAACTTCGCGACCGTCGCGGGCAAGGGCCACTCTAGGAAACGGTCAGCCTCTGATGGGAACGCGCTGATAGCACCAGGCCACAGACTCTCACCATTCCACCCGGCTTGGAGCCTAACCGCCCTGCTCGACACCTTCGGCCCCTTGATATTCCCGATACATCGCGCCGCCCTGCTGCGGAAGCGCATTCTGATATCAACCCACGCGCCAGTTCATCAAGTTTGCGACTATGGTCAGTGCGATATGCGACAGACTCGGGCCACCCTAGGCAAGAGAGGCGCACAGGAAAACTAACGATATCCATTCTCTGCACAGTCTACGACATTTCCGTTTTGTCTAATATACCACTCTCACTCTTCGAGATGCTCGGCCCGGCAGCGCCATCGCAGCGCCTGCGCCCCCTCTTCACCATCGGCGTGCACGATATCCCGTTCCTGATCGAGGACCAAGCGGCGACAGCCGCGGCCGCAGCAGCCAGGAAGCGCCGTGCCAGCCCCACGACCCCGGTCATCAGCGCTGACGACGCGGGCGCGGCCGGCAGCGGCTGGGTCGCCTGCACCACCGACAGCATCCTCGCCATGAAGAACGACCTCTGGGACGTGCTCATCACCATGCCGCCGCCGCATTCTCCAGCCGCCAAGGAGCGCGTCTGGCCGACCGTCGAGCTTCCGGGTGGCGTCCAAGTCCGCGCGACGCAACGAGACCTGCGCCGCTTCCGCAACCTCCGCGCTGGCCTAGCGTGGCTCGCCCCCAAGCCCGGGGGCGCCTTCTCAGATAGCCCTCGGTCTGAGGCGGCGGCGGCGACCTCCGAGGGCAGTGCACGGCCCGTGACTCCGCGGAGGCCTGGCACTTCGTCTGGATGGTCGGCCGCCGTCGGCTCCCAGCATCTAAGCAGCAGCTACGGTGATGCGCTCCTCGCTGATGCAGCTGAGAAGGTTGTGGAGCCGACGACCTGGGCGGCGCTTGCGTATAGCGGGTTCATGTGGTGGGCCAGCGCGGGCGAGCAGCGACGATCCGAGGAGACGGAAGAGGCGGCGAGTGATGCTGGGCTCCTCACGGACCTGGCCGCGCCCGCCTCGTTATCGCCCAGTCAGCGACGCGGTAGCGGAGTGAGCGGCACTTCCGGACCGCTGGCCAAGGCCGGCGCCGGTGGTCAGGGGCTCGGTATGGCGGATTCGGTCATGTCGCTACCCGTGCGCCGGACCGCGGGTGGCCGAGCGGTCAGCGGCGCCAGCGACGCTCCCGGCGGAGAGGCTATGCAGCAGCCGCAGGAGGGCGAGGCAGCGAACAGTGATGAGGAGCGCGCCAGAGCCGAGCTCGCCATTATTGCCTACTTCCGGCGGCTGACCACCCAGATCATTGCCGTGGTGGCAGACATCGTGGAGAGCGGAGAGGACGATGACGACGATGAAGAGGACGATCGGGACGAGGACCTGACGATGGCCTCGGCGGGCGACTCGGAGACGGAGGATACAGGACTCCTGCGCCGCGGCGAGGGTACCGGCAGCGGTATGGATGATAGAGGCGATGGCCTTGACGGCTCGGTGAGCATTGACAGCGATGCGCTCACCCGGATGGGCCTGGACGTATGGAGCGACGGCGACGTGGCCTTCGTCAGGGAGGTCACGGCGCTATACTTCTCGCGTCGGGCCAAGGTGGAATCCAAGTGCGTCGAGGTCTGCGGGCTGCGTGTCTGCTGACGGAGTTAATTACCTGGCCCCTACCTCTATCTACGTACGTCGATGCGTAGGGACGCGGCGAAGGTGGCACCGGAAAAAGGCATCGGGAGCCAGGGAGCGTTCAGATGGCATGGCCGGCATGGGTATGGATGTTGTTATTTGGCTTTGTCTGTATAAATAAGAGTCGTCTAATATGTGTAGGTAGCATGCCGGCCATGAGATCCGACCACTATGGGTTGGCTCTTACTCAAGGAAGGGAAAGGGCTGGTTGGTTTTGTCAGGTTTGAAGAGAGGGATACAAGCGAGCACGTCTAGCAGAATGAAAGCGAATAATGTACCTATGTACATGTGAATCTATGAATGGTGTTTCAGCCTCGGAGATGCCGCCATTGGTTGCTGCGAAGACTGCCTGGTTTTCGAGGTGCCTCGATCCAGCAAACCTTTTTTTTGGGCGTGGCTGGTGCCCAATGGCGGAACAGACGCCAGCTACAGCTGCCAAAATCATAGAGCTGTTCACACTAATCTCAGCTCCCCAGGCTCTGATATTCGCGGCCTTCTGTCACCTCAGACCCGCACCACCAACAATGAGCCATCAGGCAGTGCAACTGAGCTGCCAGTCTATTGTCACGACGGAGAATTTCGGCAATCAACCAGAGAAGTAGGATAGCCTGCATTCTGAACATACTGCAACATGGCGCCGGTGGCCGTCGACCATGAGCCTAGGTGAAACCTCTCCTACTCCACCCTCACTCGGAGTCGTTAACGTCATGGGCACAGAGGCATGAGGTTCGCGACAAGCACCCAACCGCTGACTGAACGACTCCCCGCGCAGATACCTGCCAGTCGCGGTTGTAGCATCGCACCTGATCTCGGTCTTGTCGCTGATCGCGATCGTCTGTCACGGCCTGTACCGCTCCTACTGGGGCCTGACGCCGTCGCAAGGCGCCCGCCCGCGCCAGGCCCGCCGTTCCAAGCTGGTTCCTGTTTTCGCCGCGCTGGCGGCCCTGAGCTTGTCCCTAGCCACAAAGTCCGCTGCTGACTATGCCGCGCTCTCGTACCGGGTCTGGGCCGACGAGCGCGGTTTCGAGTCGGATGGCTGGTGAGCCCCGTCTTTCGGCGCTGCCTAGCGCAGTCGTTCCTCTTTCCTCTACCCCTCCTAACATGACGGTACTTCCCGCCTTTTACGTAGGTTCCCCTACTTGACCGGAGGAAATGTGGTCAGATGGCTCAGCGATACGCCCATTTACCGTGACGCCCGCGAGATCGTGGCCGAGGAGGCCCGCCGGCTCTTTTGGGGCCAGCAGGCCGACCTCGGCATGGTCACATGGTCCCTCCTCCTGTCTATCGAGGGCCGCCGCCGCCGCATCCCTTACACCTGGGCTTACTCCTGTCTGGCGCAGCTGGTCAACTTGTCCTTTGCGCAGAATCTGTTCTACGTCGCCCTTCTCCTCACCCCGACCCCCCTCCCTCGAGATCCGCGCAGTGAGGGGCCCGCCTGGCTGACCCGGGTGCTGGATCGTGTGTTTCCACCCAAGCCTGACAACTGGTTTCCATACCCAGTAGTTGGCGCTGCCGTGCTTTATCTGGGATGTGCCGTACTGGCGCTGCTCCCCGAGATCGCCGGAAACACCACTTCCTCTTCCTGGACGACGCTGGTCCTGCGCGCCACGAGCTTGGTGCTGCTCGCCATCCCGACGGTGGTCCCCCGGTCATGGGGCGCCGTATACCCCTCCCCGCACGACGCGCACGACACGCACACCAAGGCGTTCCGCACATTCTCGCTGGCCACATTCGTCATGTGCGCCCTTACGACCGGTTACGCTCTGGCGTATAACGCGCCCGATTCGCACTACCACCGACACAGCATAAGGATGCCGCTCGACACGGCCAAGCGGACCGAGTGGGAGCGCGCGTCGACGGCTGTGGCCAAGGTGCTCGGCTCGACGGCCGACCACCCCGTCGTGGCCGCCGTCGGCCGCGACGTGCTCCTCTCGGCCCTCTCCCTGGGACTCTGGGCCGCCGTGCGCGCCATGGACTCGCGGCAGATCATCCACGCGGCGTGGCCATTTGCCGCGGCTCCCGGCTGCGGCAGCAAATCGATGGCCGACGACATCGCAGACACTGCCCATTCTGTTGTTGCGACGGCCGTTGATGAAAAGAGTGCGGAGTCACCGGCGCCTGTACCCCGTCGCCGTGGAAGGCCGCGTAAGATCAAGCAAGACCAGGCTTTGGAGGAGACCACTGGCAAGGCAGCTTACAAGCCGAGTGCCGAGGAGGTTCCGACTATGGTGGAGGGTGACGTGCTCCCGGATGAGGATATTGATTGGGAGGCAGCAGCCCTGACATGGGTCATCACAATCGTTGGAGGCCTTGGATGTGGGAGCGCAGGAGTCTTTGGCGGAGAGTGCATTTCTCGGTGAAGACGGGGCCAGTCATGGCGCCTCAGTGACAAATCTGGTAGCTGACGGTGGTTTCCCTGCGTTTGATTCGATAGGACACACATAAGCCTTAACACAGGCTGAAGACTGGAGGGGACACGAAGCCTCGGATTATGCCGCGGAACTAAATTCCGGTTCTAGTTAGTTCGCGTGGGAAAGACGGGCTCATCTTTGGCGTCATCTTTGGTGTCGCCAACTGCGATATTATGGAGAACCGAGTAATCTCAAATCTCTCAGCCCTCTGTTTCCGGGCCCCCGCGAAATAGACTTAAGGTTAGCATAGAGGCCGGTAGCCTCGATCTGCCGTGTACATCGTATCATGGCTTGAGCAAACGGCAACTCTAGGGTATCGGGATCCAGCCCCAGGGCGCCAGGGTTTCTCCAGCTTTTTCCCGCCCGAGTGCGCGCCGGCACATGGCATGACATGACATCCACGTGTGGTGGCTGCTGCTGCGTGAAGGAGGCGCAGGCCGGTTTCTAGGACGAGGCGGCCAGAACGGGCGATCCGAGCTAGCCAAGAAAAAAGAAGCAGGGCGGCGGCCAGCGACGGGCTTTTCTCACTTTCCCCAGCAGGCCGGACGGCGGCGCCGGGGCAGAGGAACCAACCAAGCAGCAAGACAAGAAACAAAAAAGGAGTGGTGTCCAAAGGACCAAGTTTTTCTCATGTCAGCAAGCACCGACTGGCCAATGGCAAGACGCCGCTCCGGCCGAAAGCTCCAGTTTCTGTTTTTTTTTTCGCCCCTTTTATCCCGCTAGCCCGTCCCACCCTGCCGAAAAGCTGCTACGCTGAACGGAATTGGGCGGAAAAGCTCGGGGTGGTGGGCGGCCACACACACACACACAACGCGCCATTTGCTCAGCTTGACTCCTGGGCCCAGAACGAAGCAAAGAGGCGGACTTCACCCGGACGAACGCTTCCTATTCGAATCGACGCCCCTTGCCTTTGGGGTGTGTGGGGCTCTGGGGGAATGGGGAGCAGCAGCGCCGATCTCTGGCATGTTGCCCGCGTCTGAACCGGCCTCGGGGTCTCCCGGTATTAGTATAGATGGTGGCCGAAAAAGAAGATCTGGGGAATGTCTGGACTCGTTCGTTTCTCGTTGTGATCTTCCTTGTATAAGGCCACAGACAGCAACACCCATCTGGTGATATTTCTCGACTAGGTTGTCAAGTCAGTCTCACGAAGACGCTTCGCATATACATACCTCTATATAACACCGGGCTTTACCTACCTTGGTAGTCCCTTCCATACAACCATCGCCTAGATATCCTCAACTATCCACCTTCACAATGGCGATCCGGGACCGCTGGAACCGCATACGCTCAGCGGCAACCACATCCGCCACCTGCACATCGCCCTCAGCATCCCCTATCGCGTCGCCGGGCGTGTGGGGGACCATCACAGGCTTCAACTGGTCGTCGAGAAACACTACAAGCGGCTCAAGCACAAGCACCAGCAACACCGATCACCACCACCCGCAACAACAACAACAACAACAACAACAACAACAACAACAACAACAACAACAACCACAGATGCCACCGCAACAGCAACAACCGCCACAGGCAAAAATAACATTCACACTCCCCGTCCGGCCGTCGCTGAAGCTACCGAAGGTGCGGCGGTCCAAGATGCACCCGTCGGAGCGGCCGCTGACGGCGGAGAACCTGGCCTACCAGGAGGTGTTTGCCAACTATACCCTGAAGTTTGGCAGCACGTCGAGCAGCCGCTGCTCCTTGGACGGCGAGGTCAGCCCTTGCAGCTCGAGGCGGGGGAGCCTCGATGTTCCGCCCGTTTGAATATGAAACATAACAAACAAAAGGGTTGGGGGAACCATTGTCTTTTTTTCATTTCATGCCGAGACAAACGAGCGTGTCTGGATAATAATTTGGGGTGAAAAGGACAGGGAAACCGTCCTCGTCTCCTGTTTTTGGATCATGGGAATGGAGTTGGTTTTGGGGTTCTTTTCTGGGATAGATAAAACTCCATTTTGGAGCACCGAAACCTGTTTACGAGCACTCAGTCGCTCATTGGCCATTTAATAATGTTCTTGTACAGACTGCGGCCAAGATAACAGTTACTTGTGCGGACTAAAAGCGTCTCGCACGAATCGGCCCTCCGGGGATTAGTGCGGCACGGCAACTTGTCGTTTTCCCCGCAACTTGTCGTTTTTTTGGGACATACTTCCCCATACAAATTAGCAGTGATTCAATGTTCCCTCGCATCAGCACGTGCCACGCCCAGTCCGCATCTATCCGCGGGCAACGAGCCCTGTCTGAGGCACAACCAAAGCCAGGCGTGCACTTACAAGCCGGCGTGCTTGCGCAAATCGTGTTATTTTGCTGGCTGTATTTTACTAAATTAATTGCTGCTATTTGTAATAAGATAGACCTGGTTGGGCGGGTTGCACGCTAATGCGAGGGTACATTGATTCACGGCTAATTTTGTATAGGAAGGTATATCCTAAAAAAACGACAAGTTGCGGGGAAAACGACAAGTTGCCGTGCCGCACTAATCCCCGGAGGGCCGATTCGTGCGAGACGCTTTTAGTCCGCACAAGTATTAAAAAGGAAGAAGTTGAAGGCATCTCTCGATAGTTCGTCCGTCTGATGAATGACCACGATTTCACGCAGGGAACATGCTTGAGACGGCAACGGCATTGACAGCCGAGAGTCGCATGCCCCACGTCTGACGTCTGGCACCCCTCCTTAGCGATTGGGTAATCGTTTTCTAACACCAAGCTTTGACGGCTCACACGGTTGAACCTACCCCATTTACACCGACCTACCCGATCAAGCACGTCATCTCCCGCTCGCCGACGCTTCTTAACGCTGGCAAGACCACGCACTGCTACCGGATTCCCGTCTCCGTCGTTTACCAGCCCTGCCGCGCGCGCCCTCGCATCCAACACAAAGAAGCCCAGCATGGACATCGCCTCCATCGAGACCCCCGCTGCGTGCTATGCGGACTTCTGCTTAGTCCCGGTGAGGACCGACCAGCCCCTGCTGCCTGCCGTGTCTCCTGGCTAATACCTGTACTCAAAAGGTCGGGACCGGCAACGTCTCGGTCGCAAACGAGGTGGCCGAGGTCCAGAAGCTCCTGAAAGCCTCGGGGATCAAGCACACCATGCACTCTGCAGGAACCACCGTCGGCAAGTCTCTGTGGACATTAGGATCTTGTACCACAAATACTAACACCTGGGCTTCTTCCATGCCGACAGAAGGGAGCTGGGACGAGGTCATGAAGGTCATTGGGAAGGCTCATGCTGTCGTGCACCGGGGAGGCGCCCAGCGCGTGCAGACCTCGATGCGCGTCGGAACAAGGTGGGTGACAATGCTGTAACCTGTGATAGTGGCAGGGGCTCTTCTTCTCCCACTAACACATGCCGGCACCAGAACGGACAAGAAGCAAACCGCCGAGGACAAGGTGAAGAGGGTTGAAGGTATCCTGGCTGGTTCGAGCACCTAAGATGAGCTGGGGCTGTTGTAGTGTCAAGGCTTCGGGCCAGTCAAAATTGAAGATCGTTTTTTACAAAACTGGCATATATTCTGCCATAAAATATTATAATGTATGAGATTGGTCGTTTCGCAGTCCCACGCTTTGTTCTCACTTCGCTTTTTGTACATTCTCCCTTGTGAAAGAAACACCAAGCGCCGCCAAAAAAAAAGATCCTAGCTTGACAAACCAGCCACCTTTCCCGGCATATTTCCTTTTCCACATTGCAGGAAAAACCACCCGACCGCTAGGGCTTTCGCCAACTAGGCGCGGGTGGTAACCCTCTTGTTGGACTTGCGCATCTGCTTCTCGCGCTCCTTCTCGAGGTACTTCTTCTGCGCCTTGGCGTCGAGCGCGTTGAGCTCGGCGTCGCGCTTGGCCTTGCGCTGCTTCTCGCGCTCCAGAGCCCGCTCCTCGTTCTTCTCCTCCTCGCTTGCCTTCTGGATCTGACGGACCGTCTCGTCACGGACGCTCTTGACCTTGCGGAGAACTTCGGCCCGGAAATGGGCGACCTGGGCCAGATGATCCGGCATCCGGAGGAAGTACGAGAACAGGGGCAGCAGCGACTCGTAGTTGTCGTCACCCGGAAGCCGGTACTTGATGAAAAGACGCTTGCGCGGCGTGGTGTCCTCGATGCTACAGACCACGGATTAGCTGACACGTCATCATTCAGGAGTTCCGACAGTCAGGGGCAACAAAAACTCACGTGGTGGGCTTATCGACGGGCTGGTCCGTGACAATGATGTAGTCGAGGAGGTCGCCAGCCTGCTTGGCGGCCTCGATCAACTGCGGAGTCATGATGGCGTCGGTTATCTCGGCGCTCTCGCTCATGACACTCAGCCAGGCTGGGAGCTTGGGGTGGTCCTTGGTGTAGGTGATGGAGACGTCGTAGCGCTCCTCGCGCAGCTGCTTCATGCGATCCTTGTTGACCAGGGCCCAAACAAAGTTGTCGTAACCGCTCTTGGCATCCTTGGCCCTGAGCTCAGCGGCGCCAGGCATGCTGGGAACGATCATGGACTCCTTGCCGTCGAACGGGTAGATGATAGCCGTGACCGAGTCTTCAGGGGTGGGCAGGCTGTCAATGAAGAAGCTGAGGAGCATCTCCGGAAGGCTGACAAGGGGGTTGAAGCGCTTGATGAGCGTCATCTTGACATCCATGAAGGCGACGTTCTGGCGGCCCGTCGCGTACGTGGCGAACTCGAACAAGGACGCCTCCTTGAGCAGAGCCTCGCCCTTGGACTCGTTGGCGCGCTGGAGAGCCTCGAGCAGCTCGTCCCCCTCCTTATTGGCGACATTAGAGGCCACGCCTCCGTAGCCCACGAGGGCAAACTCGTTGGCCAGGGGCTTGACATGGGCCCTCATCCAGGAGCGCGCCTTTTTGCGGTTGAGGCGGGCACCGAACAGATGCAGGACGATGACGACGGCGATGGACAGCATGATCCAGCCCTCATTGCGGAACTCGCTCAGCGAGTGGCGCTCGTGGACGTTGTACCACTTGGTGTAGGGGACCGCCGTCGGCTGGCTGCCCCCCAGCGTGGCTCCGGCCTTGACATTGGGGGAGAAGGGGGCGGGCGAGGGGTCGGGCACGTCCGATGCGAAGTCGGCAAAGTCTGCGCAAGGGCCGCGAGCGAGGCGTTAGCCAAGAAGAATACTCCGGGCTAGTGTTTGCTTCTTCGTTTCCCGTTGGCGCACCCGTCGAGGCTTGCCGTCTCCACGACATCGACAGCTCGGATCCGGCCGAACATGGCAGCCGTGTCACGCATGCGCAAAGCCGAGGGAAAAAGTATACTCGCACTTACCAGAGTCGGCAGAGGCGGGCTTCTCCGGGGCCTTGGCGCCGCCGAAGAAGTTCTTCACGACATCGGCCATTGCGTCTGGTGCTTCGCGCTTTCTGGCGAAGATGGCTGTCGAGAAGAAGCGTTTCAAGGTTCCGCAAATTTGGGATTGCGACTTGTCCTTTGCCCGATTCGCAATGGATCTGGCGATGGAAGCGTCCGTGCACGATAAATGGAGCTCCAAGACCCCAATATGTCGCTAGAGTGGGGTTGAAAATGCGGAGTTGCGAACTGACGCCACCCAACAGGAACCAAGACCTCGATCAATCCATTGTGAGATCGAGTCCATGAACCGTTCGTTGCATTCCACGGCGAGCTCACAGCCGATATAACAGCTGTGAAGGGGAATCAGCTGGTTCTGCTCTTTATGCAGTCAACCGCCGTAAGAAAGTGAATCGGAGATGGGATCCATGTGTCTGAACAGGGCTGCAAGTAAGATTCTAGAGGTGGTCCATGAGCCACGGAGCCTTTGGGTAATCCATGATCTGCAGGGCAGCCCAGACCCCGGGTTGCCCTTGACAACGCCCAACTGCTCCTTCGCTGTCCAAAGGTCGCGATTGCTTCACGTGCCGAGGACAATCACCGTTGGTTTCTGGGCTGAATTGGTCCTTTGAAGAGACGACGTAATTGGCGGTCTGAAAGAATATCCCAACTCGTTCATTTTCTTTCCAACCCACGCAAATTCTTTACGCAAACCCAAGAAAAATGGCACGCACAACAGCCGTGCGAACGTATGGGAAGCATGCCAGGAGGACGAAGGCCTTGGTCTCGCACGACACCATACAAAGCCATGGGAAACAACAGGCACTATCCGAAACTATAGCGATCGGGACTTGTAATAAACAGGATCCGGTCGCAGTGCTGGCAGAACAAATCAGGGTCGTCCGCCTTGACGAGCCAGCGAAGGAGGAGGATAGGGGTGATACCAGACCAGAGTCAGAGGACGAGCCGCCAAAGTCGCCGCCAAGGCGACGCACGAAAGCTCCATCCAAGTCAACAACAGAACAGCCGCAGCTGAGGTCGTCGCCGCGAAAGCGTGCACCAACATTACCACCCCAACCCCCATCACCGACACCACAGCCAGCGGTAGAGCCAGCGATAGAAGATGAGCAAACAGGGCTCGAGGAGGAGATCGTCGTAGGGGGCACACAGACGGACCACCGAATACTCACGTGGGCAGACGTCTGCCCGCCCGGCGACCGCATCGAGAAGATCGCCGAGGCGTCGTACGCCGAGGTGTACCGCGTCACCAACGAGCGCGGCACCAGCATCATCAAGGTGGTGCGGCTGCAGTCGCCCATCAGGCCGCAGACCAAGGCGCAGGAGCGGTCCGGCCTGGTGGACGAGGAGCCGCACCGCGAGGAGGACCTGGGCGGCGAGGTCCGCATCTCCGAGTGGCTCGCCGACATCCCCGGCTTCGTCGTCTACAAGGAGCGCTACGTCGTCCGCGGCAAGGCCACAAAGGAGCTGCTCGAAACCCACCAGACCTTCCACCGCCGCATGAAGCGCAAGGACCCCGACCGCCTGCAGTTCTACCCGTCGCCCAGCAGGTACCTCCACGACACCGAGTTCCTGGTCATCGAGCTTGGTGACGCCGGCTCGTCGCTCGAGGATTTTGAGCTCGTGTCCATCGACCAAGTCTGGGATGTCCTCCTGCTCGTTGCCATTGCTCTGGCGAGGGCCGAGTATCAAATCGGCTTTGAGGTGAGCTTTTGCGTTACCCTGTATTAGCGAGGGCTGTGTTCATTAACCGAACCAAAATAAAAAGCACCGCGACTTGCACGAGGGAAACCTGTGCGTGCGGCAAGTCCGAGAACCAAAAGCGGCCGACGCGCGAGACGCAGCATCACCCGTCCGCTTCGGCCGCTCCGGGCTCGACATCACCATCCTGGACTACGGCCTCTCCCGGGCGGAGGACCCGGACCCGGCGGACGGCGAGGACCCGCCGCCGATCGCGTTCGACCTGGAGAAGGACCTGAGCCTCTTCACCAGCACGCACGCGCCGCAGTGCAGGGTGTACCGGCAGATGCGCTCGTTCCTCATCCGGGGCGACCGCGCGCACCTCCCGCCGCGGAGCCACGACAGGCCCTACGAGGCGGGCATCTCGTGGGCCGACCACAACCCCTACACCAACGTGCTGTGGCTGGCCTACGTGTACGACTACCTGGCGCGCCACTTCAGGGGCGACAAGCGCGCCCTGGCCGCCTTCAGGGCCGAGACGGCCGAGTTCTGGGCGCACCTCGACCCTGACGCGCCGCCGCGGGTCAAGTCGTTCCCCAGCGCCACCGACGTCGTGCGCTTCGTCGTCGAGGCCGGCTGGGTGACCGAGGCACAGCTGCTCGGTGGCGGCGGTGGTGCCGCGGGCGAGGACGGCGGCTCCGTGCTGCTCGAGGAAGAAAGCATCATTGAGGCGCGCATCACGGAGAGGGATGACAGCCAGCCGCGGAGGTCGCCCAGAAGAAGGCGGCCACAAGCACCTTGAGGAAAGGAGGGCAACGTAATTCTTCGTTCTCGGCCAGTCCCGTTATGACATTTGTCAGCACATGTTATTTCTGTGCTTATGCGGCGGGTTCCCGCGTGCGCCCCTCTTTCTCGATATTGTTTTCCCTATTGTCTTGGATTTGACACCGGCTTCGATTCGGAGCGGTGTGCATAGCATTTTGTTCTTAGCTACCAAATACCCCCCATTAGATAGATGTTTACACACATTCTCGGCGCTTTTTCTTGCATCAGTTCCGTCTGCATCTCGCGCCACGCTCGTTGCTTCCTTGCTCATCCTCTCATCCCCCGAGACACGTGGCACGAGAAAGCAAACGAAAACAGAAAGCAGCTGAAACCTGCCTCGCAGAGTCTCGGGAAGGGACGCCACTGGCCTGGGCGCAGGGCTCTGTGGCTGGCTGGCTGTCTTGTGTCGAACAGCAGCAGGCTGTACCGCTCGTCGTGTCTGTCCGGTTGGCACCAAGGATGCTCAAACGCCCGAACCCTCGCATATTAAATCACGCGTTTCCAGGAAAGGCCACCCTGATATCTTGCATACGTAGCATCCCGATTCCTGCCCGTCTGAAGAATCCCAAGAGTTGGCCTAAGTTGGGCACCGCTGAGGAACTGTTCTAAGCGACGCGGGGGTCCCCGCACCGTGACAGCACCGAGTGGTTTGCTGTTGACCCGATGGTGGTCGATATAGGTACCGATATTTACCTGGGGTGTGGTGCCGCGCGGCGCAGGGACATGTGGCCAAGGTGAGAGGGTGAGATGAAGCTGCAACGCTGGCGTCTCCTTTGCTCCTGAGCGATTGGGCGAGGTTGCAGCAGCGGCAATCAACGAGTTCGGCAAAGATTTGGCTGCAGTCCTTATGCCGTGTCCCTTCTGGCAGTTATAGGGGCAGTGCGGAGATCCCCCACACGTTGCCGAAGGTCTTTGCAGTGTACCGCCCTCCCCAAGAGGTAGAAGTCTGGAGTGTTTGGGGGAACAAAAGGCCCCTCGCTCGCAAGGCCACAGAATACCGATAGCGTTTGCTGCCGTGGATCGTGGATGGAATCAAAGAACTGGTGCAGTTGGGGAAAGAGACACCCCTGAATATCCATCATTGGATGACGGGAGTGCGATATACATACCTACCCCTCTTTTGCCAGCCCTGGAATTTGTTTTTGTTGGCGCGGCCTTGGCTTGGCCTTGGGAGCAGAACGAGGGCCAGGAATAACAACACCGGTTTGCGCGTCTCATCACGATGACGTTTCCAGGGTGGGTCTGCGTGGTTGTAGTACACTTTGGTAATATTCCACAGGAGGTGACATGTCCGGACAGTCGAGACAGTTATTCTAAAATAAACCTCTCGGCGCCTATGCAGCACAAGGTTCGCAGGACTTTGGGTGACAGTTCTTGCGCAAGGTAGAATCCCGTCCGGACTGGCGGTTTGGATACACCGGTTCAAAAATTCAGTGCAAAGCTCGCGATGGGATGGAGTGTCAGACATGCGGTCAGCCTGGAGGGTGTGTTCACGTGCAGGCTGCAGCGTTGGAGCCAGACGGAAGCGGTCCGGGGACGAGGTGCTAGAAAACGAACACCGCCAAGGCTGAGGTGCCGAACTCGGCGCCTACATACCATCAGCCTGCCATTCATTGGCCCAGCACCACCCCCCGTTTCGGGAGATAAAGCCTGGCACTGGGAGGGCGGGTGTGCGGGTCGGTTGCAGGACGGCTCGCGGGCGCGGGCAGACTTCCAGTGCAGGTGGTATTACGGGACGACAGTGCCGGTACATCCCGTTGGGTCTCGTAACGGCTAGGCAAAGGGAAATGATTCCAGAGCTGGGCCTCACTGTTTCCTCGCCTCGATCAGCGGTGTGCGCCAGACGGAATTTGGAATTGGTTTATTGATCTTGTGATGCTGGCGGCTGCACCTCGTTTTGTTTCGTCTCGTCCCATTCGGTCTCATCTTGTTTTTCCTTTTTCTTCCCCTCCTGTGCCTAATTTTATAGATCCTCCTCAGACGTATGATGTTGCTGGCAAGTGACAGTGTAACAGTAACCTCCCCTGCCCGCCCCGGTCGGCAGCTCGGGATGGTAGCAGGGACATGGAAGTGAATTAACACAGATAACCTCATGTTCTAAGCTTCAACGGACTGAGTCGAGCAGACGTGGAGAAAAAAAAAAAAAAAAAAAAAAAAAAAAAAAGAGACGAACAGGGGCGCTGTGGCCCCGTCCACCAACGTGCGGGCATCCTCGGTAGCATCGCCTGATGTTTTGGCAGCGGGCAGGGGGCGGCCTGGCTATCGCAATAGGCTAAGCCCACCAAAGCGGATTTGGGTTTTGCGACCCTGTGCGCGTTCTCTGGAATCTGTCGCCTGGAGGAGCACGGCGGCATGTCAGCCACTAACAACAAGCCACCGACAGCATCAAAGTTCTGGTTTGCAGGCGGCGGGCAGCGGTTGCAGCGCAGGACGGATACACATGGATGGCTGCAGCAGGGGACCGGTTGCTATCACACCCAAAATAGCACGCAGGTGGGGGCCTTCACGTTGCCCAGCTGCACATTTGCATTCGCCGTGCCGCGATTGGCCAATTGCGTTGATACTGTGTATGTCGTGCTCGTTTGCTCGCATGGAGTTCAAGTTTTTCTTTGCGTCGATGGCCGCCTTCGATCAAGGCCGGCTGTCATGACACCACGATGCCAAACAACTGACACCTCGATCACTCGCTCCGCAACCAAGGCAACCCCGATGGATGCGAAGTCGGAGTCTGTGGCCGGCTCGGGCAAAACGTCAGCGCACGACACAAGTATCGACAAAGACGGGCAGGCCATCCTTGGCTTCTATCGCAAGGCTCGGGATGGCGCGCCCTGTCCGGCCCAATCTGCCACCGCCCGGCACCAGACCCGTCCAGCGCGCTGTGCGACACCATGCTGGGTCGAGAAGCAATATTGAGACAGGGTGAGAGGGTGGGACGCCGCATTCCTCGAGCCCAGCTCTCGGGTGACCTAGCGGGCGGGAACCGTTGCGGTGGAGGTCACAAGGGTGCCCCAACATGCCGGCACCCACTCCCGCCTGGCTCTCCGCCTACCCGCCACCCTGCCACCCTCCCCTCCTCATCTTTTTTGACGTGGGTGCGTGGGCCCGTGGTAAGACGACGGGCGCGCGTGGGGACGCGGCCTCGGGGACTGACGATCGAGCCAGGCCGTCCGTATGGATTCGACATCGGGCAGAAGTGGTCGACGGTACAGCGCGCACAAGGCGTGAAGGCCAAGCTGCGTGCAGGGCTGCCCCCTGTCTATTCGTCCCCAGCACTGCGACGACTTCCACCATCTAAGGAAATGATCAGCCAAAGAGGATTATTTCGACCGAGCCTTGCCAGCAGCTCGCGATCGCTCTGCTGCATTTCCGTTTCTCTGCATGCACATATTCGCGGCGAGGCCTTAGTAGGGTTATTAAAGTGCTAGACTAGCAACGCGGATCCTGGTGGCTTTGATGTTTTGGCGCGTTGATGCGTGTGAAACAAAATGAGGATTAAAAAAAAAAAAAAAAAGGCCAGAAAATCCCTCGGAGCCTCAACTGCCCAGTGGACTCTCCCGCCCGTTCGGCTTCCCCCATCACGATTCGTATACACGACAACTTCATTGGAGGAACGGAGCAGTTGCTCCAGTGCCTGGAGGATTATTTCCCCCGACAGATTCCATCCACCGACGTCCTAGCTTCACAGCCCCGTAAGCGACAGGCCGACGCCGTTGGACCGGTGCTCCGGCCGGCGTCGTCAGCCGGGGTCGATTACACATCATAGACACCCAGGTCTGGACCCAAACCATGTTTTGTTGCTCCTACCTGTCCGAGCGGCCTCGAACCCTTTTTTGTGATATGGAACCATAATGCAAGGGGAATCACGCCAAGACCCCGACTGGTGTGTTCCTTAGTCCAGATACAGCACCCTCCTCGTTTCTGCTCCTCAGTAGCGTGCCCTTGCGGCGGCATATTTCCCTCGCCGATCCCGTCACCCACTGCCAAATCCAACCGGATGAGCATCCAGTGGGTCTCCGGATTGCGCTACCAAGCTGCCTTGCTTGCTCCCAGTGCTCCCTCCATGTGCCTGCCACCGCCGCTGTGACCCCGGCGTCACACTCCCCGGTCTTTTTTTTTTCTCTTGGGTCGCTGCAGCTACAGGGGAAAGGATGGAGTGGAGCACTGGATATGGACGACAAGACTTACACAACATGGAAGTCGCTGACGTCGGTACAAGTGTACATCGGGGCACGGTCCAAGGTAGGCAACGAGCTGCCAGCCCACGCGCGGCTGCCCGTGGGCAGATGTAGCAGCCTCCCCACTGCAGTCCAGACCTAGTGTGTCCGTCTGTACACATATAAGAAGATGGCCAGCTCGCACACACTCCATCTTGAGCCTCCCTTCGTCTGTGTCGCTTGGGTGAGCCAGCTTAGACATCAGCCTCTCAGCTCAGAGCCCCAGGTGCAAGCTCCCGCTGCTGCCCCAGGCAACATCTTTCGTTACACTCCTTTGGCCGACTCTGCCGTGTTACACAAACAATGCATTTCTCACCATCCTTGATTACATGGGCGAGCCTGGGCTTCCCCGGCCTCGCCCTTGCCGTCTGCCCCTATGCCGACCCCTCTGCCTTCCGCCCCAGGGACGAGGCCGCGGCCCCCAACGGGGGCTTCAACAGCCAGTTCACCGTCGACAGCAAGGACAAGTTCCTCACCAACGACTTTGGCGGGCCCATCGGCGACCAGTTCAGCCTGAAGGCCGGCGACCGCGGCCCCACGCTGCTGGAGGACTTCATCTTCCGCGAGAAGATCACTCGGTTCGACCACGAGCGAGTAAGTGCTTGCTGCCCTCACTTGATGACCAGACGAGCTTTGACTCGCCTCATCATTGTCGGCTCTCTCGTTGTCATGATCAGTGCCGCTGACTCATCATCAAGGTCCCTGAGCGAGCTGTCCACGCCCGGGGTGCTGGCGCATACGGTACCTTCACCAGCTATGGAGACTTCAGGAACATCACGGCCGCGTCTTTCCTCAGCGCCGCTGGGAAGAAGACCGAGACCTTTGTCCGCTTCTCCACCGTCGCTGGATCCAGGGGAAGTGCAGACACCGTCAGGGATATCCGCGGGTTTGCCACTAGGCTGTACGTCCCTTCCTCCCGTTGTGTGTCGAAGCAATGTCCGGCTCCTATCAACAGAACTTTTGACTTACTGAATTCTACTTACTTTACAGTTACACGGACGAGGGCAACTTTGGTGAGTTGAACCTGTCATCCGTTCACAATCTTTTACCTCGGTATTTCCCGACTAACACATTGTGCTTTCTAGACATTGTTGGCAACAACGTCCCTGTGTTTTTCATTCAGGATGCTATCCGGTTCCCTGACTTGATCCACGCGGTCAAGCCCAGCCCGAACAACGAGATTCCCCAGGCTGCGACTGCTCATGACAGCGCGTGGGACTTCTTCAGCTCGCAGCCGTAAGTTCCCCTGAGACCTCACGCCATTGTCTGTGCCGGGAAGCAATTTCGCTAACCCAACACGCTCCTTTCCAGGTCTACTATGCACGCCCTTTTCTGGGCCATGTCGCCGCACGGAACCCCGCGCTCGTACCGTCACATGGACGGGTTCGGCGTGCACTCGTTCCGCCTGGTGAACGACAAGGGCGAGTCGCACCTGGTCAAGTTCCACTGGAAGACGAAGCAGGGCCTGGCCAGCATGATCTGGGAGGAGGCCCAGATCCTGTCGGGCAAGAACGCCGACTTCCACCGCCGGGACCTGTGGGACGCCATCGAGGCCGGCAACGGGCCCGAGTGGGAGCTCAGCATCCAGCTGGTCAAGGAGGAAGACGCGATCGCGTTTGGCTTCGACATGCTCGACCCCACCAAGATCCTCCCCCAGGAGCTGGCGCCCCTCCAGCCCCTGGGCGTGATGAAGCTGGACCGGAACCCGACCAACTACTTTGCCGAGACGGAGCAGGCCATGGTAAGCAAGCCAGTCAGCCGGACAGCCCCTTAATGGGTTGGGGATGGCGAGCCCCCAGCTAACAGCCGCGATTAGTTCCAAGTTGGACACGTCGTCCGCGGTATCGACTTCAGCGAGGACCCTCTGATGCAGGGCCGCATCTTCTCGTACCTGGACACCCAGCTCAACCGCCACGGTGGTCCCAACTTTGAGCGTGAGTTGGACAAATAACCCCTGGATTCGAAATGGAACCGGGTATAAAGTAACAAGTGCTGACTCTTCCTATGTTGGTGGCTCGCAGAGATTCCGGTCAATCGCCCGCGTGTTGCTGTTCATAGCAACCACCGCGATGGTGCCGCGCAGATGATGATCCACAAGAACATCTACCCTTGTAAGTTCATATCTATTAAGTCGTCCACATCTACCATGTGTGGTTGCCTCTGAGCGAACGTGACTAACGCACCACTTCCCTTGCCACAGACTCCCCCAGCGCTTTGAGCAACGGCCCCAAGCAGGCGGACCAGGAGAACGGCCGCGGCTTCTTCACTGCCCCCAAGCGCACGGCGTCGGGCGGCCTCAAGCGGGCGCTTTCTGAGACCTTCAACGACCACTGGACGCAGCCGCGCCTCTTCTTCAACAGCCTGGCCAAGGAGGAGCAGCAGATGGTGGTCAACGCGATCCGGTTCGAGCTCAGCAACATCAAGTCCGAGGTCGTGCGCAAGAACGTGCTGCAGCAGCTCAACCTGATCCACAACGGCATCGCGACGCGCGTGGCCAAGGCCGTCGGCATGCAGGCGCCCGCGCCCGACTCGCGCTTCTACCACAACAACAAGACCGCCGGCCTCTCCGTCTTCAGCAAGCCGCTGCCCACCATCAAGGGCCTGCGCGTCGCGGTGCTCGCGTCGGCCGGCTCGGCGGGCCCGGCCACCAGCCTCAAGGACGCGCTCAAGGCCGAGGGGCTCGAGGTGACGGTCGTGGGCGAGTTCCAGGCCCAGGGCATCGACGCGACCTACTCGGCGTCCGACGCCACCGTCTTCGACGGCCTGGTCGTGGCGCCCGGCGCCGAGGCGCTCTTTGGCGGCGACGGCGCCAAGTCGACCCTGTTCCCGCTCGGCAGGCCCGCCCAGCTGGTGCTCGACGCCTACCGCTGGGGCAAGCCCGTCGGCGCCCTGGGCTCGGCGGCGGACGTGCTCAAGAACGTGGGCGTGCCCGACGGCAACGGCGTGTACAAGGGCACCGACTCGGGGGCGTTCGTCGGCGACTTCAAGAAGGAGCTGACGCAGTACAGGTTCCTTGACAGATTCCCTGTCGACTCGGAGTAAGGGCAGGGTGGGGGGAAGGAGGGGCGCTCGCTTGGACGGGTGGCAGGGAACGGGGGCTATGAAGCCTGCTGCTCACGAGGTTTACGTTTCTTATGTTTTCATTTCACGTGTATCTAGTTTCACTTAATGTAATCGAGCCCGTCTCGCCTCTTCAACAAGCCTTGCTTCGTGAACAAGACCTTGCATCTTTTTTTTGACAAACGATGCACAACATACTTGCATCGCATAGACGAGCCATCACGTGTGGCACTATTGGCATGGCCGCAGGTTGGGCCGCAGAGCGTGGAGTCCACCGCCTGCTATCGTTGAAGAGGGGACATTCTTGTCTCCTTGGTGTTTTCCAATGTATGAGGCTCCCAAGGAGGGGAACGGAGTTGGAGGTCGGCTCGGGGCTGGCTGGACTAGGAGGGTTCGGATCTTGGAGCCTGTCGTCTGGTGATGTGCTGCCAGCTGGAGCCCGGGGTGGGCTCGTGGGGTCACGACTCGGACGAAAGTGTCAAACCGAATGACTGTTTGACTGCCCGGTGATCGGATCGACAATGAAGCCTACGCAGAGACCTAGCGCTCCACTTTACTGATTGGCCGGTGGGGCTTCTAGAGACGCCGGCGAATGGGATGTAATGCGGGGAAGTCCGCCGCCGCCCCGCTGGGCCCGGCTATTCCCCTTTAGGCTTGCCGCGTTGGCCCTCGATTGTGCCTGAGATGGATGATGACACAGCAGCGGGCACGCGCGGGCCGCCGTTGTGAACACGAGCCGCCGCCTCACTCTCAACCTTCCAACGACCAGCCCTCTTTCTCGCCAACTTTGGACGTCAATCGTCGACTTCAACTTCCCGTCTATACCGTATCGAAGCGACCTGATTGTTTTGCTACACTACCAACAGACCGCCCAATGAGTCCGAGGTAGCAAGCAGGTGGCAAACATCATCGCCCCGGCCATCGCGCTATCGGCGACGACAGCAATCAACGACAGCGACGCCAAACCGACGGCACAATGGATCGCCTCCGCGGACTCTTCTCGCGCGGCAAGTCGTCGTCGCGGGACGGCCAGGCGTACGAGCCGCTCCCGGACGACGGCGAGGGGAGCGCCTCGTTCCAGGGGCGCGACCACGACGAGCACGACGGCCACGACATACCCTTCTCGTGGGTCGAGTACTCCATCTTCGCCATGCTCGGCGTCGCCATGCTGTGGGCCTGGAACATGTTCCTCGCCGCAGCCCCTTACTTCGTCACGCGGTTCCACGACGACGCCTGGCTGGTCGGCAACTTCCAGTCCGCCATCATCTCCACGTCGACCGTCACCAACCTGGGCGCCATGCTGCTTCTCGCAAACGTCCAGGGCTCCGCCTCGTACCCCTTCCGCATCACCACCTCCCTCGTCATGAACGTCGGCCTCTTCTCGCTCCTGACCGCCTCCACCACCTTCTTCCTCGACGTCTCGCCCAGGCTCTACGCCGGCTTCCTCCTCGCCATGGTCGCCCTGAGCGCCTGGGCCACGGGCCTAATGCAGAACGGCGCCTTCGCCTTCGCCGCCGGCTTCGGCCGCCCCGAGTACATGCAGGCCATCATGACGGGCCAGGGCGTGTCCGGCGTCCTGCCGTCCATCGCCCAGATGGTCTCGTACCTCGCCTTCTCCGAGGACTCTGCCGCCGGCCACGACGCTCAGTCCCGGCAGCGGGGCCAGGCGAGCGCCGGGGCCGCCGCCTTCTACTACTTCCTCACCGCCGTCGTGGTCTCCTCCGCCGCCCTGGCCGCCTTCCTCCCGCTGATCCGCCGCCACAACCGCATCGTCGAGAGCCGCATGTCGGACCGCATGGCCGCGTCCCACGCCTCGGTCGAGGAGGCCGAGCGCGCCGCCCGCCGCGTCGTGGGGCCCGTCGCCCTCTTCCGCAAACTGTACTTCCCCGCGGGCGCCGTCTTTATCTGCTTCGCCGTCACCATGTTCTTCCCCGTCTTCACGTCCAAGATCGTGTCGGTGCGGAGCAGCCAAGGCGGAGAGCCGCTGCCGCCCCTCTTCCAGCCGGGCGCCTTCATCCCGCTCGCCTTCTTCTTCTGGAACCTCGGCGACCTCGCCGGCCGCGTCCTGACGGCGCACCCGGTCTTCGCCGCGCTCCGCCGCCGGCCGTCGGCCCTCTTCGGCCTCGCCGTCGCGCGCGTCTGCTTCCTGCCCCTCTACATGCTCTGCAACGTCGGCGGCCGCGGCGCCGTCGTGCGCAGCGACCTTTTCTACCTGCTGCTCGTCCAGCTGCCCTTTGGCTTCACTAGCGGCTGGCTCGGCAGCAGCGCCATGATGGCCGCCGCCGACTGGGTCGACGAGCCCGAGCGCGAGGCCGCCGGCGGCTTCATGGGCCTCTGCCTCGTCGCCGGCCTCGCTGCCGGGAGCGTGCTGAGCTTTACTGTCTCGGGCACCTGAGGGGGTTTAGACCTAAGCTTTGCTGTGGTTTGTCTTCTTTCGCATAGACGAGGCGCGTGATTTTGACTTTTGAAGCTTGGCTGTTTCCATTTGAGCCTATTTCCCCGTAGACATTCTCAGAACGAACGGGCTCTTTGGCCCGTTCAGTCTCTTTCACTTTTATCATTCGCGGATGGGCGGCGTTTGGGGGAACAGCATAGGAACACAGCGGCTACGGCTCGACATGCCCAAGACCTTGTGCGAGGGACATGATATAGCGAGATGGCCTCGCTGCGAATTCGACATATTCTGATTCATCTCTCAGCCTATGCTTATTCCCGACATTTTGTTGACTTACTTGTAGTGATGCCAGTAGGCGGATTGTATTAGGCATATGATTTGAACGTCGGATCTGCAACCAACCTCGCATCTCGGACGCACACATCAAAATCCCACACTTTGCATGGACATGGACCAGAAATCATGGATGAGAGTGGGATAGTCGATTCACGAATCTATCGGAATATCCAACTGAAGTATGCTGGCCGGTACTCGCCAGCCCGGCAACCTCAACTTGGCTGGCATGCGCCGCGCCAGAGACGTACGTTATTCCGTACGTGGGGTTACAGACCTTGTAAACGCCCATCGAGGGCCCTCTCGCCAGAGTCAAAAACAAAGGAAAATAAAACAAGAAACGATACATGAGAGCCTTGCACAGGTGGGTGACCTGGTTATACTGCTGTATGTGTGTGACTGAACGTGGTCTGTTGCCTCGCCCATCAAGGGCGGGCGAGGCTTCTTCCTCTTGCCCCCTTCGGCCAAACGACCACTAAAAAAAATGACCACCGTGATTTTTTTTTGTCATGAGCCACCCACCATCTATCCCATTGTATAGTTCCTCGTTAAAACGCCGTTAGTGTAGTTTTGCGCTGTAAAAACAACACATTACCGAATTATATAGTAATGTTGAGCACAGCAGGATCGTAAGTGGTCCTGCCATGCTTCCAAAAACAGACCGGACGCCACCCTATGCCCTTTCCCGAGAAGGGCTTTATATGAAAAATAGATGCGAGGCACATAGGAAATGTTGGATGAAAGAGTGAGAGTGCCGATAGTGTTTGGTGCAGTGCAGGGCACTGATCACGAGCTCGTTGACCTGGGTTGAGCCTCGTATGCTGGGGGCGGCAAGTCCTCCCGGTCGTCCCAGAAGTTCGGGTTCCGCTGCTTCTCGTCGTAGACGCGTTTGGCGATCTCGCCAGCCATCTTCATGATCCAAGCCTGTTCTAATATCACAGAAGGGGCTTCCGAGTTTGTGCGTGGTCGAAGAGGTTCGCTGCCAGTCTTGGTGCTCTTCTTCTCTTTGGCTTCCGAGCTGCCGACTGGGATGGTGTTCTCCTTGGTAGGCTCCGTCTGAGCCATCGGGGGTTCTGTCGTTTCTACCCTGGCCGTTCCGGGCACTGGGGTGAACACATCACGTTCCAGGGCAACGCGCTGATGGAGTTGAGGCCGATCGTCGCCAGCTCCGTACCGGATTCTACTCCAGCTTGATGGGTCAGGGACAGACTCCTCCTCTGGCTCCTCGGGAATAGAAGCCGACGTGGGGTAGTCTGACGAGGGGGGCTGGACCGACGACGCGTCGTCGTCGGTCTCTGCCATATCGCTGCTGGCTTCTGATTCGGTCTTGCGTCTGAGGTTGACAACCCTGGTCTTCTTTTTCCGGTTGGCGTACGGCTTGGCGTGCCGGCTCGAGCCGAGACCGAGACCAGTGGTCGCAGAGTTCATGCTGACCAATGACGGGCGTGATGGAAGCTGCCCGTTGGACTGACTGCTCGTATCCGAGAAGGTGTAGACCGTCGAGGAGCCGTGGAACGAATGTGACTTCACCAGACTGGGCGCCAGTGGTGGCGGCGAGCTGCTGCCCTCAACCTTGTCTACCGGGCCGGCCTTGGCTCGGAAAATGACTTCGGGGGCTGGAGGCGTGGAGAGCGCTGAGGTTAGGTGCGAGTTTATGAGGGACGACAAGTGGGAAAGACTGCGCTGCGAGAAGAGCGACTGCAGGTCAGCGCCGCCGTTGACGGCGATGTTGGAGATCTCGCTGGGATCCACGAGGTTTCCGTTCGCATCAACGGCGTCGACGGGAGGGCTGGCAAATGGATTGACCGTGGTCTCATCCGTCTCGTCCAGCTTCTCCTCCTCGTCCTTGGGGAGCTGGTCTGGACACCATAGCTGCAGGGAGAGCTTGTGGATAATGGCAGGTAGCTCATCCATCATCAGGTTCCTCAGCTTCCCCTCAATGGTTCTTTGCAGATAGTCCCGCACGAACTGTATCGAGTCGAAGGTCGACGAGACCTTGAGGGACTCGAGTGGGTCATTACGAAAGACCAGGGTCAGGCCCTTCTGTTTGGAGAAGACGACGATGATGAAAGCAGAGAGCTTGATCTCTGACAACGTAATCTGGAGAGGGATCGTCAAGCCCGAGGCGGCTGCTAGGGGCGTTGGCGACGTGAAGCTCGGCTTGGAGTGCAGGGAGGTGTTCAGGGGGTTTGCCTGTGATGTCTATATTAGTCTCTGATATGATGCAATAGCTGCACCTCGGCAGTGTTCTTGGTTCGAGAAACGCGGATCCCTGTCCACTAATTTCCGCACCCAATGCGCGGCAAGCAACAAGCCCCGGAAAGAGGGGGGACGCGACTCTTCGTGGGGATCGGCTCCATCGCAATGAAATCAAGATCAAGCGAGTGATGCTGAGGGAAGTTGAAGGAGCGCGTCGAGGGGGTACTCCTGACCCCCTCGCCAAGTCCCCCTGCACTCGCCGGGAGGGCGCGATTGGGATCGAGGGCGCAAGCAGCGCTTGCTGGGTGTTGCGGCGAACATCGTGTGCCACGAGGGGCATGCACGCCAATGGAGAGGTAGGAAAGAAAGGAAGCGAGTATGTTGTTGTGCGTATGCTCTGCAGTTGAGCTCGCGGGCTGAGGTGTTGATGGCGGGGGTTGTTGGTGCTGTCGCATCGCGAACGTGGGCAGGAAACAAGAGGCCGAAAAAAAGGAAACTCACCTGAACTCTTGTCTTGAGCGTCAAGAACGCGTCGCCCGAGTAGCACATCTTGAAGATGCCCCTGAACCTATCCTCGGCCAAGTCGCCGATCTCGAGGATCTCCAGTTCTGGCGGCACGGAGCCAAGGTTGAACTCGGTCACAAGGATGTCGTCGACTATTATCGGAGGCTTCGGGGACTTGTTCAGGGCCGTCGTGAGCAGGTCGCGCGCGCGCTGGTAGAAGCTCGCGTCGGCCGCGAGCGGCGACCAGTTGAAGTTGAAGGCCATGTCGAACGGCTGTTATGCGAGCATGGCGCGGTGCGGTGGTGGTCGCCTCTGTCGGGAGAAGCTCGTGGGCTGGAGCTCGCGTGGGCGTGTCTGGTGGTGGGAACGGCGCGCGCGTAGGGCAAAAAGGGGGTGCGCAGAAGCGAATTTGGGGGAGATCGAATTGCAAGGGCCGGTCGGGTGGTCGCCGAAGGGGTACTCGGGGTTCGACGGCAACTGTGTGGTGAAAGAGAGCGGGAAGAAAAGGTCGGCCTGGGATCAAACAAAATCGGCACAAAGGATGAAGGCTGGTTTGAGGGAGTGACGGATCGCAGGACTGAGAAGCTTTGCTGCGTGCCGGATAAGTGTGTGGGATGACGCTAGTGGAGGGCGGCCTGGGGGAAAATTTTTGGGGCGGCGGGTGGCCCTCGGATGGACCAGGCGTGTGGCTTGGACGGAGGCGGCGGCCGTTTCCGAGGGTTACATAAGCAGAGACAGCCACTCATGCGCCGGCAGGCGTCGCATCCCACTCACGCGCGGGAATTGCAAGACAGGCGCGGAAGGATCTGGGCATCTGATTAAGGTCAATGGATCGAAAAGACCTGATCTGACCCCAAAAACATGCCACAGGTCGCCCGCGCCTTTTTCCTGGGGAACGGTGGCACGAGATGTGCAGGCCGCTCGCGCCTGGGCTGCCGACTTATGTATAGGCGTTTGCGCCAGTTGATGGTGCTGCCACTGCCCCTCCTCTCCCCTCCATCTCCCCTCTCTACTCTGTCTAAAGTGCCTCACTTGGACGCCCATGGAAGCTGGTAGACTAGCAGCCCGAGGCGGTCAGCCCAACCTTCTGCCAGCTTTCTGCCGCACCACTTCCTTGGTGCCCTATCCCTCCCAGTTCTGCCCATAAGTGCCTGCATCGTATAGGTACGCAGCCCATGGTACGGTTGGACAACGTACACGCACGCCACGCATGTGCAGCCCGGCGGCCAGAGGAACATGAGCGTCTCCGGCCACGGCTAGGCGCTGGACACTAGACCATGATCTCCTTTCGTCCGCCCTCTTTTTTTTCTCTTCTTGCGCGCCTCAAGCCAGCTCGTGGTCTGGCCGCCCGGTTTCGTTTACATACCCGGGGTCTCGGCTGAGTCAAATACTGTGCCCCCAGGCATGGCGAAGACCACAAACACCGCATTGATCTAATTTCTGTTAGTCGGATTCTCCGCCCGCTCAGTCGACTGGGCTCAGGGAAAGCCCTCGGTGCTCGCTCCCCCTCCTGCCGGGGTCGCGTGCACAGCGCCGACTGGCCAGACTAAACGTGGGGACGATGATGTCGAAGTGGGACACTGGGGCAAAATCTGCAGGCCGACGGAGGTCGAAGCAGCGTATCCCTTCTCTCGTCGCCTCTCGCTACACTGCAAAGGGAAGGCCAAAACACGCCGGGCCTATTCTTGGCTCTCCCCGCACAGGGAGTCTTCCGGCCTGGCGAATGGCGTCAAGGGAGATCCGACTGACCGCCTTTCTGCCTGCAGCCGTGTCAATGCAGTCCAGGTGGCTTCCACACCGCCATCGTGCGAGCCCGAGCCCGGGACTATTTATTTTGCACAGCCCTCCCGCTAACAAAGCCAAAAGAAACACCAACCAGCCACCTGCTCGAGGGTGTATGTGCCAACGTATACCTTTGTCCCTAATCGAGGGGATATCCGCCTCAACCGCAAACGCGCGCTACGAATAAGCCTTCCCGCTGTTGAGGACCGGGCTCTCCGCCATCCCAACTGCCGCACCACCAGCGCGTCCGATGCTCGGGAGAAACCCGGCATTGGGTCAAGACTGAACCCATTGGGCATTGAGGCGGAGCGCCCGATCAGATCGACCCTGTGTGCCTGTGTGCCCTAACCCAGTAGCACGACACGAGTCATGTCCTCTGCGCTGTCCGGGCATCTGCTTGCAACGGCTTGGCGCTCCACTGGTTTGCGAGCCAGTGGGGTGACTGACAACACGAAAATGCACCAGCATATGGGGGGTTAAACTCTCGGCGGATGTAAAGGCTTCCTTGCCGTGTAGATTCCTACCTAGTCGTTGCCAAGGGGCGACATGGATCTCTGGGCCTGAGATGGCTGACGCGTCAACGTCCGGGCCCCGGAGACGGCCACGGGCGAGGCCGAGGTGCTCGAGGGCGTTCAGGGGCTAGATCCCGTCTCAGGTGCTGCTTGCAGACGGCTATCACATGCAGCAACGGTAGGCAATAGTATATGTTCGTGGGATGTTACTGGTCACGGCGTGTCGTGTTTGAATCCACGCGCGCACAGCAGGTAGACGTCGCGCCATTATGTCGCGCGAGTTCCCCATCCAACAGCACAAGGCCGGCGGAGGCCACCCAAGCGCGGAGCGCCAGGGCGTCAATGACCGACTGGACGAGTCTCTCCTGGGCCACTACTCCAAAGTCTTTGCCCGGTATAGCGGCCCCAACAACAAATGGACTCGAGACCAGGTCGCCGTGTTCATGCAGCATGTCCAGCTCGAGGACGCCAACGGCCCGGCCGGCTACCTGGCCGAGAAGGATGAGCTCGAGTTCAGCGAGTTCCTGCAGTACATGACCTCCCCGCTGGGAAATGCCATGGAGGCGGCCTCACCCCAGGACCTGTCGTGGCCGCTCAGCAACTACTTCATCAGCTCCAGCCACAACACGTACCTCACCGGCAACCAGCTCTCCAGCGACTCCAGCACCGACTCGTACAAGGACGTGCTGTTGAGGGGGTGCCGATGCATCGAGATTGACGTGTGGGACGGCGAGATGATGTACACGCCCAGCAACGACCCAAAATATCGGAAGGAAGGAGAGGACCCCCCGGAAGAGGGCCCGCAGAGGCTGGGCAGGAGGGACCGCATGATCATCAAGATCGGCAAGTGGGCGCTGGAGAAGTTCGACAAGAACGGCGGCGTGGACCCTGAGGGGAGGACCATCGAAGATAGGCTCAGCGACATGGTCAAATACGAGCCCCGGGTTCTTCACGGCTTCACCCTGACCAAAGAGGTCTCCTTCCGCAGCGTCTGCCGCGTCGTCAAGGAGTACGCCTTCGCGACCACGGACCTGCCCCTCATCGTCAGCCTCGAGGTCCACTGCTCCCCGGTGCAGCAAGGGGTCATGGTCGACATAATGGAGGAGGCTTGGGGCGAGTTCTTGCTGCCTGCCCCCGAGAGCCAGCCGACTTCACTGCCGTCACCCGACGAACTGCGCAGGAAGATCCTGGTCAAAGTCAAGTACGTGCCCGAGGAGGGCCCCGCGCAAGACGACGAGAGCATGTTCGAGATGGTGGAAGACGGCAAGGAAAAGAAGGCTCGAAAGGTCAAGGCCCCCAAGGTCACTCAGCGCCTTAGCCGGCTCGGCATCTACACGCGAGGCGTCACCTTCAAGTCCCTTTCCCAGCCCGAGGCCACGATGCCCAACCATATCTTCTCCCTGTCAGAGCAGGGGGCTGCCGAAGTCCAGCAGAAGCAGCCGGTCGAGTTTTTCCAACACAACAAAAACTACCTTATGCGCCTCTACCCCGGGGGCATGCGGGTTGATTCGTCCAACTTTGACCCGGTCATCTTCTGGCGCACCGGCGCGCAGGTCGTGGCTCTCAACTGGCAGTCCTGGGACGCGGGCATGATGATAAACGAGGGCATGTTCGCCGGCTCGGACGGCTACGTGCTCAAGCCCGACGGCTACCGCGGGGCCAAGGAGTGGACCCCGGTCCAGGAGGAGTCGCAGCTGCCGCACAAGACGCTCGAGCGCGTGGCCATCACCATCCTAGCGGCGCAGAACATACCGCTGCTGAGCAAGCACGACAAGCCCGCCAACTTCATCCCGTACGTCAAGGTGGAGCTGCACACGGAGCCGCACGTGTTCGACGGGGTGAAGCAGCAGGAGGGCGGGCAGGCCCGGCCGGCGGTCGAGTACCGGGGCCAGACGGAGAGAAAGAAGGGCACGAGCCCCGACTTCGAGGCCGAGGTGATCGAGTTCCAGAATATCGAAAGTGTGCTTCCGGAGCTGGCCTTCCTGACGCTCGTCGTCATGAACGACGTGGTCGGGCCGGATGTCATGGCGGCGTGGGCGTGCATCCGCCTCGACAGGCTGAGGCCCGGGTACCGCTTCGTCAGGCTGATGGACAAGGACGGTGTGCCGAGCAAGGGTATCTTACTGATCAAGACGGATATGATTGAGGGCGTCGCACCCGCGCAACCTACTCAGGCCGAACTGGGGGAGGCAGACGAGGCGGTTCACGAACTCGCATAGCTGAGCTTGGACTGAAAGCGCCCGCTGCCTTTTGTAATTGTCGTGATCTGCCTCTTAATCATGTGTTAACAACGGGGGTTCTAGGGCGTACGTAAATCTGAAACATTTTATAGCTTATTTGGAAAGTCTGTGTGTAAAAAAGAGAGGTTGGCCATGCCCGTTGGGTCATCACATCTCATGTCGTGTCGAGTGAGGAGAAAGTGGTACAGATGCAGGTACTCTCTCGGCGGTTCCCCACTGTGACGTTTTGGGCCCCGCTCCTCCTGGCCGGAATCAGGTCTGGACCGCCAGCAATTCTGGACACTGACTTGGCAAGCTCGTAACCGGCCGTGGAGCGCCGCCCTAACACATTGACGGAAGGCGGCCCGATGGGGGCTGACAGCCTCGTGTAGCTTACTCTGCGCGTACAGTACATGGATGCGAGGTGCAGGAAGCTCTGGGGCTGCCGGGTTGAACTTGGGGCCGTCCGAAGCTGCCTGCAAGGGTCAACGCTGCGTGCCAACTGCCGCGGACCTGCCCTGTTTTGCTTTCCCATGTGCCTCGCTCGTGGCTGGCACCGCTGCTTCGTGTGTTGGAAGGGGACGCCTGGAGTCTCTAGCTAGCAGTGAGACCTGGTGGGCGCAGCTGCGGGCGGCACGCCACCCGTCGCGTTACTAGACTGGACACATCCCGCTGACCACAGTACGACCACGGGACACAGCCCATCTGCCCATCCATCCATTCTCCATTCGTACCAACCGCCATTTTAGGTTGTATGCATCAAACATCCACCGCATCAACAGTGTCCGAGTGTCTAGAGTAACCCCAACATCCACAATCACACTCGTGCGACCATATATACTAGTCATCGACTGCCTTTCTCTGAGGTACCTCCCCTTGTATATATACCGCCTCGGTTTCCTGGGGAATCGGGCAGGGCCGCCCTTCATGGATGCCAAGGGCCCCAATGCGGACACCCGCCTCCCACAGTCGCCAACCATGCCGACAGCCGGCGATCCGGCATCGGTGCTGCAGCACACCCCAAAGAGCCAGCCCTTTCCGCAGGGCACCGGCCCGTCGGTGCGCTACGTCGCCGAGGGCATGGCCAACATCGTCTTCAGCTTCCCCGGCGCCAAGGAAAACATGCGGGATCTGCTGATCAGGGTGCCCAAGGAGGTGACTGGCGACTACGACGACATCCACAGGCACTGGTGCCAGTACATCTACCCGCTCTTCCGTCCCGCCGACCTGGTGCCCCAGTACCTGGTGACCCTCGACGGGACCGCCAACAGCGACCTCGTGCGCTCCGCCATCAAGGAGGAGCTGGAATCGGTTGAGAAGGAGAAGGGCCGTCCGCTCAAGTTCAGGGGCTCCAAGCTCAAGGAAGACATCCGAGATGCCATGTTGGTCCGAAACATGCGACCAAGTGAGTGAGCCGTCTGGACGGTGCCTGTGCCGGACAGCCCTCTCTTTGATTCGGAAGAACTGTCAGCTGATCCAGGCGGTGTCTAGGGGATGATGAGGAGAAGCTGATCGAGTTCAAGCCCAAGTGGCTCGCCCAATCCCCCACCGCGCCGGCCGGAGCCAAGCGGTGTCGCAACTGCGCCCGTGAGGCCCTCAGGACGCGCAAGAAGGGCGAGGGCAGTGGTCCCATCCTGTGCCCCCTGCGCCTTCTGGACCGCGACAGCCCGGAGTCCGTGAGGATCGTGTGCGACACCGTCACGGCCGGCCAGGGGGCCGTCTTCGCCGAGGGCTCGCGCGCGCTCGAGAGCCTGCGCGGGTGGCTGCTCACCAATGAGCTGCTGCCGCGGCTGCGCGACGCCCAGGTCGGCAACGACAGCGTCGGCGTGCTCGAGCCCAAGGACACCTTCAGCCTCGGCCGGGCCATGACGCTTCGCGACTGCACCTGCTACGTCCGCCTGGCGTCTGCCGGCGGCGCGACCGAGGCCCGGCTCGGCGACCTCGACCTAAAGGATCAAGAGACCAAGCTCGAGTACTGGAGAAACATGGAGCTCGAGCTGATCGAAGGCGGCTGGTACATGGGCACCGAAAACCCCAAAGTCAAAACAACCTGTCTCCTGGAAGCTTGAATGGGAGTTGGCTGAACCTGGGGGAAAGGGACTTTGATCCAAGCTTCCCATCTAACACGAAACGTGGAGCGAAAACGATCGAGATGGACGGCAAACCTTGGATAAGATTCCAAGGAATAGACGACTGAAGAGAAGGAACGGGAATGAAGAGAGGAAGTTGGTATATAAATAAGCTTAATAGCGGCGCACTCTTGAGGAGTAGCGCATGGTATCCCGTTTTTTGCATGTCCCTGAACGCCTCTATCCTGTAAAACATCAAAGGGCAAAAACAGGGCAAATCAGCCCAAGACCCAGCCAACCCATGATTGACGGTTTTCGCAAGAATGTCGAGAAACCCAAAAACATGCCGCTACTTGGCGGCATTTTGTTTCTTTAGCTTCTGCAGCGCCGCCTCCTTCTTCTTGAGCTGGTCTTGCATCTGGGTCGCGAGGGCCTGGGCCTTCTCCTGCGCCTTCTTAAGGCGCTCGATCTCGAGCTTCTCCGTCTCCTTGCTGAACGGCTGGCCGGGCCTGTTGGTCAGCGGTATCATGGCGCTGCGCGCCAGGACGCCGCCCTCGCTGCGGACTCCAACAGTGGATGCCGCGGCGGCCCCCTTCCCTTTCCCCTTGCCGCCCTTGTTGCCGCCGCTCTTGCCGGCGGCGGTGCCCGGGGGCGGGGGCAGGGCGCCGCTGGTCAGAACCTCGTAGAAGGCCTCGTAGGGCTCGTTGAAGATCTGCTCCTCGTAGACCCAGGCGACGACCTCGCCCGACGCCTTCATGGCGTCCTTCTCGGCCTCGGTGCGGCCGTAGGGGTGCAGGTGCAGGTGGTGGTAGAGCGTCTGCGCCTTCTCGCCCGACTCCTGCGCGTAGTAGAGCTTGATGGCGATCTCGAACTCGCCCCAGCCCGTCTCGTTTACGACGAACGCCTTGCCGGCCTCGCCGTCGACCACTGCATTAAGAAACCAGATGATTGTTAATTATTTCCTGCTGAGTGCAAGGTGGGTGCATGGTTGTTTTCGAAGCCAGACAGCTGTATGCGCGTGCGGCCAGAGACTCGGGGCCAAGGCAGCCACGTACTGCGGATGTGGTTCGGGATGGACTCGTGCAGCTTGAACTGCACGCGCTTCAGCCAGTACGTCACGTCGGTGTCCTCGACGCCCTTGACAAAGACCTGCCACGAGTGGGTGTGGTCGTCGGGTACGCCCGGCGGCTTCGGGTTCTTGTCGTCGTCGAACGGCTTCGCCGTCGTGCCGTAGATGAAGGGCCGGTGGATCGAGACGCCCTTTGCGCGCTTGCCTAGATTGCTTTGCGGCGCCATGATCCGTCGTCGTCGTCGGCGGGTAGCATCGCCGCAATGGTTGGTGTTTTTTGGAGGACGAGAGCCGACGAGACCGGCAATGAGCGGGCACCCAAGGAAACAGCAGCCTTGTATTTTCGGGCGCATTAGTGGATCTCTATCCCAGGCAAGGACCGGGGTTCTATTGGCTGCGATGACGAAACTGTGGGGGTTGTGTTTGCAATCGTCCCATCGGAGCCGATCTGGCTCAGCCTTGTGTTGAGTGAGATCAGAAATTCGATTGATGATGGCATGATGGGAAAGGACCCTTGTGGAGGCGGGAAACCGGTGCATTTTGATTTTGGCGTCTGTTTCGTACTCGGGACAGACAATGCGTCGACTCTAAAACGCCCAAACCTCCAATATCTTGTCCCAAGAATCACACAGTTGCTTCTAACCACCAACCGTGAATGTGAACCGGCCGGCGAAATGTCTACAACAGCCGCCAAGAGACTCGTCGTCTGCGGAGGCAACGGCTTCGTGGGGTCGAGGATATGCAAACACGCAGTCACGAGGGGATGGGACGTCACTTCAATAAGGCAAGTCCTCGCCCAGAAACCGATCAAGATTCAAGGACAAAAATTCTAATGAGAACATAGCCGCTCTGGTGAGCCACACTGGGCTTCGGTGACCTCATCCCCGTCGCCACCAGCCTGGGCCCACAAGGTCAGCTGGGAGAGGGCAGACATCTTCCGGCCGGAGCAGTGGGCGCCCCTGCTCAAGGGGGCTGACTACGTCGTGCACAGCATGGGCATCCTGCTCGAGGCCGACTACAAGGGCGTCATCTCGGGCCGCGAGTCCCCCATCGCCGGCCTGCGCAAGGCGTTCGCCGGCGGGCCGGGAGCATCGGCGGGCGCGGCGCCGAACCCTCTGGAGCCGCATTCCCAGCAGCAGCAGCAGCAGCCGCCCCCAGCCGCCGCGACGCTGACCTACGAGAGGATGAACCGCGACAGCGCCCTCATCCTGGCCAAGGAGGCGGCCAAGGAGGGCGTGGACGCCTTCTGCTTCCTGTCGGCGGCCGCCGGCGCGCCCGTGCTGCCCGCGCGCTACATCAGCACCAAGCGCGACGCCGAGAGCCTCATCTCGAGCGGGTACCCCCGGATGCGCGGCGTCTTCGTCCGCGCCCCCTTCATGTACGACAGCTCCAGGGCCTTCACCATCCCCATAGCGGCGGCGGCCGGCCTGGGCAGTCTCTTCAACCGGGCCACTGGCGGCGTCCTGGGCGGCTTCCTGGGCTCCGGCGCTGTCAAGCCTCTAAAGGTTGAGGATGTCGCCGCTGCCGTCGTCGAGGCTTTGAGTGACGATCAGGTAATGGGTCCTGTTGAGGTGCCTGAGATCGAGGAGCTGGCGAATAAGGGCTGGAGAAAGGAGATGCTTTGAGTTGAAACATGCCATTTCTCCTTTACGGGCTCGATATGGAGAACCTGTATACTGAAAAGGCCTTTGCTTGTAAAGTAGTTGCGTGTATCATTAGGCATATTGCGGTCCCGGTGCCTCGGGTTAAAAACTCTCCAAAAGAAGAGGTCTTTCTTTGTCTTTTCTTTAGAATACTCAGACCGATCCTTGCCCATAGTGTAAATCCATTGATGCCCGCTTGCCCAGTCTTGTAAGCCATCACCATAACCCCTGACGCATGTGAATATGCCCCGTCGTATGAGAAACAAAGATGCCATAAAGAATAGCTAACCAGAGAATAAAGGAGAGTGTATCAAACGATCAAATCATGGTGCCACGCTCGAAGCTCTCCCTGATCTCAGCAGTGTACTTGTTGTAGAAGCGAGACAGCTTCTGGTTGAACTGCTTGTTCTTGTCGTTGATGTAGGTGACGTCGTCGTCGTCGCCGTTCTTAGCCATGCGGGCCTTCCGCTTCTTGGCGGCGACGTCTTCGGCCTTCTTCATGTCGTTGACGAGGCGGTCAATAGCGGCCTTGTCGGGCTTGTTGTTGGCGAACGAGGTGGAGTCGGCGGTCGAGTAGAAGGAGCCGTCGCGGTCGACGGCGATGAGCTCGCCGTCCTCGGTCTCGACTATGTCGAGAGTCCCCGCCGCCGCGGCCTTCTCGATCGCGGCCATCTTGTCCCTGGCGTAGCGCTCCATGTCCGGGGGCATGTTCTTCAGCTGCCTCTTGTAGATCTTCTGGGCCTCCTGGCGGAAGTCCTGGAAGGCGTTGTTGTCGCGGGCCGACTCCTTCTTCTTCATGCGCTTGTCCCACTGCTCGCTCTCCTCGATGGTCCAGTCCCAGGCCCGCTTGCGCTCAAAGTCGCCGCCCGCCTCCTCGACGTCGGCCTTGAGGATCTTGTGCGACGCGATGGCGTGGCGCCGGTGCAGCGCCGTCAGCTGCGACGGGTCAGTAGCCAGTCGCCGCGACTCGGCCGTCGCCGCCTTGAGGTTTTGGTCCGATGACTTCTTGGCCCGCTCCTGCAGCGCGCGGAAACGGGCCATCCGGTCCGCCGCCTTGTCGGCCGCAGACTGTGTGTCTGGTTCTACTGTTGCCGCCGGGGCGGGGTCTTCTGAGCGGCTGCCGGCGGCCGCCGAGTCTGTTGATTCCTCCGGCCTGTCTCCTGTTGCTTCGTCGTTGGATTTCATGGGCTCGTCGGTATTCGTGGGCTCGTCGCTGGCCGCTGTCTCGTCGGGTGTCGGGGCCTTGGCAGCAGCGGCCTCCTCTTCCACGACCGCCTTTGACGACCGAGTCGTCTTTCTCTTCTTTGCCGGGGGCATGGTGTGAAGGGATAGATTTTCCTGATACAACCAAGAAGTGCCAAATGAAGCAGAGCCTTGGTGTGGCTCAGAGCGTGATGCGCGGCGCTGGAGCAGGTTGTTTGGAGTAAGGTTGACAATGGCGCTATTGCGGAGACAACTTTTGGAAGACAGACAAGAAGATGGGGCGCCCGTACGGCCTGCGCCATTGGTGAAAGGCACGCTGGCTGCCCACTCAAGTGGGCGACAATTACCCCAGACATGCAGGGGTTTGCTAGCACAGCGGCCTCGTGTCACAGGCTGCATGCTCTCAACCTTCCTCCTCTTTTGTGCGATTTCCCGTCGCAACTTCAAAAATCTCGGGATCCAAATATCGTTATTGCCGTCAATCTCACATCCCTCTTTTGATCAGCAAACTCCAAAATGAATCAATGAGGCACTCGGGCCGGTTGTCATGCTGCGAGAACGCCAGGCGCATGCGCGGGGCAAAGACGGACTGAACACACCATGAATGGAATAAGAGGACACGCTCTGGGTTTCTGCCGCCAGCTACCTCCGTCGAACCCCTTGGGGCAATATCAAGTGAGGTTTGCACACAAGCGGATAAGATGGCGGCGCAGCAGGCTCATCAAAGCCACTATTGCCATGAGGGACTCGATCACACCCTTTGAGCTTCCTCTCCGCGCCCTGGACCTCGATGCCGAGGACTCCCCATACACCCGCGACTTCGACGAGCGGGATAGCGCCCACCAGCACCAGAAATGGCGGACTGCCGACGCGGACCTAGAGGCCGTCATGGAGAGGCTCGGGCGCGTGCCTGATGAGGCTGCCGCTGCTCTCAAGCGGCGCGAAGCGATTAGGGCGGCGCCGTACCACCCCTGGCGCGTCAACGAGTGTGACGCCCTCTCTGCCGCGCTCATGGGGCTCGAGAGGCCGGCCAACCTCCCTGAGGATCCGGACGCCGAGCGCCGCTACGGGGTTCTTGCGCAAGTTGCACACCACAACGCTGCCCGTTCCTCTGCCATGGAAGCCACGTCGACCGTTGTCTTGTTCATGCTGCGCGAGCTGCAGCGACATCCGAGGCCCTCGACCCTGGATCGCATAAGCTATAAAGACCTCAACTCCCAGATTCGCCAGGCAGACAGTCTTTTGGAGCTTCGCAGGCTGCTTTTCCCGGCTATATCCACCATCACGCGGTCCGACAAGGACCTAGTAGCGTGCGGTGCCGAGATGGCCGCGGCTGTCCGGCGGCTGGATGGACTTTCCAAGGAACAATCGCCCAAGACACTCACTCTAATCAACAACATACATCTCAACCTGGAATCAAGGGGCATAACAGATCTACCTAGACCGCTGTGTCTTCTAGGCCTGGAAGCTGCGGTCGCTTGCTCCGAGCTCGAAGCAGCGCAGAAATACATCGAAATCGGCTTGCGTCTGCATCACTTCTCTTCTCCCGACGATGAGGTGTCTCACCTTGTCGCCTCCTGCCTCAAGCGCATGCTGGATAACAACCTCGGCGCGCGCCCAGGTCTCCACCAGAGACTGCCGCCGCACAGGAACCGGCAGTCTGAGCTCTTCAGACTCCTCACCGGCTGGAGCCTCGCTCACAGCCGTGCCCAGCCATCTATACGTGACGTCATCTGGAACTCGGACTCGTACGATCACGCCCGCAAGGCCTACTTTTGTCTGCTGTGGCAACTCGGCGCCATACGCACAGCTGGTCACGAGGTGGAGTCGACTGGCTCGTCGGCAATGCAGCGCCTCCGGCTCCCGGACAGTAATTCTGTTGATCCAGAGTTGCAACTCATCGGCAAAACATTCACATACACATTCCCCCAGTTAGCCTCACAACTCAAGACCGAACCACTGGGCGCATACCTCGACGATGTTGCTCACGATCTGGCGAAAATCAACCGCATAGGGCCGAGCGTCTTCAATGGTGGCGCCACGGATCACGCCGGCGATAGCACATCACGGTGAAAATTCTGTAACCAACCGTTCCCAAAGGCACAATTTTGGAAGGCCTGTCGATTCAATGAGTTAAGAGCTGCCTCTTCGTCAGCGTTGTGTTTTACAGGGACAGCAGGCCGAATTTGATATAAAAGCATTTGCACATACCCACAAATACGACCACTATTCTACACGAACTCCGGCTGGTCAGCCGATCTCTAGCATGTCAACGAAGCAATCATCCAGGCCTACTATAAATTCTCTGCTGACGCGCCCGTCCCTGTCAAAATTGAAAACGCGGGCCGTAAACACGGGGCTTTTAGCTAAACACCTCCCCCATAGCTACCTCACTAGGTAGGTAGGTATCTAACGACAGAGCAGCGGCATCGGATGACGTTACCCACAGAAAACGCCTCGATCGAGCTTCCTAATCATGCCGCTTGCTAACCAGCTCCTTGAGAATCTAGTTACAAGTTCGGGAAAGCCGCCGCGCAGCCTGGCCTCTGGTGCGCGGTCGGGCTGCGGGCTGATGATGAATCCACACAAGGAATACTCTTTCTGGTGGCTGTAAAGTATACGTCGGCGACCCCTAAGTGCGGCGCTAGGCGCCCCCTTGGCTGGTGCGCCTGGGCTCAACATTAGGTGGCGCTGCTCGGTCTCGGGATCCGGCAGAACCTTCACCGCAGCCCCTCACTTGTCGACCACGACCATCGTCCTGCCAAGTGACAAACGCACACTGCGCCGCCTCGGCCTGGCACGCCGGTCTCCCGCGGCCATGGGTAGGGAGGTGGCTCCATGCAACTCAGACAACCCCTTAGTTTGGAGGGGCCTGTCCCTGGCGCTCACGCCTAGGGAGGTACCTTCAAGAGTCGGATCGAGAGAACTACGTCTGTTGCACGTTGAGGAGACCGAGAGGATGCTACATTGCAAATGCCCGGGCTGGCCGACGGCGGATGGCGCATTCGCCGGCTTCAGCTGCCCCCTCCCCTGGGCAAGAAAGATGACCATCTACTAGTCTTGATCGCTCCTTGCCGGCGAAGAGGGCCACTCTTCTCTCCGTTACTGCCACATCTTCTTCGCTCAACGAACGGCTCTTGGGCTTTCTCGGCTTCGCTTTGCTTCCCGAGCGAGAACGGTGATCGCGAAACCAGACTCGACCATGATACCAATTTCGTCAATGGCACGCCGTCACGGTCGCTGCGATGCTTCCCATACTCAGGATAATGCAGGAAAGACTGCTCTCCAGCCGACTCCTTCGTGTCGTTGCCGCCGTGGTGGAGGGAGGGGACCAGGAGGAGCAGGGACCCTGCGGTTGCGCCTCCCTCTATGCTTGGCCGTGATGATCTTCTCACTCGCCCAGGTCTCTCTTCAGCAGCGAGACCCAGTCAAGAACTTTTGCCGCCGGTTCGGGCATCAGACAACCATCATCGACCGGAAACTCTACATCGACGGCGGCTTTCTGAACTGGAGCCCCGTGTCGCAGTATCCCGACAACGCTACCAGTGAGTGAGAACCGCAAGGCAGGGGTATCAGCTGTTTCTGTTCTCCCGATGGTGGTTCATGAGAGACGCGGGTGCTGATCACGATCCCTGGAATAGACTCGTGGCTGTTATACCAAGATCTCAACGGCAACAGCCTCGGCGGTATGCCACAGCTATACGCAAACCTGTCCAAAAATGACAGCGTTCCCCAGCTCAGCGGCGGTGTTCTGTGGCCCGACGAGGTGAACAAGCGGTTTTATCAATACGGAGGTGCCTTCAACAAGCTGGGCGATTTGGACACCTTCGAGCTATTCTCGTACGACATCATCAACAACAAGTGGGATTCCTTCGGACCGTCACAAATCGGAGTCCTGCGACTGGCATATGGCGCTGGTGTTGGAATATCTAGGATCGGGAAAGGCTGTAAGGTCTCCGTCTGCCACGCCTCGTTCTCGCCTCCCTGCTTATTTTCCTCCATCGTGACCCTTGCTGGAGTGGCTGCACTTCTATCTCAGTAAGATATCACGGAAACTAACTTCGTCTACTCCCACACAAACAAGTCTACTACGGAGGCTGGATGTCCAACGCCACCGTTCCCGGTTGGGGGGCCAGGCCAGCGGTTGCGACATCATTCATGCTCAAGTACGATTACGACACAAACACGTGGAGCAACGACACGGGCCCAGATGCGGTGCGCCGAGCCGGCGGAGCCATGACCTTCGTCCCCGCCGGCGACGGGGGCCTACTTGTGTACCTTGGTGGAGTCATCGACCGGCGCGGCGACGGCTCGCCCGTAGAAGGCCAGCCGCTGTCCCAGATCTTCGTCTACGACATCGCAAACTCCAAGTGGTACACGCAGACGGCCCTGGGCGCCATCCCGGAGAACAGAAGACGCTTCTGCATAGGCGCCTCGTGGCCGGCGGATCGCTCCAGCTACAACATTTACCTATACGGAGGTATGGGCCTACCGCCGAGCACGGCCGGCTTCGACGACGTGTATGTGCTGTCCATGCCCGGCTTCAGCTGGGTCAAGCTCGCACCCCTCGACGTGCCAGGCACCGGCCGATACCCCCGCCACGGCATGACCTGCAACGTCGTGCCGCCGGACGCCGCCGCCGCAAAGGGCGCCGGGGCGGCGGCGGGAGGCTCGCAGATGCTGGTGGTCGGCGGGACCCTCCCGCTCAGCCAGGACTGCGACGCGCCGGACCAGTGGGGCACGCACAACATGGACCTCGGCGCGCCCGGCGGGAACCCGTGGCAGCTGTACCAGCCGGCGCACGCGCCGTACACGGTCCCGGCGCGCGTGGCCTCGGCCGTCGGCGGTGTCGGGGCCTTCGCGGCCAAGTCGCCGCTGGGCGGCTGGAACACGGCGGACCTCGGCCGCGCCATCACCCGCACGGCGCCCGTGCTGAGCGCGGCCACCCGCACTCCCACCCGGCCGCTGACGCCCGACGGCCGCGGCGGCGCGCGGCCCACGGGCACCGGGCCGGCGCCTGAGCAGCCGACGGAGACGCCCCAGACGGAGGGCACGAGCGCGACAGCCGGCATAGCGGCGGGCGCTGTCGTGGGCGCCGTCGCGATCGTGTCGCTGGGCATCGCCGTGTTCTTCTGGTTCCAGCGCAGACGCGAGGCCGCGAGGGAGAACAGGGCCAGGGAGCGGCGGTCAAGCGCTGCGAACCTGCAGTCGACGCCGTCTTCGTGCGGCGGCTCCCAAGGCTTGACCGCGGCGGCCAGGAGTGTTGGTGGCGGTGGCACGCACACGGTGGAGAAGGAGGACGGCGGCGGCTGGCAGCAAGCCTTATCGCGGCAGCAGCAGGAGACGTTCGGCGTAGGCAGCCCGTTCGCTTCTCCTACACGCCGCCATGCCCCGGAAGCCACCGGCTACTTCGACCAGGGCCTGGCCGACGAGGAACGTCCCCTCTCACCACTGTCACATCCCCCACCGGCGGCCTATCCGACCGCTCCTTCCTGCGGGCCCCAGGCAAATGCGACAGAGCCGGATGCCGGGCAGGCCCCGATCGAGATGACAGCAGGGCAGTCGAGGACGCTGTCGAGCATGGGACTGCCGGAAATAGTAGTATCTTCGCCAGACGCTAGGAAGCACAAAGTGTTGATGTTGCGGCAACCGCCTGTCCGGCGGAATCCTCCCGAACCTCTGGATCCGCAGCAGCAAGGACAGGAGGAAGAACTGATACAGCAGCAACTACATGAACAAATACAGCAACAGCTCCAGCCACAGCACCCGCAGCCGCAGCACTGGGAGCAAGGACAGCAGCAAGAGCAGCAAGGACCCATGGCAAGCATGGCTACGGGACCTTCGGATACAAGCCAACGGTTTATCGGGAACGACGTGGGCAGCGAGGAACTGGTGGCTCCACAGCCAATCAAACCCATTGTCTTCAACCCACCTGGCGGCTGGACGCCTAAGGTCAGCGTCCTCGAGGCTCCTCCGGCGCCAGAGTCCAGGGATGTGCCCTCTCCTGAACACGAAGCGAACGACACGTACTCGCACGGGGATGAAGAGGATGGCGCGTATGCACGCGAGCAGCAGCACGGGCAAGATGGCCTTGATCAATATGAAGGGTATGCGGAAGACGACGAGCATCCGCACGAGCATGGAGGGGATGACATGGATGCATACCGAGAAGACGAGGATATTTCGCCTCCGCTTGAGGACTATGATGAGGATGACACACATGAACAGGAGCGGGACGAGCTGGATAGCACACTCGCACATGATGAATCCGAGGAAGACGAAGAGGAGCAGGAGCAGGAGGAGGATGACGACGACGGTGACAGCCACGGCTACGAAGGCCTGAACCGGGAGCGGGTAGGGGGCGGAGACCGGGGGGCAAGGTCAGGCGGCTCCAACACGCCCTGGTCACCCGGGTCGTGCGCGTGGCCTCAACCGCCACAGCACAGCCACGAGGCCGACGACAGCGACGGGGTGTACAGGAGGTCGCTGGGCCTGCCGGAGCAGATCGCGGACGCGGCCGCCAGGGTCCGGGACGAGGACAGCAGCCCGGTCGACGACGGCGACGGGGACTGGGAGTCGAGGTACTCGTCTGTGACGGGGGAGAGCGAGAGCGTGGGGCAGTGCGAGGTTCCATACCACGAATTGTAGCGCAGGAGAGCGAGAGAAGCGATGAATAACAAAACAAGGCCAAGGCAAACAAAACTTTGTCGATGGGTGGTGGTGACGTGATCTGCAGCCCGATCTGTCTGCCCGCTTCTGCAAGGCGACCAACAGTCGTACGCCGCTTCCACGTATCTAGGTAAATAGCCTGGGTGAGGGGAAACGTATGCACGTGGCGATAATAGCCAAATGGCGTCGTTTAGGGCCTATCAAGCGGTCCCAGGCCTGCTCGAAACCGGTGAGAAAGAGGAGGTCGGCACGGCAGCGAAAGGCCAAGGCCGGCGGACCACCCTCCCCGGCAAGGGCCATGGTTGGTGACACCGAGACGGCATCGAGCTGCGACTGACAGGGGGGACGGGAAAAGCGGACAAGGCCACGGCCGGGGCGGGCATGCGACCCCTGGGCGGTGGCCGTTGAAGAGGGAGGGTAGGGTGAGTACCTCTTGTGTGCGTGTGTGTGGCCGCCGATCTACATGATAGCGAGGGGGCCCCTTATGTACCGGATATTCCGTAAATGGCCTCGCAAGGGCTTATCACACATAATGCGCGCGCCTGCCCGCCTGCGTTTTCTATCTCGGCATATGGACGATGATCATTGGACGCCCCGGGCGCTGACACACATGTCCCTCCCCCATCCCTCCAGATCAAGCCCGAGGCTGGCCTCACTCTCCATTCTACACCGGTCGTCCCATCCCGACACGGGCCGCTGATGGCAAGGGCGGGGGGAGCCTCTTGGCCCATCCATCTTTCTTTTTTTTCTTGACGCCTTCACCGGTGAGAGAGTTTTCGGGTTAGGTTTATCGACAGACGGGAGACAAGTGGCTTTGCATATTCGTCGCGAGAGGCCATCCCATCATGCAATGCAGGGCGCGCGAAAAGATGCCGCCAACCAGCGTCTGGCGCGGCAAAAGGCTGCAGTTGTATTTCTGACGTAACATTGCAACTTTCCAACTCATGAAGGTCTCCCTACCCGGCCCCCGGCCAACCTTGATGGCAGCAATTGGCGCCCTGATGGCGGCATCTACTACAGTAACGCATGATCACAGCCTGACGACCCCCTGGCTGACCCGGCCACAAGGGTTCAGGACATGGAGGAAAGGAGGACCCTTATGGTCTAAAAAGGACAAAGGAGCAAAAAGACCCTGATGGCAGATTGACGGATGAGATGGCGCAACCTCGCAGTCCACTGGCGTCTTTGGAGAGGCCTGTCAGCCTCTGGTTGGCGGCGGCTTCTTTCCTCCATTGGACCAAAGCTAAATCGAGTCAATTCCATCTCTGACATGATAAACCAATGTTCCGATATCGGCACGACGTCTGTGGGAATTGAACCCAGGGACTCACCGCGGACCGCGGCAGAAAAAAAAAAAAAAAATCGAAGAAAACATAAAATCTTCACACCCCTTCTTCTTATCCTCCCCTCCTCACCCAGAATGGCATGATCGGATGGGTCCCGGATGCCGGATGCCAGCAGCCTGCAGAGGCGTCCAGGTGTCTAGACGGCTTGGCTGATGGGGACCGCTGGACCCTGAGCTGAGGAGCGCAGCCGGCTCGGTGAGCGAGCTCCCTAGTGGGTACCACATACTTGACCTCTTCGCACTGCAGAGCTCTCTCTCTCTCCCCTTTCCGAGCGGGGGAAAAATGGCACTGGGAGCGGAGTGACAAACGGATCCAGGCTGATAAGGGACTGGAGCCGAGGTGGAGGTGGGAGGGAGGATCATTGAATGACAACGGCCTGCCCGACCCACGCGAGCCAATACCCAGGCACGCCAGGGTTCTTTCGGCGGATTGGGCACAGACAGCACATCTACGGACACCTCGGTGGAGGATGGGAGGATGGTGCTTGTACATGCGTATGCAAACTAACACGCATTCTCTTTTTTTTTCACCAATAATACACACTCGCACGGAGAGAAGGGAGTCAATCCGGTGCGGCATTGCTCTAGTCCAGTGGATCCATCCATACGGCTAGCGCCTTCACTAAAGAGATCATCACTCGCGGCTGCGACATCGCTGGGGCGGGGCCCCGATGAGGAAAAGCCCCGATACCACAGTACAACCGACATCTGCCTGCCTGCTGCCAAACCTGGCGGAGTTGTAGCGTCTCTTACAAAGCATAGATAGCAAGGCAAGACAGGCCAAGCCCACCATATCCCCCATCACACGGGCGGCCAGAGCAAACGCTCACTGGACGGGGCGACTGTACCTGCAGCACCCATGACCACCAGGCCGTTTGAAAGGAAACCTATAGCTTCCTGCATGCTATTACATGGCGGCGGTTGTGATATGAAAATGCGCACTTGCGCACAGCCAGTCACTTGCATGTCACGCATGGACTCGGGGGGTATCGTGTGAATATCCCGGTGCTGGAACGCACATGAACATGAAGCAAGAGCCTTGGCACGAACCAAAAACAAAGACTGGCAAGACAAAGATCGAGCGTATGAAACAGAGATTAGGCCATGCGGCCAGCAAATGGAGAAGGAAGGAAAAGAAGGCCCGCCAACCTCGGTAGGTACCTCGGTAGCCGTGTGGAGCGGCGGGACGTCCGTGTTTGGTTCTGGATACCTACCGGGTCCAAAATCGTCCGTTATCTCGATGATGCGCCAAAAGACGGGAGTCGGGAGAAAGGGCGGGAAGAAGTCGAGAAGTGAACGAGAAAAGAAGAAAAATTACGCCATTCCCCCACGCCCTCGAAGCGACACAAGCCGAGAGTGGCCGCCGTCCCAACCACATGCCCCCCATAAATACAACCAGTGCTGACATTGAAGGTGGAGCTCAGGTGCATTCTCCTGGTCGGTCGCGCCCCTGACGCCAACGGGATCGCGACCAAAAAGAAATGAGGAAAAAATCCTTTCGTGATCGCCTGTCTTTTCCACACTCGGGAACCGTTGGGATCGGCTGTCCGGGAGGGTTGGGGGTTGGGGGTCGCAGGCTCCCTTTTACCGAGCGGCGATCGGCCTGTTTTGGGACAGAGCCCGCCGCGTGCCTGTCTATCCATGAAAGGATGCCGTCACGGCGGAAAGGATACAGAACTGGGGGGGATGCAGCTCTCGCCAAAACGTGGGCGTTTGGTCGTAAAGGCAGAGCAAAATGACGGGCGGCTGTGCGGCATCCATCATCCATGGCGGGACCGCCGCCGAAACTGTAGGAGGCCCCAGGGAAACGACGCACCCACTTCCATGAAGCACCAGAGCGTCGGGCTTGTTTTGCTGCGTGGGAGTCTTCGCGCACGCCTGTTGGTCGTTTCGCGAACTCCTCTCACCCCGAACCTGCTCCTTGGGTTGGGGGTCCTTTTTCCCAATGCGTGGATCAGCTTCCTCGGTGTGGCGGCCCCTATAAGCAAAAACAAGCACCCATGTCCAGCGGAAAACCCCCCACCCCTCTGGGCAAGCCAATCAGACGGTCTCAACCCTCTTTTGGCAGCTCCGTGTCGTCGATGCGAGACGTCGGGAAGGGACGACGGGTAAGAGAGAGGGAGCATGTGCTGGGTAAGCCTTGGGATTTTCGTTATCTGGGCTGTGGGCGGCATGATCATTTCACTCTGCCTGCCGGGGGCACAGACTCGCGGATTCGGGCACAACTCGGAGAGAGCGGGGACCTTGATAGATAGGCGGTAGATGACGCCGATTCAGGGAGGAGACAGAGTGTAGATAACAGATACCGACGTGGGTAGCAGGTGTTCGCAGGATCCGATGCAGGCCGGCCGAGCTGTCATGCCATGTCATGTCATGACGGACGAAACGGGTATGCCGGGCGGCATACCGGTTTAACTCTAATATAAAATTCCAAGGAATCTGGCAGGCCGGCAGTCCTGATTTTCTCAGGGGCGGGCCTGCACCTTTTTGGGGGGTGGCCTTCTCCCTCGTCCGGTCTTTCGATATTTTTGGGGCCAGCCCGACAGCCGGCCCTCTCGCCTTTGCCTGCCGGGTGACAAGAGTGCAACCCTCCTCGGCACGAATCTCATACGGGGAAGAGAAATCCGGGCAGGGTGCGGGACAAACACACTGCTAGTCCAGGGTTCTATAGCCGGGCGTCTCTAGCCGGACGAAGACACCACACCATCCCGAAACAGTGTCCTTCAACCATCCCAGCGTCGATAAAAGAAGGGTCTTTACAATCCCTCCTTACGGGCTCGGCAATATCGCGGCTGCAGCAGGCTGCGATGGTGGTGTAGTGTTGCGCTCACGGAGTGTTCGCCTTGTTCCGGACACTGCAAGCTCGACCATCCATCAGCCAGCGTAGTCGCATGGGTCGGAGGCACCCCGGCCCAGTGCCCACCAACCAGCGGCCGGTGCTCCAGCCAGGCCCCCCGGGGCGGCGCCCAGCCTGCTGCAGGGCGTACGCAGCCGCGCCTCGTGAAGCATGCGATGGAACGCCATGGGGAATATGCGACTGGACGAGCGTTTTGGCGTGATGGTGGTGGTGATTGTGGTGTGTGCGTGTGGAGAGGGAGGGAAAAAGAGGCGGCGGGCGACGGGCGACGGCGACGTATTCCCTCCTCCATGTTTCCCGCCTTCTCCCTCTTGGAATATTGCCTGCCCCTCTCACACCCTGGGCCCGGACCCTGGCGCCAGACGTTGCGTCGCAGCCATGCTGCCCTGTGTCCCTTGACCTGCCGGCGAGATGTGACGGGTTTTTGTTTTTCTGGCAGCATAAAATGACGGGATGGACCCCCACGCCTTTCTGCGCTGTCGTCGCTTTATTCTACCCTTCTCCGGCCGCACCTGCTGACATGGAAGGCGGAGAGGTCAGAGGAGGTAGGAATGATGCCGTCTCGGGACACCCTTTTGCCCCGCCCCGCCGAAGGAGAGGGTCGCGGTGCTAGAGCTACAACATGGGGAGACAGTACAGTGGTATCACACCGTGTGTCTCCACCGTCAAGGCAGCAAAGCAAAGTCAAGGTCAAACGGGACCGATCGAGAGCCGCCTGTATCAGGAAGAAGGCTGGCAAATGTTTGCGAGGTGGGTTGCCCGAGACAATAGAAACCGAGACAGCATACGCAAGGGAGCGCGGCTGTGTCTAGCCTGGTGATGCGATACGAGGTCCGGAGGGCATGAGCACGAGGGGTATGTATGCGCATGTAATTCTGGAATCGTCTTTTGGTCTTGCCGACTGACGTATTGCACCGGCCCAATCTGGCGTCGGATGGCATGACGATTCGTCGCCGGCTTCGCGGTGAGCTGAGCACACACACACACACAGCAATCACGCAAGAGGGCATTTTGGCTTCTGCTCTCCCGGAAGACCGGGGTCCGAAATAAGAAGCGCGAACCTTTGGCCCTTTGGGTGGGCGTTTGACGCTAGCTTTCAGCCCATCATATCGGTGATCAAGCTTTGGGAGGTCAGCAGGACGGTGGGAAATGTGGGGAAGGGACGCCTCATGGGAATCGTCAGGGGTCTCTTGATGCTCGGGTGCTTGGCCATGTGGTAAGAAAAACCGAGCAGGCAATTTCACTTGTTCCCCTTTCGTGCTTAGTTTGGACGGAGGATGGTGTAAGAAGTGAGCAGGATGAGGGCCTGCCCGTCGGTGATGGGCTTTGGCCGCGGCGGGCGGGGCATGTGGTATCCAATTTGGTCATTCAGCAATTGCATGGCGCGTTGGGGTCTCTCTCTGGCTTTGCTTGGCCACAGCTCCATGTCGTCTACCTTTCCATGTCTCTGGCAGACAGCAGCAGCAGCATGGCATTGGCATTAGCATTGAGAACCGAAACATCCAACACGAACACCACAATAATAACAACGACAACACAACAGCCTATCCCGGTCGAGTTAGCCTCCAGCCCCTCCCCAGACAAAATGGCGATGTCGCCATTTGCCGTGCAGACCGATAACAGCGCCTAAATTAAAAAGCAAAAAGCAAAAAAAAAAAACACCAAACTGTGCAACCAACCCCTCCTCGCCGAGCTCTCCCCGCTCCCCGTGCCGTCTCATCAGCTAATAAGACGGGAGCTTTTAAGCAATGCATCGTCATTCACCTTGATCGTTCCTAGCATTGCTGACCTGGGGGCTAGCAGACGTTCACATTTTCAGCAATTCCAGCCGGCACAGACCGGCTGCATCCCTGGAGCCGCTTGCAGGGTGGACAATGGCACGGGCACAGCCCCCAAAATGGTCCAACACGGCTCTTTTTTGAGCACTTTTTTTTCCCCTTACTTGTCCTTCTTGCTAGTGGGCTTGTCTCCCACCGATGGCACTCTTCCAAGCTGAGCTCGTCATTTTTGTCCCTCACCCAGGTCCCCCCTGGCGTGCCCTGATGATTTGTGCCGAGGCAATTGTGTATGCGTGCGTGCGTGGACTGCATCAACCCAGGTCCCTTCCCTTGCATATAGCTGCACATCCGGTGGATAAAGCAGGCGTGGACGACATGGGGGAGCGTACGGGACCGGCCGGAGCGGAGGAAGCTCTGCGGCCATCCGTGTCCCCCGTCGCCCAAAAGCACGCCCACCGCACTGCATTGCTCCATCCGAGAGCGTTTTTTCCCCACAGGCAGACATTCACAGACCGACCGTGTCTGAGGGAGCCCGAGGGGAGAGAGAGAGAGAGGGAGGGAGAGAGACCCATCCATGGGGATAAAATAAACCACTGAAAAGGATCACGCAGGGATTCCATGCTCTCGACCTCTGCAGAAAAGTGCCCACAGACTCAGACGCCGCTCCACCGCCCACGCACGCGCCGTCCAGTCTGGCCCTCCCCTCGTCCCGGGGCGAGGCACCGGCCCAGCCGTCCGTCCACCTCGCCCACATCGGCCACGGCTCGTGGCCCTACAGTCTTGGGCCGTGTTCCGACTCTGCCATTCTATTCGGTCGATGGTGGGACCGGGAACCCGCCCGCAGGCATGCTTTTTCACCTAGTGCAAGTTCACACACAAGACGAAAGTAGCGCCGAGCATGGCTGGCCACGCACCTCAAATTTTTTCTCTGAGCAACAGCCAACCCCTGGCCCTCCCCCAAGAGCACGTTCGAGAACCAGCAAACCAACCAAATTAGACGGCCCAAGAACGAGCCAAAAGAAAAATTTTCATTGACAAAGAATCACCACATGAACCCTCCACTTCGCGCTTCACCGCCGTCTCCTTCCCACCTCTCAGGCCTCTGGGTTTTTTTTTTGGTCCCCTTCGGCGCTTCTGGCAGGGTTGCTTTGCCCGTCTTGGTCACAAAGAGTGGAGCCCTGGTGGCGCTGAGCTACACATGGGTGGTGTCGTTTGTGCGACGTGATTGGTCCATTTGTCATGGAATTGATCTCTCATATCAGATAGTGAATGGATGCTGAGTCTAGGAAGAGTTTTTTTTCTCTCCCTTTTTTTTTCTGCTTTGTTACTCGCTCAGCCCTCGCTCTCTTCTCCCAGCCCGGCTCCGAAAGCGGCTCTGGGATACATCGTCTACACCAAGGAGGGCCACCTCGTATCGACCAGACCCCGAGCGGTGGTCAATTATGACACAGGCGGCATTATTGTGTCGTTTCTTTGCAGAAAACGACAAGACGTCCATGAATGGGGGCCAGTAGGCAGTAGTGCCGAAAGTGGAATAGACAGGGGAGCAATGGGGAAAAGACGCGGAAGTAGGAATAGCGGGAAAAGAATTGTGCTAAAACAAGTTGAGGGCAGGCTGAAGAAAAAAAAAAAGATACCTGCTTCGCCGTTCGACATGTACATGGGACTGTACCTTCTGGCAACTTGGGCGTAAGACCCAAGACATACATGGCATAGTGCGGACTATGGAAAGCCACCCAGGGACGTGGGCCGGCGCCTGCTTCACACCCACCCAGCCGACCCCCCTGGTCCGAAGCGACAGGATTGAGTGATGGTACCTGGATGGGCTGGGACTGGGACAGGCAGGACAGGAGTTGGAGGTGAGGGGCGATCACGCCAACGGACGCCAAAACGCTTTTTGGAAGAGAAGAGTCATCCATCGTATGGCAGGCTCCCTCGTACATATACACTTATCTGGGCCCCTTGCTCCTCGTTTCCGAGCCTTCCCCGACTTCTCTTTATTTGTTACTTCCCGGACAATCTTTGGCTAGTTGAAGGCCAAACAGACGGTCTCCGTATCATCCCACTTAGTCCAGACGGTCCGGTCCACATCGATCGACGACCAACACACAAGACCACGACTAACTCCAGCAGCCGCGTCTCGCTCGGTGTCCTCGCCGCCCAACGCCGACCCATCGAGCCGCCGGCAGCGAGCGTACCTGGTACTAATACCCCGAGGCCGGCCGCGCGTGCCACTGTGCTACTACTGCTGTAGCCAACGTCATCGCAGCAGCAGGCACCCCGACAGTGTCCTGGATCTGAGGCGGCCCTCCAGTTCAGCCTCGGTCGGGATTAGCCTTGCCGATCAACGGAGAGATCCAGCGCTGTCTGCCCGTCTGCTCACCATCGATCGGCCACCAAGTCTCGCCTACCGCCCGCCCATCTCAGTCCGGCCGTGATCGACCGTCATCAATCGCCAACGCACGCAACGCAGAGAGTCGAGGGCCAGGTCTGCTGTTTTGGGGGGGGCAACGAAAAAAGCAACCAACTCCACAGGCCGGCGATCCGACTGACTGCCGTGCCGCCCGGCGGACCGACCGATTCGAGAGCTCGCATGGCATAACAAAAAAAAGAAAGACAGACAGAGAGACGAGAAAAACAAGACCTGAACAAAAAAAAAAAAAAAAAAAAGCCCCCTCGGCCAAGGAAACCCGACGCCATTACGACATTCCTCCCAAGAGCCGATCCCAAATTTGGGGTCACCTGGCACCACTTTTTGGCGTTAGCTCGCGCATAAGATTGGAAAGCGTTCCAACGTCTGATAATAGCAGAGACCGAGAGCAAGAGAGAAAAAAAATATCGTCGAAAATTTCCTCTGGCCAGACCTCTCCTTTCGTCATATTCGCCACCGTCTGTGGTGGTTGGTGGCCGCATCCTGCATTCGACTCTTTTTCTTCTCGCCTGTCCAAATCGCTCGGCAGCACATTGAGCCATCCAGCGCTGCACGCGGTGCACGGCAAGCCCTGGGACGCCTGGGCCAATCAGGGGCGGCACATGCACCCAGCGATCACCCCCAACATTGGGAATACTAGCACACGACGCTGCACCACAGCCAGCTGCACGACGACGACCACCCCTACATAGTCCTGGTCCTGGTCCTGGCCCTCCTGGTCTTGGTCACCACAGCAAACCCCGCTTCCGGTGCTTCCCCACGTCCTGTTTCACCCCAGCCAGCTAGGCCCTCCGGCACCACAAACCCTTGAACCCTGCGCGCCCACTGCTTAAAACTGCACGACCCACGTCCCATCTAGCGGGGAACCTTTCAGCGCGCGAACTGGGGCGCCAATCCCAGACCAGGGGGGGGAACCACCACTTACACCAGCCCACGCACTGCTGCACTGCACCGCACCGCACCGGCCAGCGCGGTCGAGCGAAAAAAGAGAGGGCGGAGAGAGGGTTAAAATCCTTTCGACCTCTTTTGTTTCCTTTTCTTCTTGGTTTTCCCATCGCAGACCATACCTTTTTGCATCTTTTTCTCTTTTTTTTTTCTTGTCGTCTTTTTTTCTTACTTAACCTGCTTGCCTCTTAGCTTCCACTCCTTCCTTTGCCACTTGCTTGGCTTGCTCGCCTTTTGCTGCTGCTCGCTTCCATCCATCCCTGGATCACGGCTCACACTGCACATCGCCAACCGTCCATGCTTCTCTCCCTCTGGAACGACACATAGCCGGGCACTCGCACACACTCACACCTCCAAACACACACGCACACGCACTCATCAAACACATACAATACCTGCCTGGTATATACGCTCGCACGCGTACGCACACATACACACACGACGGGCAGGCCACAGATGCATCACTCGAGGAGGAAATCAGGCCACGGATCGTCCACCGACGTGCGTAAAGCCGTCGACAGCTCGTCATCCCGACACAAGTCGTCCTCTCGGCCAACAATGGCGCGCAAGACCACCCCCCAGGCCGCCCACAAGCTCGCGAAGAGCCCACGGAGCCGCGACCGGGAATACCAGGAGCACTGGTGGGAGGAGGAGCGGGAGAGCTTCCCTCAGTACTGGTGAGTATTCTCTGTCGTTATATCACCGGGAGCTTGACCATGTGGCTGACCCTGCACCCCAACCGCCTCAGCATGAGCTGCGAAAAACAATTCATGCCGCAGGACGACCGTTTCCTGTACTGTTCAGAAGCGTGAGTTTTTGGTTACTTGCCTAGTCTCCGTCTCTCTGCTTGGACCATGCATAGGGCGTAGAGCTTGCTGCTGACGGCCAGGCTCAGCTGCCGAGTGCACGACCAAAATCACCACAGCGCAGATGCGTCGGCCGCCGCCGCGGGGTCGTATGCCAGCCCGTCATCCGCCACGTCCCCGCCGCCCGCCTCTCTGTACCCCTACTACTCGGCCGCCAACGCCGAGTCCAGGGACATCATCCCCCGTGCGTCGCCCTCGAGGCCCAACTCGATGCACTACTCTCCGCCCGCCACCCCGAGCCAGGCCAACCACAGCTCTGCCATCCTGGCCCTGCGCTCATTGTCCATCAGGGACTCGAGCCCGCCGTCGCCCGGCGGCATCATGGGCACATATCACCCCAACATCTGGCCCTTCACCAGCACCAGCTCGGCCCGCGGCGCCAGCACCACGAGCCCTAGCACCTCCTACTCCCGCCCCGCCTCGACCGTCTTTTCTTCGACCTACGACAGCGCGTACTACGCCGTTGGCGCGCCCTACGGCGGTGCACCAACCCTGGAACGGCCCCACCCTCCCCTGCGCAGGGCCGGTACCTACTCGCGCCCCAAGAGCATCGAGCTCGTCACACCAATGGTGGGACGATGATCTATGCTGAACTTGGTTCCACAGCCAGCGAGCCTTGGCGAAAGATGGAACAGGCAGGCAGGAAAGAAGGCAACAAATAATCAAAAAGAAAAAAGAAAAAAAAAATTCCGGAGAAAAAAAAAATAAGAAAGAAAAAAACAAATCAACTAACACCCCTCGTCTCACCTCCTTCTGGGAAAGGGCAGAGTGATTGAGCTCCACCCTGGACCTCGGCCGCCTACCTGCCGACCGCTCCTGCATCCCATCCTGTCTAAAGTGACAGCGAGACGATGCAACGACTCCGCTGTGGCTTTTTCTGGGCAGGCGGTCATGTGAGCGGTTGGGAAGCCAATGCAACAACACCACCACCACTACTACTGCTACTACTGCCACCACCACCACCTATCACCTCTCCGCCTTCGGAAGGGAGCAATGCAGAAGAAGCAAAAACATGGAGGGGGTGTGTGTCAATCTCGGCGATGCAATCTCACTGCTTGGACCAATGGCCAGCTTGGAAACCGAAGGGGAGACCAACGAGAAAGAGGCAGTCTAAGTTAAAGCAGCAACCACCTCAGCTCAGCTCGCACTTCCTGGGTGTGGGGGTAAGCTCCGAGGAGGTACCTAGCCTAGGCTTAGGCCGGCTTGGGTCGTGTTCTCCCCTCGGCTATGCAACCCTCCGCGCGGGGTCCCCCTTTTCTGGAAGCGCCGGAGAAAGAAGAAGAAACAAAAAAAAGGGAGGGAACAGGCATTCCGAGCGAGACGGCACAGAGGGAGATGTGGCCCTGCTGCCCACCTCCCCCGGCCGCCCCTCGCTCTCTGTCGGGTGTTATTAATATCCCTTCCACTGCCACAACCCCATCTTTTTTTTTTTTTTTTTTTTTTTTTTTCATATTGCTTCCTACATACACCTGCTTTGAACGGTGGCACCCCCGGCGGCCTGGCTGGCTCTGGCGTGCAATAACGGGGTGGCCCTCCTTCCCCCGGCCTCGTTAGCGTCGCTCGCAATTTACGGTTCGGAACACGCAGCCCACGTTCTCGCTAAAGCGCGCCCCGATTTGGGGTTTTCCCTCCTATCATCGGCGAGCTGTGAATGACGCACGGCAGAAAAAAGGGCGGCGGCGAGCGAGTTGGGTGGTTGAGGGGAACACTAGCGAGCGCTTTCCTTTCTCCGTTTCTTCTGAGCGTCATGGTTTCTCATCAACTGTCCTCAGTATTTCACACGACTTCCCTCGACTGAGGGAGAACGAAGACACGACTGGAGTTTCTTTTCTCTCTCGCTTTATTTTCTCGTTTTTTTTTTTTTTTGTTTCTTGCATCATGGTCAAGTCGAGGGGTCTCTCCGAGACCCATCCCGTCTTTGTCCTGCCAGGAGTTTGCGGTGCGGCAGCTTGTTTGTTTGTTCCATCACGTCCTCTGCCTTTTGCTTCTCCTTATCTCTTGTGCCCATCTTCTCGCCTACCTCTGGCTCTGTTGTTTCACTGTGCTACCAAATTTATCTATCACTCTACTTACTTTTTTTTTACCCACTGGCTGGCATTTTATATAGACTTATGGGGAAGGGAAAAAAACATATGGGAATGGTGCGCCCGGGCGAGGGCGTGCGCGGTCGCATTGGGTGGTTGGTTTTTTGGTGTGGACACAGGATAACACTGGCCGCTGTTGAACAAACCCATCTCTAATGATCAATAATCATTTTTTACTGGGAAATTTTTGGGCTCTACCGCTTCTATCGACTGCTCTATCGCCTCGCAAAGTGAGAGCCTGTGACCCCCAGCCGATTCTGAGCCTGGGGGACGAACACAGATGAACAAGAGGGGAGGCAGGAAATGGCAACTAGATTAAACCCCGCCTTGTCGGGTCCAGCACGAGCTAGCTGAGCGGCGGCCGGCGGCAGTTCAGTTGCGACGCTAAGCTATCTCTTCCTTGTGGCCATCCGGGCGCCTGGGTAGCACCGGCGAGCGCGAGATTCGCATTGCCGTATTGGGTATTCCCCCTTGTGTGCGGTGTTCTCTGTGATCTCGTGCGGCTTGCCGCAGTAACGCTTGCTATGCTAATGCCGTGTCGTTCTGTTTGGGGCCTCTTGTCATCCCGGCTTACAGATGGACGGGTTCCCTGTTGATGGGGACGCGGAGCAGGCATGAATGAACAAACCAACCACCCCGAGGCTCGTTCCCGGGCAGACAGCTAGATTGCATATTGCTTAATCAAGGTCGCGAACCAGACGTGAGAGGCCAGGGGGGACTGTTCGTCATGTCGTGTAAGCCAAAGACAGAGTGGAAGGGAAGGGCGCAGAAGAGGACACGAAAAGTAGAGCATCATCAGTTTAGCCAAGGTGGGTGTTTTTGTCGAGTACCAAAAGAATGACGTGCTCTCGTGACCGTGTCCTGCAATATCGTGGCAATATGGGGATGGGCTGAGGAACAGAGAACGAGAGTGACTGTTCTTCCCTTGCTACCGACAAAAATATAGTGGTCAAAGGTGACAGGTCGGGAGAGAGAGAGAGAGAGAGAGAGAGAGAGAGAGAGAGAGCGAGACAACACGCTGGCCAGCCTCATCCTGCTCTACTTTGCAGTAACCACGGGGAAGCCTGCTTGCTGCTTGCTTTGTTTTCTGTGGAAGTGGTGACGGCATATGCAATGCAAGGGCGAAAAGGGAAGCGCAGCAGGAGGGAGAATACCCGGCCGGCCGGGTTCCATTACCTATCGCTACTACTGCCACTGCTGTACTGCCTGTTTTTTTTTTCTATCTCCCAACAAACGGCGATCCATCTCGACGCACGACTCCCCCTTCAACTGTCTTTTTTTTTTCGTTTCGTCCGACACAGGGGTCCGTTAGTGAGGCTGATTGGATGACCCGAACTTAACATGCACCACCCACACACCCAGCCAGCATCGTCGTCCTTCTGCTTTGGGACTTGGCGCATGCGGAGCGAGGGAGAGATGGGATGGTGAGGAGGCCCCCCTCTATAACCCCCGAACGGCGAATAGGAACACACACCAGTCTGTCCTAGCCGGCGCCGCTCCCCTCCCCTCCCTCCTTCCCCCATCCTCTCCGGTCCGGGGCAGGGGTCGTGGACATGCAGCTTCGAAAATCACCAATCATGGGAGTGAACAAAGGGGGACTTTTCATGCCAACGAGTAAGCCATGACCAGGGGGAGGGCGCTGGGGAGTTCTAGATTCGCGTGGCCGCATTCATGGATGGCTCCCTACTGGACGTTCTTTTGTTCTCTAGGGGACCCGTCTTGCCTGCCGAGAGAGGGGGGTTTGGACTTGTTTGGGTGACCGTGATTGCAATATCTGGCCTGCAGGGCTCGAGACGAACAAGCAACGTGGGAGATTGGCCAACCAAGCCAAGCTCAAACAACAGATATTGCGCTGGCCAGTAACGTGCCGCACATGCTATCGAGCTACTCTGGATGCCTACCTAGGTACCTACCTACTTGCCTGGCTGGCTTCCTACCACCCCAGCCCGCTACCTCGGGTATAGCCAAGTAACAACCTCCGTGTCCACCCACATACGTACCTACCTCCAGTCTTCCTCGCCCTGCAGCTACCGACCAGGGCTGGCCGGGCAGCCGTACTACCGGGGCATCCGATCCCATTGTCTCGGGTCCCTACCTCGTGGGCTCATCATGTGCCGAGGCCGAGGCCGATAGCGGCCGATCGGAATTTGATTGACAAGCGTGCGGCACACAAGAGGAAGAAAAAACAAGCAACACGGCGGACCGCAAAGCGGAGATACGAGAGAGGATGCGGTGTGGCTGTTGATGAGTGAGTGTGTGCAAGTGCGTGTGATGTAGGTGGTGGATGATAGGGAGACAAGGACAAGCCGAGAACAAGATCCGAGGAGTGGAGTACTCGAAAGGAATGTCGTGATTGCTTTGAGATTACAGATACCTACCCCTTTGCCGGTAATCGGCGATAGTGTAAAAGGCCAGAAAATCGGACGACGAGAGGCTCGACACGTCTGATACTTACCACAAAGAGCTGCAAGTGCTTCCCCTCCAAAGGCGAAGCTCGCGAGTAGCGGCACACCCGCCCGCAGTTAGCTTCCACGTTCTGCCGCCACCCGCAACCTTCCCTCCAATCTCCCAGTACGCTCCCACGTCGCAGTTTCGTGGTAGGTGACAAGTTAGCGCCGATGGGCCGAGGAGGGAGGGCCAGAAAATGCAACTTTGCGTCACTTGCTCGCGTCCCCCTCCTCCTCCCCTTTTGTGTAACTGCAACCATCCGTGTGGGAATCGATCGAGCAAATAGGTTAGGCTGGGCGGGCAACATCACTCTCTGGCTGATGGTGCCACCACGGGAGAGAGGGAGGGAGGGTTGTGGTCGCACCGAACAACGGACAAGTGAGGTGGGGAAAGCAAAGCAGGTGCCGTCGCACAAGACGCTGGAACCCCATATTGGGCAGAGGGGATAAAGAAAAAAAAAAAAAAAAACCATACGGGGCACGAGGCTGTTGTTGTTCCGCACTGCTGCGGTGCTACCTGCGACAACCATGTCAGCACGACGTAGCACGAAGACAGCAGCAGCATCCATATGGCATTCTTGTCAACCAAGACCGGAAAGCACAAAAATCCGGGGCGAGCATTGGATCAGGCAAGGCGACCTGCTAGCCGGCTGACCTCGGGTTCAACGATGAGGGATCACTAGCCATGGAGTTAGCGGACGCCAGGCCCCGAGTATTGGAGCATGCAAGACCAAGATAGTTCATCAAAGAATGGCGAGAGGGTGGTATCAGTCAAGTGCAGAGGGCACCGGCCGAATGGGGGAGGCGTTTTAAAAATGCAACAAGCTCAATGATACCTCGCAACCCACCAAAAAGACATAAGGCCACCCCCAGGCCTGCTACATAGTACATAAACATATAGCCTTAACATCTGTTGTTGGTTATCCGATACCCCGGGCCTTCCGCCGGCTCTCCCGGTGTTGCGTGTTTGATGTTGCGCCTGGAGTGGCGATCCCGCCCCGTGCTGCTCTCCCCAGCCTTGTCCCGGCCGAACCGGCCGCGCAAGGGACCCGTGCCGGAAATACCCATGGAAATAAGCAAGACCCAAAAGCAGTGGTGGGAGTGTGTGCTAGGTGTCATGGAAGGAATGGCTTAATGCACAATCGGGTGCGATGCGGCCGGCGTGTCTCCACGAGACTGCGCGAGAGTGCTGGGCGTCCGTTCGTCCTTTTCCCTCCCATTTGGTATTCATGAACCATCCTTGGAGAGAAAGCCGAATGTAGGTGGAAGATGTTGGGCATAAAAGGTGGACATAGATATTCGTGTCGATTCTCCCTGGGTACTTTTCCAAATGGGGTCACGTAGGTGATCTTTAGGCCGATGATGAGTTCTGAGGAGGAGGCGGGCGACACAAAGAAAAGCCATGAAAAATCAAATAGAATAAAACCTGGCGGACCTCGCCACAAAGTGCCCCTCCACCTACCTGCTCCTAAACTATCGCCGGAAACACCCAAGAGCAAATAAGAATGAAGGGGGCCTGGGGTCAAAAAAGGGTTTCAAGAATAGGAATGATAATTTAGACAATGAACAGGCACGAAGGAAACCCAAAAAGAACACCAAGCACAAGTCATTACGGTCACTACCGTCGTCATCCAGCCTCATAATCACCTCCCCTTGGAGGATATCATCTCGCCGTACCGACCACGTTGTTGAGTGGTGTCGTATGCTTGTAGCACACGAGTCTGCGACTCGTCCGCTGCCGAGAAGGCATAGCCGCGCTGCTTCCGCATCCGCTGGACCTGGCGGACCTTGCGAATCGCCTTTTGGAATTGGTCCATGCTGTATGGAGGGGAACAAGGTTAGCGAATGGGACACGAGACCAAGAGGAAAGGCACAAGGAATACGTACCGAGGCCTGTAGTCCTGGATGTTGTACTTCTGGATCTCCTGGATGTGGTGGTATGCCTCGGGGCGGTACATGCGCTTGGAGTACTTCCAGGCGAAGTCGCGCAGGAGGCAGAAGGCGGGAAGGACGAAGAGCTGGATCCAGAAGACGGCGCTAGAGAAGAGGTGTGGCACAAGGCCGTCGTACTCGCTGGAGATGCCGAACTGCGGGAAGATGCTGGCGTAGAAGACGATGAAGACGACCCAGATGGCGAAGGAGCCCGGGATGGAGATGACGTGGTACTTTGTCCAGTTGCTGGTGATGAGGGCCGCCTTGCCCAGCACCGTCATGAGCACGGCGCCGTACAGGGCCGTTCCCCACACCCACTTGCCCGCGATCTTGCCGTCGCCCAGGATCAGGTCGTAGTACCAGAACAGCACGCCGCCGATGTACAGCGCAAGCGAGTGGTACATGGCCGTTGCGATCCACTGTACAAAGTTCTTGAACTTGAAGGCGCGGTTCTGCTGCCCGGTGCTATACAGCTGCGGGTACTTGTCCAGGAGGCCGGCCGACACGTACTGGTCCAGGATGCCCAGCGCCAGCGGCGGCAGCACCGTGAAGAGCACGTTGTAGAACGACAGCGTCCACGATTCGTAGATGATCTGGCCCGAGAAGACGTTCTGGAACGTGTACCAGAACTGCGTCATGTACAGCGTGATGTTCTTGTAGAAGGAGAACAGGATCGCCTTGCTGACCCGCTGGTAGCTCCACGCGCCGTGCACCAGCAGCAGCTTGCGCAGGAAGCGGAACTGCGCGATCGACACGTCCGCACTGCGCGCTGCCTGCAGACCCTCCATGCCGCTGATGCCGATGCCGATGTGCGCCGCCTGGATCATGGCCACGTCGTTGGCCCCGTCGCCGATAGCGAGCAGGATCGACTCCTTCTGGTACTTCTTGACCAGCTTGACCACCAGCGCCTTCTGCAGCGGCGATACACGGCAGCAGATAACCGCCTTGCACATGACAGCCAGGTCCAGGAACATACGGTCGAGCTCAGGCTCCAGGGCGTACGTCAGAGACTTGCCGTCGATGATGAGCGCGAGCGTCTCCAACTCGATTGTCCCGTGGGCCTGCGTTCGGATTGCGTCCAGTTTCTTCTGGATGTTGTCGTGTGTCGCCGCCGCCGTCTCCTCGTTCACGATCAGGAGCGTCATGTCCTCGCTCAGCAGCTTGCAGCTCATGCCGATGTTGATGGCTGTCTCCTGCCGATCGCCCGTCAGCACCCAAACCTTGATTCCGGCGTTCTGCATCGTGTGGATCGTCTCGGGGACGCCGTCCTGGAGTCGATCCTCGATGGCCGTCGCGCCCAGCAGGTAAAAGTCGTGCTCGATGAGCTCGGCCGCCTTGTCCAGCTCCTCGGCCCGGTTTCCAGACACCGTTGTTTGCGCCTTTTCGAAAACAGCGAGCCACTCCTGAAACTCGTGCTCTGGGATCTCGCGCATGGCCAGGCAGAGTGTCCTCAGGCCCTCGGAGGCGTACTCCTCCAGGTGCTGAAGCGTCACCTCGACGTGCGGGTTGCTCTCGTTAAGTCGCTCCAGGATCACCGTGTCGGCACCCTTGCAGTAGATCCGGATCTTGCCGTCGGGGCATCGGTAAATGGCCGACATGCGCTTCCTCGTCGAGTTGAACTCGCACACGGCCAGCAGCTCGTACTCCAGCTCCCGGCCTTCGACCTCGATGATGACCACGCGAGGCTTCCGCGCCGTGAACTTGTAGCCCAGGTCGGCGGCGCCCTGCACGAGCGCGCCCTCGTCCGGTGAGGCCGCCTGATACTTGATCTTGCCTGTCTTCTCGTCACGCTCAGGGATAACCGTATGGCAGGTCGCCAGCAGCGCCAAGAAATGCTCAATAGCCGGGGCCGTCTTGTGTGTCTTCAAGTTCTGTCTCAACTGCTTGAACTCGTGGATCCCAACCTCCATATCGTCCTGCACGGTGGCGCGGCGGTCCTCAGGTATGTCTTCTCCATACATGATACCGGCGATTGTGCATTGTTTGAACTCCATCATGTTGCAAGTCAGGGTTCCGGTCTTGTCCGAGAAGACGTACTCAACCATACCCAGCTCCTCGACCAGGCTGGACGTTCGGCAGTTGGCGGGCGTATCCGTCTTGTCGTGGTAGATGTCGAGGTCGTCGTTGATGAGGATGCCGTGCCAGTACTTGACGACTTCCAGGGTGACAAAGAGCGAGATGGGAACGAGGGCGGAGAAAAGAACCCAGTAGGTGACCATGTCTCGGAGAATCACCTTGAAAACCTCGAGGGCGTCGATGGCCTCCGGGAGAAACAGGTAGGTGAGCGAGCCCTCGAAAACCTTGCGCGTAACAAGATCGCCGATCGTGCACACCACCGACAGAATGAGAAGGATACCAACCAGGCCCATGACGGCAACGTTCAGCTGTCGCTCGACCTTTGTCCGCTTGATGGGCGCCGCGGTAGCATTGCGCATGAGCTTGGTCTCGTGGCCGGTGAAGACGACGGCGCCGTGAATCCAGGGGGTGTTGCGGAGAGTGGCACCTCGCAGCAGGAGCTGCTCGGGGTTCAGCGGCAGCTCCTTCTCGCCACCGCCGGCCTGCATGGTCAGGGTCGCCTCGTACGTGTACAGGCTGCTGTTGGGCTGCTCAGACCGGATCCTCCCGCCGAGCCTGCTCAGCTCGCTGGAGCTCATCAGGCCCGACGTCTCGGGAATGGCTTGCTTGATCTTGAGGTTGGTCTCGCCGTCCAGGTTCGCCGTCTCGATGTAGCACAAGCCCTCGGGCTCAGAGCTGGCCAGCAGGACAATATCGGCCGGGAAGGGCTCCTCCGATTCGACGCGGACGATATCGCCCACAGCAACGTTGATCCACTTGGTCTCCTCGAATGTCGAGCCCCTCAGAACCCTGGCCTTGGACATGTTGAGAGCCTTGTCGGCCTGCTTTCTTCGGTAGTCCTCCACCATCTCCTTGCCGGCGGAGACCATCAGCACGACGATGAGAGGGCCGATTGTGGTGTACTTGTTGGTGGGGGACAGGCCCGGGATCTGCTGCAACATGGCAGTGAAAAGGAAGAAGATGTTTGCGAACTTTGAGAACTGCTCGTAGAGGAACTTGGGCAGGAAGGTGGCGACATTGTACTTTGCCGTCGAGACGTGGTTGTCGATGAACTTGCTGGGCGCGTTGGCGGGGGGGTTGTTGAGGTGGATGATGCGAGGGCCCAGGGTCGAGGGATCGGGCTTGGAGCGGCCGAAGCCGAACTTGAAGTTACCCATGTCGAACTTCTTTCCTTTCTTTTGCTGCTGTCCTTGGTCGTGGGGCTGCTGACCTCGGTCGCCGCCGGGGCCGGCCCTATGTTGTCCTCCCGGCTCCGTCAAAGGAAGGTCCATTTCCGAATAGCCGCCCGCCCCTCCCATGCCGAGCATGTTTTTAGCGCGGCCTAGCATCCCGCCGCCCAAACTCAAGACGCTGTTCCTCTGACGTGCGTTGTCGCGATTTGAGGTTCCCTGGCCGTCTGCGGATCCGCTGCCGCCATGCTGGTAGTACGAGTGCGCTTCCTCCGAGTAGTCGTCCAAGTCATCAGCGTATCTCTGGTAGTTGTTCAGATCCGAGGTTTGGCTGTAGTTGCGGTCTCGGCCTGTGTTGGACGTGTACGGTCCTGGTTGCTGCCCGGCGGATGCAGATGGGCCTCCAGGCGCCGGTGGGCGTCTTGCTGATGGCGGCGATGTGCTGCCATAGGCACCCTGGCCGCCGGCTCCGACGAAGTCGTCGTACGAGATGGACGGGCGACCCTGTGTAGGGTCTTGGTTGTGGAATCGGAGGAGATCGTCGTCGTTGACGTCGGATCGCTGGCCGCCGCCGTAGACGGGCTGGTCGTTGTCGAGATCGAGCAGGAGATCGTCGTTCGGTCTTGCGGCACCGGGCCGGCCGGGCGGTTGTTGACCAGCCATGTTGGCTGTTGTGCCGCTTCCGGCGGTGGAGTTTCAGCCCCGGCTGGGCAAAGCGGGCAAAGGAGAATGTCGAGATCCCCCTCTTTGTCGAGTCGGCCGGTTTATGACTGGCGGAGCGACGACATGCGGAAAGGCGCCCCGAGCTCGATTGGTATTACAAAGTGTGTGCTGTCGTGTGTGAATCTGCGTTGGTAGGTGGTTTTCGCGAAAACAGCAACGGCCGGCGTGGGTGGGCTGGACGGCTGGGAACGCTGAGACGTGACGGTTGCTGTCAGGGATGGTGTGCTGGCTAATTCCGTCGTGGTGCTAAATGCACAGCCTCGTTATTTTTTGCTCCCCTGGACAAAGTGGACTGGGCTGCGTACCTGGCAGCAGACGCCTAAACCAGTAAGCAAAAAAAAAAAAAAAAAGGGTCTCAAGCTCAACTCTTGATCAAACAGCGTCGCACGTGCTGCTCTGTTTCGTGGATCTAATTCACACTCAATCGATATGGCAGCAGCTGTGGAATCCCGCAAAAGAACATCACCTCGAAGGGACAAAGGACAAAGCCTGGGCAGATGATGAGACGATGGACGCGCCAAAAGCCAAGAGGCGTGGTGCCTGTGAGGACGTCACCACAGTGTGGCGCGGCGCGACAGACAGCCTGAACTGGTTGTCCGATGTTTCACGGGCTCGGCGCAGCTGTCCAATCAGCCAACAGCGAGCCGTGCATCCCCAGCCACGGCACGCCATCCTTGCTCCGGCTATGGGCTGTTCGTGGGGCAGCGGAAACAGGCTACGCTGAAAGCTGCAGCCAATGTATCCGAGTCCAGTGCATGCATGCAATAGTCCGATGTGGCTGTCTCCCTCTCAGCCTCATTCCGCCTCCCAAAGCCAAACCGTCCATCTCACATCCTACTCACCTAGGTGCCTACTCACCTCAGGCTAGACTCTCCAGGCGACCTAGCCGACGTGCCAACGACTCCGTATCGATACCCAGACAGCCTGCCCGCAGCCGCAGCTGACGAGTTTCCGTGGGGCTCTTCGCCGATCACGAGGTCTCGTATCCTCCTCAACTCCAGCCCTTGGCATCAACTGCACCTCGGACGCCATCATGGTTTGCGCCAAGTGCCAGAAGCTGTCCAAGGGGACAACCCTGGCTACACCCGGAGTGAAGAAGAAGTCGGAGATGTACTATGGCTCACCAGCATCGTTCTCGTCTTCATCCAAGCCATCTGCAACGCTGGGCCAGACGGGCGTGTCCAAGGTTCGACCGTTTACTACCACCCTAATCGAGAAGAAACTCCAAATGAAAAACATTCTAACACGACATATCCGCGTAGAGCAAACTACTGTCAAAAGGAGCCAAGAATCCTTACGCTCAGTATTCAAGGTAAGACTCCAGTCACTGCTCCATCCTAGACCCAAAGCCCAGGCCCTGACCAGGACGATCTAGCTCCTGCGACAAATGCAAGACCAAAGTCTCTCAGGGACACAAATTCTGCCACTCTTGCGCATATAAAGCCGACGGTATGTCATCAGCCTGTGCTGGCTTTCTCGCAACCTGCCCTTGATTTTGTGTCCACCGCTGACCTGTCGACGCCCAGCCTGCGCCATGTGCGGAAAGTCCAACTCCAAGGCCAAGGCCGGCGCCGCTCCCGTCATCTCGGGACAGAAATTCTCGTCCAAGTGAAACGGCCTGGGTTGGCTGAATCGACACTGACAGCTGAACTGTCTGTCCCAATTCACAACTCAAGAGTACATGCCGCAATGGGCCATTGTAACAACACAACCAATCCAGGGAATTCACAGGCGGCGGTATGTGGCGCGTCAGCTGCCGGCGGTCGGGAGCCTGCAGTCGTTGGGCCAGCAGCAACCAGCAGGACCACTGCCGAGACTCATTACGGGGATCCACACCGTCTCCCATCCACAGGTATCGCTTTCAGACGCCTTGATTAGGCTCCTTGGCAGATATCATGAGGGCGCTGAGGAGGATTGTCGTCTGATGCCCTCGAAGCCGCTCGAGTGTCAAACGCTGCGTCGCCCATCTACACCACTAATACACGGGGACGGAGTACTCGGGAGCGATTACACAACCGGGAGTTCTGGCTGGAGAAATCTAATGGGATTGAGAAGCAGCGTCCTGGATGCAGGCGTTTGCCCTCGGACCTATCCGAATCCGTTTCCCTGTTTTGCATCGGGCGTTTTGTCAACGCTAATCGCTGGGCGGTCTCGGCCCTGCTCCCTCCCGCTGGGGGGCCAGACAGCTCGTTATCAATGAAGATCGTTGCTTGGTTCTCATAAAGTCATTTCGGGATATGCCCGCGTCATAAACAACGCTCTGTCGTAATCAACTAGTCCACCCTTCTTTTTTTGTTTTGTTTATATCGAAGATTTCGGCCGAGTCACGCGTTCCAGGAACTCCTCGATCTGCTTGTTGACCTCCGCCGCAGCCTCGGTCAGAGCCCAGTGCGACGCCTCGACACGACCCCTCGTCAGATTCTCGAACTGCGCCTCCATGCCGGCGGACATGGCCTCGGGCAGGGCCGCGTCGCGCGTGGCGGCGATGAACAGCGCCGGGGTCGGGATCTTGTAGTCCTTGCCGCGGGCGAAGAGCACGCGGTCCTCGTCAAAGTTGACCCTGCGCGACCGGTACCAGTTTGTGGGGCCGCGCAGGCCGTTGCGCGCGTACTGGTCGGCGTAGAAGTCGAGCTCCTCGTCCGTCAGCAGGCGCGACGTCTCCAGGTCGGCGATGTGGCCGAACGGCACGCCCGTCTCGACCGAGAACCCCTTGGCGTCGGTGCCCGGCTTGGGCTTGCCGCCCCACAGGCAGTTGAGGAACTGGCGCACGACGGGCTTGCCGCCCTCGGCCGTGTGCTTGACGACGTCCTCGCCCGCGAACTGGACCTGGTACTTGAAGTTGGGCAGCACCTGCACAACCTGGGGCAGGTCGTAGAACTCGGCCGCGGGTGCGACGTAGGGCGTGCAGACGCTGAAGACGGCGGCGACCTTGTCTGGGTGGTGCTCGGTGAAGCGCCAGACGAACATGCCGCCCCAGTCGTGGCCGCCGATGACGACGCGCGGCTCGCTGGGGAACTCGGCGTCGAGCAGCGCCGCGATGTCGTCGCTCATCGTCTTCATGCCGTACGCCTCGACGGCGTCGGGCGCGTCGGTGCCGCCGTAGCCCAGCATGTCGGGCGCCACGACCCGGTAGCCCGCCGCCTGCAGCGCCGGGATCTGGTTGCGCCAGCCGAACGAGAGGTCCGGGAAGCCGTGGACCAGGAGCACGGTGGCCTTGTGCGGCCCCTCCGGCTTGGCCAGCAGGTAGTGGTAGTTCTTGCCCCGCACCGTGACGTTGCGGTGCTCGACCCGCGGGTCGTTGGGCGTGAGCTTGGCTGGGGCGCTCATTGTGACGGGTGTTCTCGATTGGCTTTGTTGTTGTCTGTCGGTTGGTGTTACGGGTTTGGTCTCTTCTCCGTCGAGTGCTACAGGTGAAATAAAACCCGCTGTGCTTCCCTCCCCTTTTATATGCAGCAAACACCGCAGAAAACCTGGTGAAGCCGCGATAATTATGGGGCGCTAACGGCGAGTCGGTCACCGCACCAGAAGAAGGGGCACACCCCGAAAGTAGGCGGTGACAAGCTGGGATCCTCGGACCTCGGCGGCCACTTGGGATGGGTGGAGTTGTCTTCAGACGAGCTGAGGCTGGCGTAGCATGAAATCCATCCTGGGTTGTGGACCCGGGCCATATGGATCATGCTACTTGATCGCCGCCACACACAGCTGCATGTTTCGTCTGTGTGTAACCATCCGTACCATCCAACTCGATGAGGGCACCTGCAACTTCTAGCTCGCTGGGATGCCACAAAATCTTCACATACGGGCAACAGTACCACACACAAATCAGGCACAGATATTGTCGACAGCGAAATAGGTAAAACAGACCCCTATTAGAAATCACATACGTCATATTCCGGTCCACTTGGGTGCCCCCATCGTGAACTGGCAAGACCTCACAGCAAGGCCAAGAAACGACAGCAATCATGACCCTTCACCTTGTCAGGTCCGGCTGGAAAGGATGGTAAGCCCGGCCTAATCAATTCCGGGCAGTGGTATTCAAGCCCGAGAAAAGCCCACGAGATCCGATACTACAGTAATACATCGCAAATCCGTTTGGTACAAGCTGCGAGATACGCCGCGAAGCGGCTTTGCGGCCACTAGGCCGAGGACAATTACACTAAGGGATACAGTTATTAGAGCACGAGCTACAAAGCGTGTGGAGGCAAGATCCTTCCGGTCAGTAGACCAACGTCTCCTCCTCCGTCACGACCATCTCGTCGTCGCGGTCCTCGCCCGAGCCAAGTTGGGGAGGAGAGCGGTTAGTAGTAACGGCAAAACTTGTGTTGGCAGGGTCTTCAGTGTGACGTTCACCAGCCGTACCTTCTCTCTTGATGGCGGGTTGGTGCGACGGGCCGCGCAGGTCTGCAAGCCTCTGCTGCTTGCTGCGCTCGAACGCGCGCGTCTCTCGGGCCACCGTCTCTTCGGCCTTGAGCACCTGCCTGTCAACAATGTCCCCTTGCTTCTTGGTCATCTCCCAGGGCCGGAAGTACTGTGAGGCAAGTGTAAGTCAGTAATGGGTTGAATCGAGTCATAGAGTATAGGCGTGGGTTTCTTACAATCGGAGGTCCGCTCTTAGTTTTGAGGCTGTAGGCTTGTGCAACCATGTTTGAGTGACGAGTACGCATCTTGGCGGGTAGACAAAAAGAAGGGGAAAGCCATGTCAGTAAGCCTTGTGCAAGATATCGCGGAGTTGTGGGCGGGGTCAAGGTCAAGTGTTATCATACCGCGCGTTGGTCAAACTCGATCTGCTCAGCCTTCCGGATCGGCTCCAGCCTCGCAAGTTTCTTCCTGCGTTCCTCATCCTTGGCCTTGCGTTTCTCATCCGCGGCCTTGCGTTGCTGTGCCTTCTCCTTCTGCCTCCGCTCGATCTCTTCGCGGTGCTTCTGCTGCGCGGCTCTAGGCTCCCGGTTCAGATTGCTCAGGAGACCCTTAAAAAACCGTTGGCCACGCTTCTTCTCCTCCATCGAGAGCGGCGGTCGGCGGTCCGGCTCCTGCCAAAGCTCCCGCTCACGCTCTGGCGGTGCCTCCACCCTTTTCTTTGGCTCGCGCGGGTGGTATCTCTCGCGGCCCACATCGCGCTGTCTGTCCCGTTCGCGCTGGCGATCGCCGTCCCGGTACCGGTCCCGGTCCCGGTTATGGGGCTGATCACGCCGCCGATAAGGGCTGTGACTGCGACTGCGCGATCGCGACTGACTCTGAAGCCTTGCCTTCTTTGGCATTACGACATCCTCAAGATTGTGCGAGGGAGAGGAGGCCTTCCTCTTCAGAGATACGTCGTCATCATGGTCTTCAGACTTGATGATGGGGTCTTCAGACTCGATAACAGGGTCTTCTGACTTGATGATGGGGTCGGCCAATGACGCGTTGGCGTCGGTGCTGGGTCTGTTTTCCATTGGCATTGGTCGCTAGGCTTCGAGATGCAGATATGACTAGTCTTTACAGCTGGCCAGGCGGCATGAGGGCTCAGATATCGACGAAACTGCGTTGGGTTTTAATATTGACGAAGCTGGGTTAGGTTTCAATATCGACAAGGCTGGGGTAGGTTTCATATATTGAAAAAGCTGGGTTAAGTTTCAGCTATTGATAAAGCTTGTTTGCGTCGCGTTCAGGAGATCTGTTGCCACGAGGTTTGAATTGCGAGCTCGGGCTGTTCTGGCTATCTTCCCGATATTTGATCCGATCTGGTTTTCTGGAAGCTGTGCGTGGGCATCATCAGAAAGTACACGGAAGGCGGGTGGGAGGAAGCAGTTGGGCATGTTTGTTCGCGGCCCACAGATAATGGCACTCCCGGGAGCTCTTAGCTCGTGCAACCGACCAGATTCGCCCCACCAGCCCGCCCGTCTCCCCTGCATCCCAGCATGACGGACGCCCTGTGCGTCGGATGCTGCTGACTTTCGCAGCGGAACCGCATGGAATTTTCCAACGACACAAGGCTGGGGAATCAAGACGGCAAGGCGCGCCAAACATCGCCGTCGTCTGCAGCACTCTGTGTCCTGCACCGCCGTCCCGACGGACCTGTCTGCTCTCGAGCTTCTTGACCTCGTCATCACCCTCTCGACAGAAGCGCAGACACGAAGCACATCGTGGCCGTCCAGAAGAAAGCACGCGCGCAAGCCACCTCCCAGCGCGCCACGCGCCCCCGTCCGCTCTAGACCGCAACCATGTCGCGACACCACCCTGATTTGGTTATGTGCCGGAAGCAGTCGGGCATCGCCATCGGCCGGCTCTGCGACAAGTGCGACGGAAAGTGCCCCGTCTGCGACTCCTACGTCCGCCCGACCACACTCGTGCGCATCTGTGACGAGTGCAGCTTCGGAAACTACCAGAACAAGTGTGTCGTGTGCGGTGGAGAGGTGAGGCGAACATCCCCCCGGCCCGCTGCCAACTTTCTGCTGCTTTTCTGGCCGGCCCTTTGCTTTCCTGCTGTCTGCCTGAGACTATTGCTAACACTTTCTTCTCCTTCGGCCACAGGGTATATCGGACGCTTTCTACTGCTTCGAGTGCACACGCCTGGAGAAGGACAGAGACGGATGCCCCAAGATTATTAATCTTGGAAGCTCGAGAACTGACGTAAGTCGACACGCCGCTCTGACAGTCCTGAACATATACGGACCGATACTGACACCCCAGTACAGCTATTCTACCAAAAGAAAACAAACAGGACATACTGACCTCGGAGCGGCCCGGACTTGGGCCGCTCTGTGTCGTATGTCCTGCCTGAGCCCTGCACATTTTTGAGAGCACTGCGATGGAAGTCTCCGGGTCATATACTGGCGTTATTCGGCGTTATGAGGTATGAATTTGTGGGAGGCCAAGAAAAAGCATCTGGTTCTTCGTTGAGATACTACCTGGATGAGCAATAAAGAAGGAGCGGCACGCACGCCAACTCGTATCTCATTGCCCTGATTCGCTACCTATGTACCGATGTGCCCACAGATTTACCGGCGTAAAAGGGCCATATCGCTATGCGTAGAACAAAAGAAACACGGACACATGAGCCTGTGACGATAACTTCCTGCGTAGCTTGATGGTCGACATGAACCATAAGGCATCCGCCTAGACGCAAAGATGGACCTCCGACGTGATCAAATGTTCCTCAAGGGGTGTGCCCCGTCACCGCCGTCAAGCCGCGTAGGGATCAATGACACCCCCGTTGACAGTTCGGATCTTGCCACCGATTAGTTTGAAAAGCCATGAGCTCCATAGTTGGATCTTGTGGCCGTCCGCCGGTTCGTCTTTCTCCGCGGTCTCCGCAGGGCTAACTGGAGCGCGGAAAGGGCCTGGGCTGGGGACAAGGGGCATGGTGGCGATGTGGCGGTCAATATCAGTATCAAGAAGATTCAGTCGGATGGGCTCTCCAGTCACCGCCGGCGCCTTCCTCTCGCCCCGGCTCGGCTCGAGTAGCTTGGAATCCGGCCCTTTCGGTAGGGCGGCCGTGGGCGTCCGCGGATCGTGCCGCTGAGCAGCGCGCAGAGACGGATCGAACGGGCAGCGCGGGGTGGACATGACGCGTGTGCTTGCCCGGCCGGTCAGGGGGCTGGCACCGATGGGGATGAGGCCACGCTTAGTATTTCCATGGCTGGAATGGGTCACACTGCCGGCCTTCTCGAGACTCTCCTAGGTCTTGAGAAGCTGCCGATCTTGGCCTAGCTTCCATGAGAGTTTCAGGAACGTCATGGCGGTAATCCAGCCTTTTCAAGGTCAGCATATTTGGCCCCATATTGATCGTAAGGTTTGGAGACGCCAATTCCAGGTTATCACTCACTATCATAGCCTGCGTAGTGCGCAATCCTGATGGGGGGCATGTGCGGAGCGATCAGAGGAAGCTGCATGCGCTTGACCGTGCCGTAGAGTTGCTCAAGAGACAGGTCGGGGTCGAGCTCGTGGACACCTCGAGTCGCCATGTACTTGGTGTCGACAAGCCTCGGGAAGAGAGCCCGGAGATCGAGCTTGAACTGCGTCAGGGTTTGCGGCAGGTCTCCAACGAAGGACTGGTAGAGGAAGCACAGGTCAAAGAGCGAGTTGTGCACGACAATCACTCTATCCCGGGCCTTGATCGTCTTCTCGATGCTCCGAAGCTTGCGTTTCATGCCGTCGATAGTGTCTGGCGAGTGAGTCCCAGGACTGAGCAGTAGCTGAACGTCGATCTCTTCGGCAAAATCACCGCCGACCAATGCCTCAAAGACGTATCGAAACCCTTGAGATGTGTCAGTTAGAGAAGCCGAGGATACAGTATGGGAACAAAGAAAAAAAATGGACCATACCTGTCTGGTGTCGGACGGCCAGTTTACGGTCGCAGAGTTGACGGTAAAGAGCCTGGGATCTTTTAGCACCGCGACCATATAATCATCGCCAGTGTGGGCATGTTGTTTTTCGAGGCGAGTGCTTGTTGCTTACCTGCTCCTGACGCGCATCGGTGCCCTTGATCGTAACCTGCATGAATGAGCCCTTACACTTGATTTTACCTCGCAGGCCATGTTCCTTGAACTCGGTCTCTAGCAACTGATAGATCAGTCGAATCTGCAGCGAGGTTAGGCGATCACCCTGTGGGTTGTCGATGTTGATGTAAGCTTGGTCGTGGCACTCAATAGTAGCCAGCCAGCTGGTGATCCGTCCGCGCACACCGGCGCAAAAGTCGCGCACAGCAGTAGACTCCTCCTCTATGCTGATTATGAGAATCTCCTTTGTGTCCGGGTCGACGAAGTTGTTGTATGCATCCTGGGTCTCTTGTCGGCTCAAGTATGTGATGCCTTTCTTCAGGACCTGGACCGGGAGGTTGTCACCTCGGCTGGCGCGCAGGAAGTCGACCGTGTTGCTGGACAGGGAAAACCTGCGGTCCAGGAACTTGGCCAGCGCGGCATTGCTTGACTCGTAGCCAAGATACCACGGTGCGAGCTGGAAATTGTAGCTCTTCCAGTGGTAGGATTCTTCAGGTGGGGTGGAAAGAGAAAACGAGAAAGGATGTATAAGCAAGCAGTCCGCAGAAGGCAGAATATGTGAGGGGAGAAGATGATGCTAGGCGACGGCAGCACTCACTGCTCTCTTGCCCGTATCGAAGACAGGTAATTCCGACTTCGAGAATCTGGAAGGCCTTGGCAGCCTCGACGCCTGCGTCGTAGTACTGGTCGACAGTGAGCTTCTCTTGTCGGCCAGAGATGCCATCTTTGAGGCGTATGCCCGTCATCTCGAGGTCTAGCCCAATGTGATCTGCAGCAGCGACCTCTTCCAGCACTTCGGGCAGCAGTGCCCAGAAGTTGTCGGCGTTCACAGCCGTGATATCCTGGGCAGGCCGCATGGTGGCAGCCCGGGAGGTCGTGATGTCGGCAAGGGTCTCACGTCTAAACTCATGTTAGAATCTAAAAATACCGAGAAGGTCGGGGAAGTGGTAGTTACTGAGCAAGGTCGATAGGTTGATCCATTGGTGGAGGTGGAGGCTCCCGGAGTGTGCATGGAGGATGGATCTGATCACGCTTGCTTGCCCATCCAGGGTGCTGCTTGCCAAACATGGAATTAACTCGCCTGCCAAAAGTGGGGGCTTCCCCAGACTAGCCTCGGCTCCACCTGGTTCTGATTCCCCTCGATCTGTCGGGGATCGAAAAGGGGCTGCTGGCGAGTCGGTTCAGTCGTTGACAGGCTGCCAGACTTTTTGGCGGTGCAATCCCGGCCATAACCTCACACGTATACGTTCAGGGACCTGCGATGTCGTATGTACCCACGCCCGGGTTCTGTATTCAGCGCTGACGATCAAATATCATGAATGGCTACTGAATACCTATATGTCTGCCCACTGGGTCTCTACCGTGGTAAGGTGTTGGGATGCTCAGATGTTGTTCTGGTTCCCAAACAATCCCGTCTCACCTCTTCATAACTCTACGAGGTCCATCTGTGTACCGCGCGTTCGGCGTATACAAAGTACAAAGTGCCGCGTTCTCGGCGTCGTCCCTTTTGAATCAGTGTGGATGGGACCCCGTCTAATGCATCTTGGTCACCTGCTGCGGAGGGGTTCCCAATCCGGCACTCCCGAGTCCTGAACCGCGGCTCCCTGCACGACGTCAGAACTGTCGACAGTCAGGGGAACTGCATGATCGGAAGAAGGGGTGGGCTGTGTGGCTGGGAGCTAGAGGGCGTCTAGACTATACAAAGCACAAAGTCTACGTGCGGGATAAACAAGCAGACCCGATGCAGAGTCGCAAAATGCACTCTGACCGTGCTTGCTCTCGGTTAGAGGCTGCAGATAATTCAATGACAAGAAAGAAGAGGACAAACAGGAGACAGCGTCGGCGATTTGCTCGCGACGACGCACAGGTAATCTCCGGGCTGGGGCACATTCCGCGATGGACACGCAGCCCCAAGACCCCCACTGGAGGGGGCTGGCAAAGGTCCCATCCCGGCCGGCTCGATCAAAACGGCTTCGTCATTTTAAGCCGAGGCAAAAAAAAAACCGACTCGCTCCAGCCATGTGGCCTGGCATTTTTTGCTCTCCCCACACATCCCAGCCAGGCCAATCCACACTGGAATCCGACGCGATGCACGCCTCAACCATCTGCAGTTGCTCGCGCTCGCGCTCGTTGCCTTACTGAGTGCCAACGACAACCTCGGACACGCCATTTCCCTCCCTATAGTGCCGACATATGTTTCTTTGGTCTGTTCCGCCGATGTGAGGACGAGAGTGAGCGCTTTGCTGCATTTGTTTGGTCGCCAAACATCAGACATTCGTATAACACGCTCGTATACAAACTCCCTCTTGTCGTCACCACCGAACAAACAAAGCATCGCCGATCCCGCCACGCCAACCACAGACGATATAGGCCATCACGGGCCTCGCAAAACACCGAAGAAGCAGGCCACGTCAAACACTATCAATACAAGCCACCACAATGGCCTTCCCCGGATCACCCACCGCCACTCTCAGCCCGACGGCTTCCGAGGCCTTCAACTTCAGGTCCTCCATCTCATCCTTCGCATCATCCAACTCGTCGCGCCACTCGACCTCTAGCGTCTCCAAGTCGTACCGCCAGGCATCAACACTCTTCCTTACGCGTCGCCTGCCCGAAGCCCTGTCAACCGTTCTGCCGCTCGTCACGCCAACACCTGTGCCCGGCGAGGAAGATGCCGTCGAGCCCGCCCCCGTCGCGAAAGCTTCACGCACTACGAGAGTAAAAGTGTGGAGTCTGTATCTCACCACGCTGAATGCCATTGTCGAGCTGCACCCAGAAGAGGGCAAGGCCAGCTTTGGCACTCAGGAGTGGAGGGCAATCTGCACCAAGGTGCGCGACGGCGCCATCTGGGAGGAGGTTGTCCGGAATGGATACCACGGTGTCGAGGGAGACGTGGACTCGGACGTCGTAATCAACTTGTAAGTTGCACAACACTGGTGCCTTGCTGTTCTACTGTGTTTCTGCTTGTTGCTAACACCGCCTGCTGTCCAGGGCCACTCTCCTTCTCGCTCACGCCACAAATCAGAGCCTGAACCAGAAGAAGCTAGAGAGCTATCTCGCGTCGTCAAATGCGCCCAACCTCGACCTCTCGAGCAGGTTCGGGACCCCAGCCGCCCCGGTCACGCCGCGACGGAGGCACCGCTCGCCGATCAAGAACTCGGCCAGCGGCGCCGACACGCCCCGCGACCTCAACGCGCGGGTCAAGATCCTGGAGCTCTACACCCTGCACGTCCTGATCCGGAACAACGAGTGGGACTACGCCCGTGAGTTCATCAGCGTCAGCTCCGTGCTGGACGAGGAGCGCCGCGAGGCCTTCCTGCAGGCCCTCTCGAGCCTGCAGGAGGAGCAGCAGGAGCAGGAGAGGCAGGAGCGCGCCGAGAAGGAGCGCCAGGAGGAGCAGCTCCGCGAGGACCTGCAGGAGGCCCGCCGCCTGCGCGCCGAGAACGAGGAGCACGAGAGGAGGCGGCTCGAGCACGACCGCCGCCGCAAAGAGGGCAGCAGCGAGGTCGATTACGGCATCGAGGCCACCCCGAGCGGCGCCGTGACGAAGCACCGCCACACGCCCAGCAGCGGCGGTGGTGGAGGGGTGCGGCGGAAGTCGTCGGCGGGGACGCACGCGTCCAAAACGCACGACAAGGGAAAGGCGGTGGCGGCTCCGCTTTCGGTCGGGGCGCGCGCCGCAATCATAATATCTAATATTCGGAAGCTGATCGTCGAGGGCATGACCTCGTCAATACAGTCCAACCCGACGGTGGTGCTGCGCATGCTGGCGTTTATTGTCGGGCTCCTCGCCATGCTTAGCAACCAGAGGATCAGGGAAAGGGTATCACGCATTCTGAGGACTTCATGGGATAAGGTCAAGACGACGGCCCGCATGGGCAGCACGGCCACTTATCTTTGAGTCCAGATTTCTCCAGGCTTATGGCCTCTGTTTCAACATGTTTTTTTTGCTGTACCTGTTCATAGCCATTTGTTTATTCCACGAGAATGATACACGTGCTGGTTGAATTGCGAACGGGGAATGACTGGATGAGGCCGTTAGAATTTTTGTTACATGCCATAATGCACAGTTGTGAAAAAATGGTTTGAGAGTGGTATACAGGGTTCATTTATGTCATTTCCAGACATCCCGTGTCCAGACTCCCGACTCAACCCCAGCCAGGAGACGCTCTCTTCAGCGCTCGGCCAGCATATTCCTGATGCTGCGGTAGTAGGCAGCGGGAAGCTGCTCCTTCAGCTCCTCCTGCGTCAGCCACTTGAAGTCGGAGACGCCGAGTTTGTTGTCCTTGATGTCGGCCTGCCCCGCTATGATCCTGCCCTTGAGGAAGAAGGTCTTGGACCCCTTGGCCTTGACCGTCGAGTCCTTGTTGAGGACGGGCTCGACGACATGGTGCGCGATGGGCACGCGGCCCACGATCCACGTGTTCATGTTTACGCCAGCGGTCTGCTCGAGCACACGCGCGGCGGTCTTTTGATGTTAAAGATGAGGGTTAGCATACCCGGATGAAACACGCCCTCCAAACAGTTCATTCAGTTTTTAGCTGCTCACCTCGTGCAGGTTCTCCTCGGTCGACATGCTATCGCTCGGGAACTGCCAGGTCCCATCCCTGCCCTTGACGACGAGGTACAGGGTCCGGTCGAGGGCGCGGTCGAGGCGGCGGACGTCGCCGGCCTCGTCGGCCGGCGTGGTGCGCGGCAGCGGCTTCTCGACGGGGACGCGGTCCTGCTCGGCGATGAGCTCGCCGTCGTCGCTGAAGCGCACCTCGGAGTCCGCGGCCAGGCGGTCACGCAGCGCGGCCTGGTCGGCCAGCCTGCTGCCCAGGGGCGCCTCGTCGGCCCAGGCCGAGACGCCGCGGGCGCGGTACAGGCCGATCTCCTTGGACACGATGCCCTTGCGTTCCTTGAGCTTCAGGTCCCAGTCCAGCATGGGCGGCGTGTCGGGCTTGAAGAAGAAGCCCTTGAAGAAGGGCGACACGAGCCGCTCGTTGAGCCGCTTCTGGTACAGGAAGAAGGACGCCTCGAACGGGGTCGGCTCCCGCGTCAGGAGCGGCGCCCTCGTCAGGATGAGGCCAGACCTGAGCTTGTACTGCGCCTTGGGGTGCTTCGGCAGCTCGGGGGCGGCTGGGGTTGTGGTGGGAGGCTGCACGCCGGCCGCGGTTGGCGCTGGTTGTGGCTCGACGACGGGGCTGGCGGTGGCGGCCGTTGCGAGTGTCCTTTGTATCGAGGACAGTGGCCTTGTCCTAGCGCATTGGGAGCATACTCGAGGAGATCCTATAAAGCCCGCGGCATTGTGAGCTTGAGGGGGGCCGTGGCAATGGCACGAGACACAAGGCTGTTGAGGGGAAGACCAACGTCTTGATAGCGCCCTAAGGGCGTGCCAGCCTCTACTTGACGCCGACATGGCGTCTGGAGAGAGCAGCCCGAGAACTCTTGTTGGCCAATTCGGGACCAGTCAACCGCTCCGGGAGTCGCAATGGTTGTCCGGCTCGGCCGAGGCTCCTTTCACTTTTGCTGGAGCACCTGCCGCCTTCGATGCGCAACCTTTCAGTCGCGCGGAATTTTTTGGGTACGTACCGCGGGTGCCCGCCACCAAGTCCCCACCACCGAGCTTGTATCAAGAGTTGGCGCTAGCCCAAACGGTTTCCATTGAGACGGAGCCGCAACCTGAAGCATGGGCTTGAGGCTGCCCGCTCCAATTTGCATGCGGATTCTCCAAATCCAGCTATCGAAGCAGAATTGAGAGGTGGAAGAGACTTTTTATCATTCTTGTATCATCGCTATTTGCAGAACTTCACAACCACCTGCGGTATAGATAACTTGACTTAGAGGCAGACTAAATCAAGGATAGACTAAAAGCACGTGGTTCGCCTGGTAGGTTGGCCCGTGCGCCGTCCCACAATCTTGGTGTCTACTTTTCTCCCAACTCGTGCGCTTCCGCCCCTCTCTCTCTCTTCCTTCTTTTCTTCATATCCAAAGGCATCAATCCTTATCATCAGGACCTGTTCCGCCAGAACGTTCTGACCATTTATGTGTGCCCAGAGTAAAAAACCAAGCAGACTAATTTCGCTAGCAGCTCCTGTGCCCCTTCGGGCAAACTCATGACCGGGTGGTTGTTAGATGTATTCTGCGAACAAATCTTTCTGCTTCCGAGCCCTTTCCCTCGCTAGGTCGTTAGCCGGCTCGAACGGAACAGAAACCAAGATTCCGACCGCGCTCGCTTTTTGAGCAGACAGCCGTTCTCGACGTCATCTGCGAGAGAACAGCCGTCTTGACGATATTGCTTCAAGCATCGAACGAGAAAGGACTCAACTGCACACCTAGGTACTTTTGATACACAGGCAGACGGCAACAGATTGAACAAGCTGTTGCTTATTTCGCTTTTCGCGTTCTCTTTTTGCATTCTCCTTGGCTTCCTGCTATGTCATTTCGTGCTTTCACTCTCATTTTCGAACCTGCTCTTGACATTCATACTCTCCCACCTGGTTGTCCGTGAAATGCCGCCATTGAGAAATCGCTAAAATCTCTCCGGGTGCAGCCGACGACGAGCAAGATTTTGGTACAGAAAAGAGCCAACACAATGCATTTATCTTGACATTTGAATGTCCCGAAATATCGAGAATAACTAGTATCAACAAGAATGGCCGCCCAAGGCCAGTTTAGGCGAAGAAGAAAAAAGACGTGATCCCCTCGCTACGTCCGATGGAGGATACGCAAGGTATCCTGTTCCATGTTACCGTCCCTGTTCGCCTGAAAAAGATCGCCGATATTCGCCAAAGACAAATGCCCAAGACCGACCAACCAGAACTCAAAACAAAACAATTATAACAAAAAGAGGCCCCCAGAGCTTGGGGTCACCTGACCAAACCCCGCGATGTCCCTGGGTATCTAACGAGATTATCCCATCCGAAAACGCCGTTGTTGTGCTGTTCATACATTTCGTGCAGCCTCGAGGGCAACATTCGTCTCATCCAAGTCGCCGATCACTTCAGGCCTGCAGACCCGAAACAGCGCGCGCCACCTCCTGATTGGCCTTGGTCTCCCAGGCCCGACGGGAATCCTCATCATCGACGCTTGAAGGATCCGTGATCTCTTCGTAAAGCTTCCTGGACACGTCTCGGTTGATGTTGGAGTACTGATCGGCAGTGAGCTTGTTCGACTTCCAGTGCGGGCTCAGCGCGGTGCGAACCAGGTTGCTGATGTTCTCCTTCGTCTCGAGGGGAAGCTCCGGCCTGGTGGGGGATGATTCGGGAGATCGGGGAAGCTTGACGGCATGCGACCTTCTAGGCCGGGGCTGCCGAAGCTCCGAGCCTCCCTGGTTTGGCGACCGAGCCTCCGAGTCACTCGTCTCGGCAGCAGGTCGGTGTGGCAGATAATTCGCCCGGGGGTAGATGGGCTCGATGTGGGAGCTCAGCGAGATGGTCGGCGAAGTGGGCCGGGTGGACCTGGCCTGTTGCTGAGGAGGCGGTGTGAGCGAGTTCGCGCGCGGGCTGCTATAGGCCGAAACCGTGGGCGATGCGGGCGAGGAGGCGTCGGCCGGGCCGCGATTGTCGCCAAACAAGCTCCTAATGGCCTCGTCATCAGACGGGTTGCTCTGCTCAACCTCTTTCAGGAGGGACGACAAGAAGGAGGGCGCCTCCTCGATGGGCCGAGGCGACCGGGCGTTGGACGCCGAGCCGCTGCCGTTGGCCGTGGGGTCCGCGGGGGCCACAGCGCGGCTAGGACCCTGTCCCTCTGACCTGGACGACGAAGCCTCGCCGGCCACCGCGATGCGACGAGTGCGAGGTCGCTTGAGCTTTCTCTCAGGCTCCGGGGCAGGCTCCACTGGCGAGGCGCTCAGAGAGCGCGACTTGCGTTTGCGGTGGTTGCTGGGGCCCTCGCCGTTGTGCTCGCGGGCCTTCTCGAGAGTTGCCCACGCACGCTGCACCTCCGGCGTCTCAGGCGTAGAGACGGACTGCTGGGTATTGGCGTGGGCGAGGAGCGCGGTTGGGATGTTCCTGGTGAACACTTCCTGGGCTCCGAAGCGCGCCGCAATGTTAATGCGCTGCTGCCAGTTCTGGTACTCGCGCCGCTCCCGTTCGCGCAGCTGCCTCGACCTGCGGTACTCCCACAGACCATCGTCCCCGTCGTGGGAGTCGAGGTCGATATCGAGAGCGTCGAAGACGCGGCCGGTGATCTCGCCCCAGGCGCCCTGCCACTCGTCAGAGCGCGCGCGCCTCCTGGCACGTCGCATCGTAGCACGGGTGCGCGGGAAGAAGTCATTGCGTCGGCGGTTGTTGGAGCGGCGAGGTGGACGTGTATCTTCGAAGTCGCCGAGCATAGGAGCGCACTCCATGCAGAACCACGAGCCGTCGGGGATGTCCTCGAGCCCGATGCAGTACGTGTGGTATGATGCATCGCATCCGTCGCAGAGAAGGAGCACATCCTCGTCGCTGGCAGAGTTGCAGACTGGGCAGGGCGTTGTCTCCTCCTCGTCCTCCTCGTCCGGGTTCTCGTCCATCCATGCTCGCGGATCGAACTCGGCGACTTGCTTCTTGTCCTCGACTCTGTAGGACTTCAGTAGATTGCCTAAAAGAAACGCATAAGTGACTCGTCAGCATTTGGGGCTTTGTTCACGAGGGTGTTCAGGGAACCCCCAGGTAGGGAAACCTTCTTGGGGTTTGGTATCGAGGTGAGGGGACGGGCGCACACGTACCTCCAACGCTATCGTAGACGTTGACCAAATGGAAAGATTGGCGGCAAATTGGGCAGCTGTTTGCCTTGGCAGCCCATGCCTGGAGACAGGAATTGTGCAGAATGTGGCCGCACGCGTTTATGACGGCGATATCGCCGTTGGTGTTGTGAGGGCCGGGGGCGGGCTCGACGGCGCTGCTAGCGGCGGCAGTGCTGCTGCCGCCGCTGAGGCTTGACGAGGGCTCGCCCACGGCCAAGCTCCTTTCGCCTCCGCCCTCGCCAACTGCAGCATCTCCAGGCGTCGCGTCCTCGGTCGTCGACAGAGCTGTGTCTAGATTCTCTAGACAGACGATACACTGGTCGGCCATGATTGCAACTGGACCTGAGAAGGGGTTTGATGATCAAAGGAGTTGGCAACGCATAGAAATGCGGCCCAGTGAGTTGATGGCGACAGAGGCCTAGTTTTTTTTTAGAGCGGAATTTGGAAGGCTTTCAATGCTGGGGCGCGGATCGGGCGCCTGTGGTGCGGTGGGTTTTGGTGGTGGGTTTTCTCAGTGACTGCTGCACACAATGGCTCAGGCCAAATGCTTGGGAGCACTGGTGGGTAAGGAAAAAAAAAGGAAGGGGACGAAAGATCAAAGAGGAACGTTTTTGGCGCGGTTCCTGGGCCAAGTGAGAAATACGTGGGTACCCCGCGCGCAATTGGATATACGTGCGTTCTGGGCATGGCATGGGAGAAGGCAGGCACACTGGCCATCCGTGCAAGTGGGTGACAAAATAACAATTACGGGAACCTGGTCAACGTGCTAACCACAAGTCGACCAAACCTTCAGCTAGGCACACAAAAAAGACGGAAGTACCTAGGAGGTACATAGGTAGGCAGTCACAGGAGACAGGACTAGATGTAGACGAAGCAAGTACGAACAGAAGACTCCTAGTATTTTAATTCCATTTTCATGGAAGCGCTTTCGCTGCTGCCCTCTGGCTATTCTACGGGTCCTGTTCCTGGCGGTAATTCTCCTTTTGTCACGCACTTGCCAGGCGCTCCTTCTGCCAGCCCGCTGGGGTCACACCCTCGCCGCCCACCCGCACCAGGCCGGCTGTCGGTGCCACCTCACCAAGAGAAGCTGGACCCTCTCAGTGGCTGACACACCACCCAGGGAAGGAACCCCCCGGTCCCCTCCGAGGTTCTGACTCTCACTCAGCCATGTTGTGAAGCCTAACCCAAACTGACATTTTGCTTGCTCAGGTTACTTCCTGTTCTTGATGATGTGTGCACTACTGAAGCAGAAACCGGGCATGAGATAAGAATAACACGCAGCAGAGGGGGCGGCTGCGGCTACCGTAAAGCGCCGGGGTGTCTGTACCACTTAGCCCAGTCCACATGGGGACGCGGACAAAATGGGCAGGTGACTGACTCTACACAGCCATTGATAGTGCTTCCTGTCCTGTCTCTCTCACGCTCCCTGCTCGCCTCCTCTCTCTCCGCGCGCGTTCCGGAAGCTGTTCCAGGCGCCCAGGCATCCGCGCAATCACCATCGTATCCGCAACTGTCCCCGGCAGTTTCGCTACTGAGCCATCTGCCATCGCACACACCCTCCTTCAGGAGATTGGCCTAGGCAGGCGACTACATTGCATGGCAACTTGAGAGCTGATGGTTTAATGGAACGGGGCTGCAATTACTGGTCGCGTACCTGCGTGATCGTCCAGTGTGTGTGGACATTGGCGTTGTAGATGGATAGGTAGGTAGGTAGGTAGGTGCTTTGTGCTGCGGGAACTGGCGTGCGCTGTTCACAAACAAGACCGGGGTCTTCACGTCATGTTCCCAATTTGCCTCTCAAGCCGTTCCTCCGCGTCCCCGGCACGAGGTAGGTAGGAATTGGCGGAGCGGGATGGGTATGTGGCAGGCAGCCGACGGAGGCTGAGTGCCAAAAGACCATTCAGGTCAACATCGAAAGCGGCATGCGTCATTCCGACGAATCAGCAGAGCCCACCTTGCGGAGTGCCGCCTCGGTCCGGAAGAGCGCTGCTGACCTTTCGCATGAGACCTTGGCAGGCGTTTGGGAGGCACGCCTTGTGCGTACGTACGTACCTAGTTCACAGAAGTACAGTGATTAGGAACCTCTAGGTTTTATGGATTGTCGTGATGTAAAATATGGTCCACGTGGCTTGCGGGGTGCACGCTTGAAGGCTGTCGACATGCCCCGAAAGTGGGCTCCCTGGACAGTTTTTACATTCTTATTTTCTCTTCTTTTTTTTAAGTCCTTCCATACTTGTCGTCGCAGCTCTGTTCGACACGAGGCGGTGATGCCAGCCACCGTCAAGCCGGCATGAGTTGTCCGACGACGTACCTGCTATCGAGCATAATCCAGGGACCGTGCAACTATATGCTTCGGTCTCACAGCGCGTTGGTTTGGCGCGTGCGAGTGCTCACGCACTTTACGGTATCAATCAAGCAAATCAAGTGGGGGCTGGGCAACCTGAACAGTCGGCCAGATCGGACACCGCCTTCGAACTCAGCTATGCAGTGGCCGAGTCCCTAACTAGAGGCGCCGAGGGACGTTGTAGATGCATTAGTCTAGAGGTTGGGTTGGTCGTGACCAAGGCGTTGGCGGTCTGGTATCGCCTAATCATCCCTTTGAAGGGGCAATTGGTTATGCCTGGGGTCAAGTGCGGTTTCTTGTCAAACGAGAGCTGCGCCTGCAAATCCTCGAATACGACGGGTCCCAGATTCGATATTGAGAACCTAAGCGCCAACAGGCTGCATGGGGCCCTAGCTGCCTCTCTGCCTTGCTGCCTTCAATTGTGAACGAGCTGAGGCAGCCCGTGCACTTATTGGGGCTGGAGCTAGGCTCGCCGCATGGCTGGATGGAGATCTCTTGCCCGCCGCTCGAGTCACCAGCAAACAGCACTGTGCAACCCAATCGGGCGCATCGACCATTCTCCCTCATTTCTCTTTTGTGCCATCCGTGCGGTGCAGCACTTTGCACTTTCAAAAGTCAGGCACAACGCCCAATTGTAGCTGCAATTCTAGCTTGTCGCATCTGCATCTTTCTGCATGTCGCCAGTTCCTTTGTTGATGCGCCCGAAGCGGCCTCTCCTCTCTCGTTATTGCCGCCCACATTTCCCATCAGCGGGCACCCAGCAATTCCATCGGCTCTAGCAAGGTCGACAAATTCTCGTGGCCCTCCATCACCGTCGCCCCCACCCCACACTCAGCTGCAGCCTCTCCTCGGCCTTGTCCCCCGCCGCATATCACCCAAGCCTAAGGCGGGCAGCCAATAAAGGAAAACCGGGTGCTCTCCGGCCTCCGTTCTCCTTGTCGTCGCCCGTCATGACGGAGGCGAAGCAGGGAGAGATGGCAAATCTCAAGGTGCCGTATGCGGCCCAGGAGCCCGAGGTCATTTCGGACCTGGTGCGCGAGATGCAGCAGCGCACTCAGAAAGCGGGGGGTAAGACCTTTCGCATCAAGAAGACGAGCTTCAAGGTGCTCGATTCTCCCACTGGCATCGCCGTCGACTCGTGGCGGGTACAGGACTGGGACTACAAACGCCCAGACCTGCCCACCTACGCCCGTGGCCTCTTCACCACGCGAAGCCCCAAGGCCGGTCACCATGAGATCGCCGTTCGGGGCTATGACAAGTTCTTCAATACTGGCGAGGTGCGCGCCACCGAGTGGGACAACATACGCAAAAACACACAGGGCCCCTATGAGTTGACGCTCAAGGAGAACGGCTGCATCATCTTCATCGCCGGTCTCGAGGACGACACCCTGCTGGTCTGCTCCAAGCACTCCACCGGCCCCCGCAGCGACACCCTCAGCCACGCTGTTGCCGGCGAGCGTTTGATCAAGAAGCAGCTCGACAAGATCGGCAAGACCACTCAGGACCTGGCCAGGGAGCTGAGGGCCCGCAATGTCACCGCTATCGCCGAGCTATGCGACGACAGCTTCGAGGAGCACATCCTCGCCTACGGCCCAGACAAGGCCGGCCTCTATCTGCACGGAATCAACCTCAACCAGCCCTACTTCAGGACCTATCCCAGCGCCCTAGTCCAGTCCTTTGCCAATGACTGGGGTTTCAAGCAGGTCGGGCTGCTCACGTTCAAGGACGTCGATACGGCCAAGGCGTTCCTAGAGAACGTCGCCGAGACGGGCGCCTACGACGGCCGCGATGTCGAGGGGTTTGTTATCCGGTGCGGGAAGTCTGACAACCCGGCCAAGGAACCGTACGAAGATTGGTTTTTCAAGTACAAGTTCGAGGAGCCGTACTTGATGTACCGGCAGTGGCGCGAGTGCACAAAGGCCCTGATCGCGTCCAAGACGCCCAAGTACAAGAAGCACAAGAAGATCACCGAGGAGTACCTGTTTTTTGCGCGCAGACGCCTGGCTTCCGACCCAAACCTAGCCAAGGCCTACCAACACAATCACGGCATCATCGCGCTGCGAGACGAGTTTCTGAAGTTCAAGAACCTCAAAGGCTCAGACGCCGCCAACCTTGAGACCCAGTTCGGAGGCGGGGCAAACACCGAGGTCACTGAAGATGTCATACTCGTGCCCATCGCCACCATCGGTTGCGGCAAGACGACGATAGCCGTTGCCTTGTCCCACCTGCTCGACTTTGGACATGTGCAGAATGACAATATCCAGGGCAAGGGTCGCCCGCCCAGGTTCACGAAGTGGGTTCTAGACGAGCTCAAGGAACACCGCGCCGTGGTCGCGGACCGCAATAACGCCCAGCGTCACGAGCGGAAGCAGATTTTGACCGACGTCAAGCTGCAGCACTCCAGCGCGGTGATGGTGGCCCTCAACTTTGTGCATGACGACGTGGACGAGGTTCGCAGGGTCACGCAGGAGCGCGTCTTTGCGCGCGGCGACAATCACCAGACCATCCAAGCCACCTCGGACAGGGCAAAGGCGGTTGGCATAATGGAGGGCTTCATCGGGCGCTTCGAGCCCTGCGACCCGATGGCGGCACCGGACCTCGGATTCGACGCCATTATAGACCTAGACCCAGCCGCCGGCAGTCGGGCAAACCTGGAGACTGTCATCAGGGAGCTGCACACCCTCTACCCGAACCTGGTCACTGAGGTTCCGAGTGCCGAGGAGATGGACACCGCCATCGCCGCCGCCATGGGCGAGTACCAACCCGAGCTGCGACACACTATCTCCAACAGGGGACCTAAGAAAAACAAGACGCAGACTCAGCCACCACCGCCACAGCCGGGAAAGAAGAAGATGAAGATCGAGTACATCTCGGTCAGTGTGCCGGCTCAGGATGTGTTGAACGCGCTGGAGAAGGCCTTCAAGGGCACAACGCCAGAGCAATCGAGGATGTACAAGCTGCTGGAGCAGACGCGCCGGATCCAGCCGCAGTTTCATGTCACTCTGATTCACAGGGCCAGCTCGGGCGAGCGGCCGGAGCTGTGGGATCGGTACTCGAAGATGCACACCGAGGCTGAGATGGCGAACCCGTCGATCCAGTATCCAGCCATGCCAGAGATGGGCCAATGCGATGTGCAGCTCGAGCGTGTCGTGTTTGACGATCGCATCATGTCCATCGTCGTGCGGCTGGTAGACCCCGAGGGCGGCGAGGGATGGGATTGCTTCAACAAGGTGCCGCATATCACGGTCGGCACCAGGGACCTGTCGGTCAAGCCCAAGGAGAGCAATGAGTTGCTGGCTCGTTGGCTCACCGAGAGCACCGATGGCGGCAAGATCGACCAGGTCCCCTTCGAGGGCCGGCCTATCCTCAAGGGGACGGTGAAGGCAGTGCTCTCCAGATAGGACGCTGTCGAGGGCCCGACCTCATCGTTGTCCTGTGGGGAGAAAGGGTTGGCGCCCAAGGGCAACTCTGAACAGAATGGCGGGTCGGCACAATTGAATCCTCGAAGATGCCGCGAGCTTGCGCCTCAGGGCTACCGGGTGGACCGTGAAGCTCTTGGAAACTGTGGTCGTGGTGGCCGAGGGGATGCTGGTGGCCGTGGGGGTCGGAGAGGTCAGGGACATCGGGAGGACTGTGGTGGGCGTGGTGATTATGATGGCCGCGATGGGCACGGACGCCATGACCGCCGTGGCAGCCGTGATCGTCGCGGAAGCCGTGGAGATCAGGGATACCGGGTGAACCGTGGTGACCGTGAGGAGGATCGTGATCGTCGTGGAGACCATACATATCAAGAGAACCGTGATTATCGGGGAGGAGATCGAGGTCGTGGTGGGTGGGGAGGCCGGATGGGCCGAGGAGGCTCCGGAGATTATTCACGACACGGAGATCGCCACGGTGACCGGTCCCGTACTGCCCGACGTTAGCCTTGGTGGCTTTCATGGTCAACGGACTTTCTCTGGGGGGAACGTATATATTAGTTGGCTTTTTTTCCTCTTTTGGGCCCTGGTGTTAGGAGAATGGAAAAGGATGCGCATGTATAGCACGTGGCGGCTACAGATACCAAGTTAAGCTTAATACCTTTGGGTTTTCTCAGCCGCACCCATCTCTTTCAGTGACTTCAAACGCGTAGACTGTAGATCTCATTTAGGCCACGAACGATCAGTTTAAACACCAAAAAGGATGTGGTCGGGTTCCCGCTCCAGAAGCCCGTGGCCTAACGGCATCTCATGTGATTAGCTCTCAGCGGCTCGCCAAACTGTAGTGCTCCGTTACCCGGGCCTCCGTGTCACAGCCCGGCCCGGGTGGAGAGTTCTCGGGAGGTGGAGACATTCGACAGCAGGGTGGCCGTCCCACGGGTTAGGGTTGACGCAGGGGCGGCCTGTGCGCACTCGATCTTCCAGGGGCCGTGATGGCGTCCAAAATTTTGGCTTCACGTCAGTGGCAGGACCGAAACCACCACCAAGGGGTGAGGACCAGATATTCACCCCCACTTCAAGTAGGCCGCCCTTCGCACCGTTGCGCTGTGGGAGTTGAGGCTCTGGACAAACCAATTGACGCGGGCTTTTTACTCGCTTCAGGATGCCGCCACGGCTTCAGTGCCCAAAGGCTGCGGCTTCCCTCATACAACAGTCGCAACATTCGATACGATCCCAGCGACGCCTCGTCCCCGTCCTCGGCGCAATCGCTTCAGCCCCTTCAGACCTGGCCGCTCCAGCAAGGAGAAGATATGCCACCGCCGCCCCATTGCGCAGGGTAGCGGGGCTGCAGCTGCCAGCCGACTACGTGCCTCCAACACAGCCTCCGAGCGCCCGCCGTCCTGATACCCGCAAATCCCAGCTACTCCGCGCATACACGGCGCTGCTCAGGTCGACGCCCCTCACGCTCGTCTTCCAGCACAACAACCTCACCTCACAAGAATGGGCCGCCGTCCGCCGTGAGCTGAGGATGGCGCTGTCCAACGTCCCCGCCCCGCCAGCCGTTGCGGGCGGTCCCGCCCCCACCGACATCACGGAGCACATCAAGCTGCAGGTGATCAGGACACGCATCTTCGACCAGGCCCTGAAGATTGTCGAGTTCTTCAAGGAGCCGGTCTCGGGCACTGCGACCGAGGCAGCGCTTAAGGGCGGGTACACGCACGATCTTTCGATGGCTGTGTACAAGCAAGTCTCGGCCGTCGACGTGGACAACCTTCCCGCAGACTCCATGTACGGCCAGATCGGGCCCCTGCTCGTGGGCCCCGTGGCGCTCCTGACGTTCCCGGCCGTGTCGCCCGCGCACCTGGCCGCGGCGCTGTCCATCCTGGCCCCCAGCCCGCCGGCGTTCCCCGCGCCGATGCGCAAGAAGAGCCCCGGCTACTACGACCTGACGACGCAGAGCGCGCTCCACAAGCTGCTCCTGGTGGGCGGCCGCGTCGAGGGCCGCGTCTTCGACAACGACGGCATCAGGTGGGTCGGCGGCATCGACGGGGGCCGCGACGGGCTGCGCGCCCAGCTGGTGCACATGCTCCAGAGCGCCGGCCTCGGCCTCACCTCGGCGCTCGAGGGCACCGGCAAGAGCGTCTGGCTTGCCCTGGAGGGCAGGAGGACCATGCTGGAGGACGAAGCCAAGGGCCCGGAGGAGGTCAAGAAGGAGGGCGAGTAGCAGAGCTGATTGCTGTATGATATCTGTGGCTCTATCTAGCTTGCTATCCATGTACTTGGGTACCGACCTCTGTGTACCTTCCGGATCCAGCCAAAAGCTCGGTTGTATTACTCTTTGGTGTGCATGATTGGTTTTGCATTATTTGTGCAAACCCCCCGGGAAATAGGTATAGACAAGGTTCCGACATATATGTGCTCAAGGGAAACATATGTCTAGGTACCTGTTGAAGAACCTAGATCTCCGGATGGACGGCGGGATCAAGGCTCGAGTTGGGTTGGGATACGCATGATCGAGGGATGGACTGGCTGCGTACGGTTCCTGATTTGGAATCTGGGGAGCCCCTGCGCTAATGGATTGGGTGGAGCAGGGACCCTGCAACGGCATGTGCCGTGACCTGAATTGGTGGGTGGATTGGGACTGGACGTGCACAGCGCCAGCGGCTCCGCCCATCTGCCTAAGATCGAGGGTGTGCCACAATTCACCCCAACCGAATGACGACTGTGCCTCGTCTCTGCCTCGTGCTCGCCTATCAAGCTTGCGCGTCACCTGCCAATCCAGCCGCCTGCTGAGCCGGGCCTCATCGGCAACATTCTGCAGCAATCCCCCGAGTCTCTCGGGTCACGGCGACAAATCTGTCAGACCTCGCAGCAGCCCGCAAGCCCGAACCCTTTCCATCCCTGAGGCGATCGCCAGCTGGAGAACAGACGCCCATCGCCCCCTGTGGCTTGGGCAGCCCGATCCATTCCCGCGACGCGACAAGGGACCATCGCCAGCCGATCTCCATATTGGGGCAGATAGCAAGCGCTCCGATCTATCCAATCGACAACCATCCCCTCGTCGATACCGTCCACCATGGACTTCGCGCCTTACCAGTCCTCCCCGCCGGAGAACGCGCGGTCGCCGGTCGACTCGCCGCGCACGTCGCTAGAGAGGAGGCCGTGGTCGCCCCTGCGGGCAGGCAGCGGCCCCGGGGCTAACAGCACCAACGCCTACAACTACAACCAGCGCAACGACAGCGCCGCCTCGCCGCCGCCTCTACAGCACCCCCAGCCCCAGCGGCAATGGTCCGGTGGCATCCCGAGCCCGAGCTACTACCAGCAGGCCATGGGTGGCCAGGGCGGGGCGGGGCAAGACGGCTACTTTGCCGGCAGCAGCGGCGTCGGCCTGAGTGCAGGGCCCTGGGGCGACCGCGAGGGCGCCATGAGCGAGTTCGACACCAGCCTCGGTATACGGCTCGACTACGAGGCGTGCCTCGCGTACCTGGCCTTCCCGCCGCTGGGCGCCATCCTGCTGCTCATCCTCGAGCGCAAGAGCGACTACGTCCGGTTCCACGCGTGGCAGTCGAGCCTGCTCTTCACCGTCGTCTTCATCGTCCACCTCGTCTTCTCCTGGTCCCGCTTCCTGAGCTGGCTGTTCTTCATCGGGGACCTCACCTTGATAGCCTTCCTCACGCTCAAGGCGTACCGCGACGCAGACACTCTTGACAGGTATGTTTGACGCAGACCAGGGAACCCCTACCATATGTTGCTTGGTTTTTGTGATGCTAACCTCAGTAACAGGTTCGAGGTCCCAATATTCGGCCCTCTGGCCAGCAGGATCCTGGACGATGAGTAAATGGCGTTGGTATGGTGGCGGGACGGAGGGAAATGGCGTTCTATCGGGTTGCATTCTCTTTTTTCTTTTTTCTTTATCTCCTTAAGTCTTTTCACCTTGTTGTCCGTCTACTCTCGTTTTACAGGAGGTTTCTTAGATTTCAGTCATTCTCACCATTGGGGACATTATTGCTGTTCGTTTATGTACCGCTTTGCACGCACGTCCATCTTGAGCTTCAGTCGACATTGGCATCATGTAGCATTTATCGCGCTGCTTTTTCAATCATTTGCCAGGCCCAGTTGCCTCCAGGAAATACAACTTCATCGTTCAATCATGAGTTTCCACAGTCAAGACTCCGTACATAGTTTTTCTCGCGATGTCTCTAGATGCGCGAATGAATTCCTAGGTCCAGCCTTGAGAGGCTTCAAACGAGCAGAATCATGCTTGTTTGTTTCAACACCAGGAGCTTGCGCCACAGTTGGGGTTGTCCCCACAGCCACACAGTGCACAGAGAATCAGCCACTCCCCACTCAGGCTGGAGCTGGATTACGCGCCTCGCCTGCCTTGCAGCTCGGTCTAGCTAACTCTAGGTGGAATTAGCACGAGCCTTGAGGCGAACGGAAACCCGGTCGGCGTCCACCTCGAATTGCATTTCTCATCAGCAGCTACTACAGCACACCGAAGTGGTCTTTCGCCCTTCATCTGCCGACCGCGCGACCGACGGTATCGAGAAATTCCCGCCTGGCGCATTAATATCTAGCTGCTCGCCCTCAAAACTCCGCCCGCTCTTCCGCCACCGCACCCCTCCCCACGTTTCGCCCAGCATGTCGACCCTGGAAGATCTCGAGGGCCTCGGCCGCCGGGAGGACGACAAAGACGACAAGAAGGACAAGAAGGATGGCAGCGACAAGAAGAAGGCTGGAGATGGCGACGCCGACATGAAGGACGCCGAGCCGGAGGAGGACGACGTCCTGGACGAGGAGATCCTGAGCCTGAGCACGCAGGACATCCTGACCCGCAAACGGTTGCTCGAGAACGACTCAAGGATCATGAAGAGCGAGTACCAGCGCCTGTCGCACGAGAGAAGTACTATGAACGAGAAAATCCGGGACAACCTCGAGAAGATCGCCAACAACCGGTAAGCGTTGGCATGCTCCCGCCTCTGCCCTGCGTGATGTTCGAGAGGCCCGCAGTTGCTAACGGGCGCCGTCCATCTGTCCAGCCAACTGCCTTACCTAGTCGGCAATGTTGTCGAGCTCCTCGATCTTGACCCCACAGCAGAGTCGTCGGAGGAGGGCGCAAACATCGACTTGGATGCCACGAGAGTGGGCAAGTCGGCCGTCATCAAGACATCGACGAGGCAGACCATCTTCCTGCCACTGATCGGCCTTGTCGACCCGGCCACCCTCAAGCCAGGCGATCTTATCGGGGTCAACAAGGACTCGTATCTGATTCTCGACACCCTACCCGCCGAGTACGACAGCCGAGTCAAGGCCATGGAGGTGGATGAGAAGCCCACGGAGAAGTACAGTGACGTGGGTGGGTTGGACAAGCAAATAGAGGAGTTGGTCGAGGCTATTGTCTGGCCGATGAAGGAGGCGGAGCGTTTCAAGAAGATCGGCATCAAGGCGCCAAAGGGTGAGTTGTCCTTCCGCGGATGGCATCTCGACACAACGTCCAAAAGCGGCCTGCTGCCATAAAGGCTCTTCCCCAGCCACTAACTGCCTGTTCTCGGATAGGTGCTCTGATGTACGGTCCCCCTGGAACGGGCAAGACCCTACTGGCTCGCGCATGCGCCGCACAAACCGACGCGACGTTCCTCAAACTTGCCGGTCCACAGCTGGTCCAGATGTTTATTGGAGACGGCGCCAAGCTTGTTCGCGACTGCTTCGCACTTGCCAAAGAGAAGGCCCCATCTATCATCTTTATCGACGAGCTGGACGCCGTGGGCACGAAGCGGTTCGACAGCGAGAAGTCCGGCGACCGTGAGGTGCAGCGGACCATGCTGGAGCTGCTGAACCAACTGGACGGATTCGCGTCGGACGACCGTATCAAGGTTCTTGCGGCAACGAACCGTATCGATGTGCTGGATCCTGCCCTGCTTCGTTCGGGGCGTCTGGACCGCAAGATCGAGTTCCCGCTGCCTAATGAGGAGGCGCGGGCGCAGATTCTGAAGATCCACAGTCGCAAGATGCGCTTCGACCCCAGCGTCAACTGGGGCGAGCTCGCGCGCAGCACGGACGAGTTTGGCGGTGCCATGCTCAAGGCCGTCTGCGTCGAGGCTGGCATGATTGCCCTCCGGATGGGCAAGAACAAGATCAGCCACGAGCACTACGTCGACGCCATCGCCGAGGTCCAGGCGAAGAAGAAAGATGTAAGTTGTCATCTCTGCCCCTGCTTTTCGCGCGCAACGTCTTGCTTGTCTGTACTCGTTTTTTCGCTCTTGGCATCACGCACTGACGCACGCTTACAGACTGTCAACTTCTACGCCTAAACTCCTGTGTCTTGTATTCTTGAGAGGGCCTGGATGGTGCATCCCGAGGACGTGCCCTGGCACTGGGTAAGGGGCATATAGCGTCATAAAGAGGAAACTGGGGGCAGATAGACATGCAAAACACTGCTACAAAAGGCCCAATTTGTATTACTACCACAGAGGTTGTGATCTGCATCCTCCCTTCGCAGAGCCCTAAACTGAGCGCGTCCTTGAGCTCTGAGAATCATTTTCGCAATGTGATTTAGGGACTGAGTTCTGTCGATGCTATGGATATATTCCACCTGCCTCGGAACACCACGAACGCTTTCGACACTCCTTTATATACTTGCCCAGTGGGCACTGTTGCCTGACGCGGGCATCTCGAGGGGGCTCTGAATAGCTTCAGAATCGAGGTTTCCAACGAGTGCGTGTATGTGCCTAGGTAATCATCTAAAAGACCGCTCTCGCTGGTCATTCATGCGTCTCCTAGCGGGGTTATTATAATGAAATTTGCGGTCGAGCTAATTCCCGGACTGTGGGTGTAGAGTTTCTAGCTGACGCTGGGTGAATGAGTCTCCCGCGTTGGATACCAGATCGTTCTCCAGATCGTGAGCCTTCTGTCCCGTTTCGGAAGTCGCAATTGTCGTTTCTCAGCTTCTCCCCAAAACCACGCATATGATCTCATTGAACCCTTTTTCACTCTCGCATCACTCGTTGGGCGCCCTGCCTTTAGAACTGCATTCAGGCTTCAACGCCTTCCGATCGCACTGGGTCAAAGCTGGGCATCATGAACTACTACGACGAGAGCCCACTTGTCGCTGCCGAGATCCGGAGACGGGATCGTATGGTACGCAGCCGACCGTCCATCTGCTTGCTTTCGTCGCCCTTCCTCGCTCGCTTCTCTGCGCTCCCGTCACCCATGTGCGAAGTTGGCAAGCCGCAATCGCATGTATGGCTCTAACGCCCGCGCCACGGAAAGCAGCTAGCCGTCGCAAAGATACGAGCAAGGATCGCCGAGGCCAAGTACGGCAGCGACGACGGTCAGGTCCGCAAAAAACGACGGCGGGCGGCCCCTCCGATCATTGATGCCGTCGACATCGCCATCCTCGGACTGAACAGGCGGAAGGAGCGACGCGGGGCCGAGACTGTCTGCAAGGTGCAATCTGCCTGCGATCAGGACTTGGAAAGCCCAAGCCCGCAACCGCCCCCACCGGACATTACGCGTCTCGAACACCGCCATCGGACTGACGACACGCTTGCCGGCTTGGGCGAAGTTGAGCAGCCGGCTACTCCAGTGGAGATTGTCCAGGACGAAAAGGCGACGGCAGGGCCTCCCATGCGGCTCTCGCGGTTTCGCTATCTGATAGCTGCCACGGGACTAGCCTTACTCATAGTGGTCCTGCGCCGGCTGGGTTGGCATGGTCTAGTCCAAGTGTTCATCTTGCCCATCGTCGACAGCCTCACTGCTACATTTTCGCGATCCGCAGTTCTGCAGCTGGCCGCTGATCTCTCGGCCGTCTTCATCGTATCGGTCGGGCTGCTCACTGCCTACGCCAGGCGTGCCGATTCTGCTCGTCACCAACACTTGGAAGCCTGAGCATTAGAGTCGAGACATGGGCGGCTTGGAAATGGGTTGCTCTACCTTTCAGTTCAGTATCTTCTCTGAGGGTGCGACTAGTCTCATCTTCGCTTACCCAGGGCAACTCCGTCTCTTTCAGATGGTATAGCAGGTTTAATCCTTTGACGCTAGACCCTAGCCGGAGGACTGATACGTCATTCTCAGATCAGCTTTGGGCAAAATACTTGACACAGACGCTCTCGATTTCCTGTGCTTAGCTGGATTAGATCGGGGAGCAGGGGTTAAATGTGGTCCCTGATAAACTGAGGATGCGGAGGATGGGTAGGCTGAAAGATATCTACCATGATGCAGGGAGACAAATTTTTGAACTTGAAAACATCTGCGAGAGATGGGACGGTGGCTGGAATGTAGACTGGGTTGGTACCTGCCGCATTTGGGCAGATCCAGCGAAAATGATTGGCGGGACAAGCCGAGCCGGGCCAGGGCTCCAGTGCACTGGCCCGATGCGTTCAGTAGTACTGGGTCCGTGCAGCAACATCTCATGTCTTCACGCACGTTCACAAAAAGTTGGCCCACATTCATATACTACAACACAGCCTGACAGCGAACATGATTTTACAAAATAGAGATTCCCATATTTCACCATTGTTTATATACAGCCATCAATTGCACACCCAGATTCCGGTCAGGGGAACCAGCTGGCAAGGATGTCGGTGACGTTCTTGGTGCGGCTGAGATGGGCGCAGTGGCCGCTGGGCTCGGTGGCGCTGGTGAGGGGCGCGTGGATCTGGGAGGCCATCTGCTGCTGGATGGGGATGGGGAGCGCGTTGTCCGCGGTCGCGAACAGGTACCTGGAGTCGATGCCGTTGGCCCAGGGCTCGAAGCCCGACGGGCTGACGAAGGCGCCCAGGGCCGTGTGGGTCATCTTGGTGGCCCAGAAGGCGGCGTCCGAGGCCGAGAGGTCGTTGAAGCCGATCTCGGGCAGCATGGTCGCGTTGCCGACCACGCGGTCGCTCTGCAACGAAAAAGGGGTTAGGTCAGGTCCAAGGGAACACGAGCATCAACATCGAGAAGAGAAATAAAGTAAGTACCTCGACAATCATCCACGGCAGCGGCTGGCCGCCGAGCATATCGAGCAGGCTTTTGCCCTTGGGCAGGAGGAAGGCGCTGGCGTAGACGACGCTGACGACGCCGCCGGCGCCGCCCGAGGCGGCGCGGGTCTTTGCGTCGTAGCCCTCGACGGCGTTGCTGGCGACGACGCCGCCGTACGAGTGGCTGTAGACGACGACGTCGCTGCCCTTGGCGACCAGCCTGTCCAGCTCGGTGCGCACGGCGGCGACGTCATCGCTCAGGCCGGCCAGGGGCAGGGTGGTGCCGCCGACGGTGGGCAGGCTGACAACCGAGACGTCGGGGAAGTCGGCCTTGGTCAGGTCGGCCTTGAGCGCGTCAAAGGCCACGGGCAGCTGCCAGGCGCCGGGGACGATGAGGACGGCGGGGCGCATCTTGGCGTTTCTTTCTTTTCTTTTTTTCTTCTTCTTTTTTTCGGGGGGTCTTGAGACTTGTCTCGAGACGGTCAAGCAACCAAGGTATGTCTTGTAAGGAACGAACGAGGTAGGTAGGTAGTATTCAAAGCGAATGTGATGGGTGCATGCAGAAAGACCAAGCAGCAGGGCGCCTTGGTAGCAGCGGGCCGTGGCAATTAGTGTACATATACTGACGACAGATTACATATCCAGCAAGCCGGTGCAGATTTCCACAGAAGGGTCAAGGCCGGGGAGACGTCGGGGAGATGGATACCCGGGGGGCTGTTCTTTGCCCACTTCGTATGATAGGGGGGCCCATTAGCCATGTGCTTGACGGCCTGTCCACAGATTGGACTGGAGACGGCGATACAGCCATGGCGTTCACCACTAGGTGCGGAGTGGCTCCTGGGCTCTAGTCCACCCTGCCACGCGCAGCAGGCATGCTGATGTACGGGGTACCTGGGAGGCCCAGATCCGCTTATGAGAAGATTAAGTCATGGGCCCGGTGGAGGCAGGTAAAGGAGGAGAGAAGATGAGTGTCCACATCTCTAGCAGATCGATGTTTCAGCAGCGCTACGTCTCGCGGGGGGAGAAGAGGGAGGAAAGAGACGGTATCCGTCCCGTGGTATGGGATTCCCTCGGTTCTTTGGCGAGCGTTAGAAAACAGCATCTCTTCCTGGCTGTGTAACATCAGAGTACATGGTGTATATAGACGCGCGGTTGGCGTGTCTGCCTCCCACGTGGGCACGAATCGATCACATTGCTCGGCCAGGGGTCTTGGGGTGTACATCCATGTCCTACGTGGACTCACTATGCCCGGCTGCCGTTCGCCGTCCTTTTACCAACGAGGCCCGCGCCTCCGGAGGCCAAAGCGGCGAGGCAATGTGGGACGCTAATGAGGCCTATGGAGGCCCGGCCTGGAGCGACAACTCTATCGGCCGATATCTCCATCCAGCATGGCACTCTCCGGCCCAAGAAGAAGCTCCCAACACCCCATACCCACACGTCTCACTAACCGAGCAATCGGGCTGGGGTCCGGCCCATCCATGGCTCGTTGGCCCAAACTCGTCGAGACCGTGCGTGCTGGCCCACCCGCCGCCCCCGTCGCCTAATTTTGCCGCGGTTGCCGTAGCCGACGGACCAACAGCGACGGAGACGGGATGTGGACTGTGTTGAGGAACGGGAGGGGCCAAGACTCTCACGAGAGCGACGGCCCGGTGAGGCGCCCCCTCCCTCATGGGTGCCCATGCCCCGACAACTTAGCCCCTGAGTCAGTCGACGGCAAACGTTGCCTCTTTTTCTTTTTGTTCTCTGCTTTTTTCCCTCTAAAGCACTTTCGCCGCGGCGACACCAAGCTTTTCGGTCCTAGGTACCCCTCTTTCTCACCCTGTTTTTCATCTATTTCTTGCTTTTCGTCTCCTTGTTCCGTCCGGCGTTCTGTTGGCACTTTTGATAGACTCCGTAACCTGTCCGAGGCCCACCTTACATGTCTGCCAGATCATAGATTTGGTGGGATTCATGAATGATATCGCCTGGTTGGAAATTCACAGTCACGCCCCGGCCGATAGCTTTTCCGGCCCAGAACCAACCTCCGTCCAAACTCGGCCATGACAACGGGCGGCGCGGCGCAAAAAATGCCTCTTCTTCGAACCGCCGTTGGCCGGCTTCCACTCTGATCCTCTCATCGCCGCGGCATTCCCCACTAACACTGCGACCCGGGGATCTGGGCCACAAGGTATCCGTCTTACCCCTTGCAGATACTTATTACGGCATTATCCTTGTGAAATCGTTCCCCTCCTTTACGAGGTGGGTAGCAAGAAGGGGCCCTCATCCGACGGAGGGAGCCGATCGAGGCACACCAAAGACAAAGCCCTCAGGACGACAAAGAAAGAAAAAAGAGCAGATAGGTAACTTTGGTGCGCCACCCATCGAGAAGGCGCAGATGCCCATTTCGCGTTGTAAACAAGAGGGCACGGTTTCCCAGGGTATTTATCCAAGATATGGACGCAAGCCCTGCCACTCCTGCAAGCCCTGCTGCCTCGTTGGTTTTTAGCAGACGCAGGCGAGACGACCCTAGCCGATCGACCCATTCCTGGACCACTTTCAAGGAGGCGAACGCACGCCATGAGACCCGCGGTGGACATGGCGGTCGATAGAATGGATACGTTCGAGGTCGATCGACGAAGCCCGAGGGGCGACCTGGCTCTGCCCGCCAGGTGTTTACTTGCGACTGGACCACGGGCTCGTTACCCACTGGGGCACCGCGAGAATAGGAACGGGAAATTGCCGGTTCTGGAGACGCTGGCGCACGTGTTATAATAGCTCTTGGGATCGTGCAAGCCGTAGTTTTGGCAGCGAGCTAGGGTCGTGCCGTTGACTCAAGTATTTCGAGAGCTAACATCGGTCCATCGGCCCATCGACGCGGCCCTGGCACCGGTATCTAGGAGATCACTACCGTCTGCGGCGTGCTCAAACCCTCGTTCCTGGGAGCTGGAAGTGGACACTGCTTCAATGTTGAAGAAGCTCCTCCACGCGTGCTGGCGGCTGTCGAGGACACAGTAAAAATAAACAGACACATTTATGCGGTATACATGATAGATCACGTACGAGGTAGTGATCTGCACTTCTCTCATATGAGACCCATGCCAGATTGTAACCTGGCGATATGATAGACAGAGACCTCTTTGCGGGACTGGGCAGGCTCGGCGAAGCCATGTGAGCAGCAGGCACGTAGCCGGCCTGCATACGGAGATGGCTACATACCCCATCTGCATCCCCGGTTGCCAGTTGCCATGCAACCCTATGCAGCGTCCCTGGCGATATCCCTTTTGCGCGGTGTCGCCCCAGTGCGTTGCCCGAGGCATGTTCCTGCGTGGGTATTTGCGATCTCCTCTCCTCTATGTTGCTTTTGTGTCCTTTTATCAAGCAGGACACATCCGCATCCTTCCGGGGGACAGCCACCTTTTGGTCTGCTGGCCGGGCAAGACCCAAAGTTGAGCCGACAACTGCCACCACTACCGTCTTGTGGATGGTCCCCTATCACACCACCCCGCTCGGTTCAAGATGCCGACCCCTCCGGGAGTAATGGCGACGTACGCCTTCAACGACACGAGCTTGTCCCAGCCGGAAAGGGACTACCTCAAGACCCTCCACGACATCTCCCTAACCCAGAATCTCTTCGAGGACAAGCAGGACTATGTCCGCGCCATCAGCATCGCGTTCACCGTCTTTGCCGCCGTCGTGGTTGGTCTGCGCTTCTGGGCCCGCCATCTCCAGGCCGCCAAGCTGCTCATCGACGACTTCATGATGCTCGCCGCCCTCCTCATGTTGGTGGGGAACATGATTATCAATCTCATACGTATGCAGCAACCCGAATCATACCAGGCGCGGGAAACGGGCTCTTGGATTCTAACGACTTGGTTATGTGTTTAGAGGTGAACCATGGTATTGGCCTTCACTCAGGGCGTCTGTCGTTTGACGAATTTGAGTCGTTGAACAGGGTATGCGACCTTTCAGCTCTTATCACCCTTTCTCAAAGTCGACACATGCGTCGATGTGACAAAAGATATACTAACAAATTGTCCCTCGTGGTACAAACCCGCACAGACAATGCTCGGAGCCGAGATCCTCTACGTGACCACCGTCAACCAGTACAAGATCGCCCTCCTCTTCCTCTACGTGCGAATCTTCCCCATGGCCTCGGTCCGCAAGGGCGCCATGTGGTGCGGGGGCCTGACGTGCGCCTGGACCTTCGCCTGCGTCCTCGCCGCGTGCCTCCAGTGCGTGCCACTGGTCCGGCTCTGGCACCCCTGGAACCAGGGCGTCTGCATCGACCTGTTCCTCACGCAGCTATGCATCTCGGTCCCCAGCATCATCGTCGACATCGCCATCCTGTGCCTGCCCATCCCCCACGTGCTCAAGCTGCAGCTGGCGCCCTGGCAGCGCTTCCTGGTCATGTTCGCCTTCCTGCTCGGCAGCTACGTCGTCTTCGCCAGCTGTTACCGCTTCCGCGTGTTCCTGGAGTACACGACGACTGATGTTCCTTGTGCGTTTCACGCTCCGTCTTCCTTGTTTTCCCCGTCCTCTGCAGGGAGTCAAATCAAACCTGAGCTTGTTACTGACACTCGGCCACTATCGATCAATGTAGGGACTATTGCCGATGGTATGGCTTGGAATATCGTCGAACTTAGCAGTGGGATCGTCTCGGCCTGCTTCCCGACCTTGGTGCGTTGATTCTACCTTCATTCGTAGCTCTCGAGACCGGGAAAGTCTCCAGGCTAACAACATTATCTCATGCACAACAGGGACCCATAGTACGCGCCGCCATGAAGGCCGTCAGCAGCGTGGCCGATGTCTCTGGCCTGTACGCCAAGTCCAAGGGGACGCAGTCGGGCGGGCCGGTGTCCAACGACGCCCCCAAGCCTCCCGGCGGGCTCAAGAGCTGGTCCAAACTGGAGGAGGACCACGGCAGGGACGAGAAGAAGCATCCCGGCCGGGGCGGGAGCGTGGGGCTCGTCACCATCGGCTCCAAGCCCGTCGGCAGGGGCCGCCCGAGCCGCGATAGCGACTCGGACGACATTGAACTGAGCAGCTATATGGGCGCAAGTCACCACGCGAGCGTGTCGAGGCCGCCGCCGACGATGGACCTCGAGCAGGGGCGCCGCGGGGTTGGAAGGGAAGGACACTACTAAGCTACATACCAAAGACTGGTGGGGGACGTGACATGTTTGCATTGATCTTTCTCTGGCGTCTTTAGTCTCCTGCACGCCCTCCAATGCGTTGAGTAGATTTCTCCTGATGACGGGCTGTGACGAGTGTCCGGCGCCAACAATACATACATACCCAAGCGACCGCGGGCATTCTCTGATACTATTATTTATTACTTGTATGATATATCTGTACCGATAGCGTGAGCGTCGTTTCCTTTCTGGCTCCGTTGCCGTTTCTTTGGTCTTGTTTCGCCAAAAGCCTCGGCAGGATGGATGAATGTGTTTACCGTGAACATGACGACATGAAGTTGAGGACTTAGCCCCAACCAGACCCGACGGCTTGAGCTGACTGGCCCCACCCACTCAGCTACGACAGCGCCGTACCACGCGATCTAATTTAAGCTCGCCCAGTGGGCTTCTGCCGCGTTCAACCGGCACAGGCGGTACCTGCTTGGATCCCTGGCCAGTGACGTCGTTGCCAAGGTCAAGACAACATGAATCCAACGGACGACGGGACGAACAACGCAAGCCCAGCCTCGAGGCTCAAAACAAGCACGGGCAAGCTCAAGTCCCAGCCCCGACATGAGGTCACCTTGCTTGAATTGGGTTGAGAAGACAAGCAAACGGGCCTGGTAGTTCGTCTTGGTGCGGGTTCTTATTTCTTCCTCGTCCGCCTCCAGCTCCTCCACGCTGTGCTCCTACGAGCACCCCAAGCACCGCGTCCAGGAACACCAGCGGGCCTTGCGCAGCATAATACATAGACGGTATCTCCAGCCGTACGCAAGGATGGCTCTATCACGCCTGGCTGTCCTGGCCGGCCTGGCTTGCCTCGTGCAGGCCTCGCCTGCTCCAGTGCCTCGGCCAGAAGCTGCACCCAACTCAATGGCCACGCCCGCGCCGACTTTGGAAGATCAGCCGACGCGCACACTCGAGAGGCGAGTCGACATCTGGGGCGCCTTTGAATCTGGAGTCAACTCGGTCATGTCTGGGCTCGGGAGCTCGATCCCTTCATATGTTGCCTCTGGTATTCCCAATTTCTTCCAGGACTTCCCGACAGGCAGCAAGGTCCAGAGCTCGCTGGGCCTCAATGACGACCAGGTCCGGGCTCTGCCCACGCATGTCCTGAACGTACCCCCATACGGAAACTGGAGCAACAATGCATGGAACATCCGATTCCGTGGCAATGTAGGTTAGGCGCGGTGACATCCCCTCACCTGCTTTCTGCCGCATGCTCAGGCTAACCGATTCCTGCAGGTGTACAAACAACCAAACACGAGCCGGGAGAAGCTCGACGAGCTGTCAAACGTCTTCCTGATCGGGACCGACATGAAGGACCTCCCGCCCCAGCAGCAGGACCAGGCCCGCAACGTCACAGCCTCGATATTCATCCTGCAGCAGGGCGACCAGAACGTGACGATGCACATCGAGCCCGCGCCCGTGGCCGGTTCGAGCGGCGAGCCTGGCGGCGGCGGAGCCGTCAACACCACGGGCGGCACGCAGAACGTCGACCTGCCCACGCGCACCACGGCCCAGGGCGACTTTGACGAGTTTGTGCCCATCCAGCTCAACGGCCTGCAGCGAGGAGACACAGCCCAGGACATCCAGCGGCTGAACATCTTTGCGAACGGATCGACCCTCGGCAACGCGACTGCGTATCTTGTCCCGCCAAAAGGGCTTACCATCATCTCCGATATTGATGATATTCTTCGTGTAAGTGGACAGCTACAATCTGATTCTTGGGGATGTAACATCTATGGCACGGGAAAACTGACATGGTTTAAAACACGGCGCAGGTCACCAAGATCTACAAGCCCAAGGAGGGCCTTCTCAACTCCTTCGCACGCGCTTTCGTACCCTGGCAGAACATGCCCAGCATTTACGCCAGCTGGAGCCGCACCATCGACGACGTGCACTTCCACTACCTGACCACGACGCCCGAACAGGCCACGCGCATCTACATGGACTACATCTACAAGACGTACCCCGGCGGCAGCTTCGACACGCGGCCGCTCAACTTCTCCGACGTGAGCGCGACGCTCTCGATCCGCAAGCACCTGCTCGACCGCATCTTCGAGACCTTCCCGGAGCGCCGCTTCGTCCTGGTCGGCGACACGTCCAACTCGGACATCATGAAGGCCTACCCGCAGCTCGTCGCCGACTTTCCAAACCGGGTCGCCTGCATCCTCCTGCGCAACACGAGCGCCACCGACCCGGACATGCTGTTCCCCTACAACACGGCCGGCTTCAAGGACGTGAACCAGACAAGCTACATGTTCTTCCGCACCACCGACGACCTTGCCGGCATCGACCTCGGCCGCGGTGGCTGCTACAACTCGTCGGTGCCCCAGAACCTGACCTTTGGCTACCAGGCCGAGCTCCTCAAGCGGGGAGCTGCTAGACGGATGGGGCTCGGCCTCGGGATGCCGGCGGCGATTGCGGCCCTGGTGGCAGCCTTCCTCGCGTTCTAGGTAATGATTATGAGGAGATGATTTTGTTTTTTTTTGGCGTCGCATTCTGCCCTGGGGTCTAATGAAGTGGGTGGCGTTTGTACTCGCGCTTGTTATTTGGCTTGTGGCACTCCTGGATCCACTCACGATTCGGTGTTAGGAAGGGAATAATGGGACCTCGAATTCTGTGTGAATTAAAGAGAATATGTTTAATTTTTGGACGGTGCTCTTGACTGGATGAAAGTCCGTGTTGCATGCCTATAAGGGTATCAACACGTCGAAGAGGAGGCTTTTTGACGGTATCGTCATCCCACTCCTACAAAGTCCGCCGCCCTCCTAGATAGCCTCGCTTCCCGCCTAAACTAGGTATATTTTAATGACAGAGCATTGTTCAGCTTATAAGTACGGAGATATGCCAGTCCATTGACCAGCAAATTACGCGTGCGCTAATCGACGAAAGACGAAAGTGCGAGAGAAGCAAGCATCTGTCTGCACAGAGTGAGAGTTTAATGTCAGATGTGCATAAATATTTACTGGAGTGAGAAAACAACGAATTCATTTGACAAGTAACTTAAGGCGAGAGTAAAAAAACAACGCATCCACCTGTGACTGCCCAAAGCAAATTTTGCGATGCCCATCCGTCTTCATCATCGTAAAAGCCTCCTGCTAAGTCATACAATAGGACGCAGTAGATAGACTGTCCCTGATCGCCGGGGTGGGAACTATTGCGAGCCCGCCAGTCGTATCACCGGATGAGCCAAGCTGGTGGCAGCCGATCCCCAAGGATCACACTCCCGCCGCCATATTCTCGAAGCAGGACTCTCCACTGTGATAAGCTTCAACACCGGGTTGTCTCACTTCGATGGAGACACATCCACACAGCCCCTCACAGCTCCTCCTTAGCCTTCGCCTTGGCCTCATCCGCCTTTTTCTGAGCGGCGTCCGCGCCAATGTGGAGCTGGTCCTTAACCCAGTTCAACGTGTTCTTGACGTTCTCACCAAGCTTGGCGAAGATAGTGCCAGAGGGATTCGAGGTTCCGTACTGGTAGTAAGTCCACTGCCTACGAGCCAAAGCCCGAAGCTCGTTGGTCTTGGTGCCCTGAGGGACAGGCTGCGGGAGGAGATACAAGTTAGTCAAGTGGTTAAAAGATAACAAGGCCGGGTGGCTGAAGAAGCTAAGGAAATACATACAACTCCGTAGCTGTCCAGGTAGGCCTTCAGCTCGCTGTCGGACCAGGTGTCGAAGAGGTTATTTTTGGCGGTTTGGGTGGCCTTGGCCAGATAGCTGGTTGCCGAGGCGTAGCTATCACCGCTGGCACTCGAGGCGCTAGCATAGGCGGACTGGGCGGCCTTGACGAGATCAGCGCGCGTAGCGTCAGACTTCTCAGCGACCTTCTTGGCCGCCGCGTCACCGTTGGCAAGGAGGTAGTTCTTCAGGTTCTCGTAGTTGTAGTCCTCGAACGTCCAGGCGGTCCAACCAGTCGCAGCTTTGTGAGAGTGCTTGCGCACCAGGGCGCGGAGCTCATCGACCTTGGAATTCTGAGGAACCGGCACGCCACGGGCGTCCAGGTACGACTTGAGACGGCTCTCTGACCACGTGCTGACAGCCTTGTCGAAAGCCTCTTGAGCCGCGAGCGAGGCGCTGTCGGTGGCGCTGGCATAAGTGTTACCCGCCTTGGAAGTGGCGGCACCATAGGCAGAGGCAGCGGTTCCCGACATGTTGTCACTGAGGATATCGGCGCGGTGCTTGCGGATGAGCGCGCGAAGCTCGTTGACCTGGGCACCCTGAGGAACTGCAAGTATATGGTCAGCATATCTCAAGTATGCAAAAAGAAGCATCCATAATATCATCTATGGAGCCCTACCTGGAATGCCATTGCGGTCGGCAAAGTCCTTGAGATCGGACTCGCTCCAGGCGTCGATGATCTTGTCGGTCAGGGTGGCGTAGGCGGCCTGGGCGCTCGCACTAGCACTGGCCGTCTGCTCCTGCGACTTCAGGTAGGCGAGGCGCGAGTTGCGGCGGACCGAAGCAATGAGCCTGTCACGGGTGGTAGGCTGGGGCGCGGGGATGCCGTTGGTATCAAGCCACTCCTTGAGATCCGACTCGGTCCACGTCTCGTATAGCCAGTTGCCTGGGTAGGCCGAAGCCTCGTTGAGCTTCTTGGCAACAGCGTCATAGTTCTCGCGAGCCTTGGCCAGGAGAGTGTCACGCTTGCGTGGCTGCGGAACGGGAATGCTATGGCGGTCGCAGAAGGCCTTGAGCTGGCTCTCAGTCCAGGTGTCCAGAAGCCAATCCTTGATGCTGACGTAGCTTTGCTGAGCCTTGTCCTCGCTCTCGTACCAGTACTTCTGAACCTGGGAGACCAAATTGTCCTTGCTGGCAGCGGCCGAGTCCTTGGTCTCGACACCCTTCTGCTGAAGGTAGGTGTTCAGCTGCTGCGTATCCCAGTCCTGGTACGGAGACACGACGTAGATGTCCCAGCTCTGTTGGACCAGCTTCTCCAGATCGCGTCGGTCGGCGGGGGTCGGGTACGGGATGTCGTGGTCCGACAGCCAGCGCTCGAGCTCCGTCTCGTGCCATTTGTTGTAGGCTGTCGCAATGCGAAGGGAGCAGTCAGAATTCTGTGCTATGGCAGTATCGCGGAGCAAGCAACAGCCAGATAATGCTGCCGAAAGACTATCCGAATGGAGTGTGAGGAGGATGAGGGCAACACGTACCGGCCTTGGTAAACCAGCTGCTACCAAGAGCGCTGCCCACAAGGGCGAGCTTGACGAGAGTCGAAAAAACTCTCATGGTGAAAACGAGACGATGCGGCCGTGGCCGAGCTCTGTCTGTTGCGGACCGGGTTGGGTTGAGGCGGGTTGCAGTATCTAGGGTAGTTGGCTGGTTGCAAGGAAGATCTATGTTCGTTGTGTAAGGTTGGAGAATTCCCGGACGCCCAAAACCGAGATTTTGGTCTGGGGAGGATGATGGGAATGGTAGGGAGTGAGGGTGAATAAGAGAAGAAATCTCGTTGGTCAGGGAAGTGAAGGGAGAGCTGAGACGTGGCCGTGGTGAAGGCCACAGAATCAGGCAGTTACAAGTACCCACGTTGTGCGGTCGTGGGCAGTCAATCACGTCACCCTGTCGTTTGTTTACTCCCTAGCGCCTTCTCCTGCCTAGTGCGACCTGCAAAGGAAGGACCTGCCCGGCCTGCCCTCTGTTTGGCCTCCTCCGGGCTCCAGAGAATGCGGGCTGCTAGGGCGGCCCGGTGGCTTCATTCCAGTCCGTTCCATACTTGGTAGCGAGTGAGACACCCAGGCTGGAACTCTCCAGTCGCACCCAGCGAGCACATGGTTCACGATCGAGATTTGCGGGAGGGCTTATGACGTCGTCGAATAAAAAGTATCCCGGGCTAGCGGGGCGTGATTGGACGACGGCTTCCCGCGTTGGAGTCTTTGGCCCGAACGAGCCGGAGACACGCACGGCTTCGTTCGACCCGTGCGGCTGCCAATGGGGCTCCCTGCCAGTTGGGGTGTGGCTGGGACAAGAACGCAAAAGGATCCAGCGCCTCCTGACGTCACTTGGCCATGTGCTGGGACGAACCCAATTCACCTGTCTGCGGAGAGGCTGGTGACTAAGTCCAACCAACCTTGGTGGCTAGGCCAGGCCGCACTAATATGCCAAGCATCCCTCCAAAGGCGCCGAGGAGTTCACACGAACCAGCGTGCCAGCCTAGCATGATGCTTGGAAGCTGCAGGCGTTCCTGACGGCCCCTGCTTCAAGTAAAAAGGTGTGAACCCGAAAAAAAAGAAGAAATAAACAATGAGCTCAGATACATAGACAAGAGAGCCCCGATCGTATGTATCATTATCGCGTTCCCGTCGCTGCATGAGCATAGCAGTTTCGTCCTCGCCTGGGCTTGAACCAGGAACCTCCTGATATCAGATACACATATTGTAGCTAACAGTCAGACGCGCTAGCCAATTGCGCCACGAAGACCCCATGAGTCGTTGCTGGTTGCTGGCGGCCAAGCCCGTGGAGCTCATCAGTCGGGGAATGGGCCTCAAGACCCGCCTTGACACTGCTGTTCCCATCCTAGGAGGCCGGTTGCTCCTCAGGCCAGGGAGTCGAGAATACACCCGAACCAGAATAGGCGGCGAGACGTACTTTCCCGTATATCTGGTAGATTTGTAACCGGACGGCGGGCTCCCGCATTGTATATAGATGGTAGGTTTTGATATTTATCAAGGAATCCATGGGTGTTTGGTGTGAGCTAGATTCTGCGCATAAAATTCAACGAGCGGGATCTCGAGTAACGGGAGGGGAATTGCCGACAGCATCAGTCAGTTGAACGCCAACCCCGTCCCTCATCAAGCCGAACAGGGTAAGTCTGGTATTTTCGTCTGTGGTACTTACCTAGGTATTTCTTGCTATTTTAAGGGGTAAGAATGCCCGGAACTGGTTGTTTCCCCCACAGTGGTGTCCGTTATAAATCACTGCAGCATGCGATACCCACAGTTGCAAGCGTGCAACTGCAAAGTCTCCGTGGCGCAATTGGCTAGCGCGTCTGACTGTTATACTCCGGTATGATAAGTCATCAGGAGGTTCCTGGTTCGAGCCCAGGCGGGGACGATCTTTTGCTCTGACGGTTTGCGACCGCCAAGGATAATTCCTGTTTTTGTATTTTTGTTTGCCGCTAGGCTGCGATAGGTGACCGCGCTCAATTGTCCTACTCACGGATTTCTTTTTCTTCCTCCAGCGCCGCCCTCAATTCGGCAGCTCGTTCCTGCATCAGTGCCGCTGGAGCGACTGACGGGGTGTGGATCGGAGTTGCCCCACTCCGCCGCTCTCAGAAAAAAATGTCGGAAGAAATTCTATTCTACATGGCGCCTTGCACAAGCCTGCGCTGCCAGCAAAACCTCTAGCATCGGCAGGAAGGACAGCAAGCCGTAGCCCAAAATGACGTCCCAGGACCAAAATATGCCGTTCATCAGGAACCTTGCGTCTAGCGGTATGCCGCCGCTTATCTCCTTCCCCATGTTCTCCTGGGCCACCAAGATTACTGACGAACAGGCGCGGAAACTCTACAGACCGAAAGGCGCGGACGCAGGCGCTCACCTCGCTCGAGACATTCCTCTCATCCCGGCGACTCAACAACCCGCTCGGCCCCGTCGAGATCCTGAAGCTGTGGAAGGGCCTCTACTACGCGCTGTGGATGTGCGACCGCCCGCTGCCGCAGCAGAACCTGTGCGCCGAGCTCGCGGGGCTGATGCGCTCGCTGCCCCGCGAGTCGGTAGTGCCGTGGCTGCGCGGCTTCTGGGCCACCATGGCGCGCGAGTGGACCAGCATCGACGTGCTGCGCATGGAGAAGTTCCTGCTGCTTGTCAGGCGGGTGCTGGGAGCAAGCTTCGCATGGATGCGGCGCAACGAGTCCGAAGACCGGCCGGGCAAGAAGCAGAAGAAGCAATCGCCATCGGAATCCAAGGCGGCGCGCTGGCACGGGGACAGGGTGGACGAGGTGGTCGCGCTGCTCAAGGAGTGGCCGTTCTCGACGGACGCAGACGTGGAGGGCCGCGAGGCCGCCGTCGGCGAGGGGGAGCACCGTGACCTGGTCCCGCACACAGTCGCGGCGGGGCTGAGGATACACGTGCTGGATATATGGGTGGACGAGGCCGAGAAGGTCGGGCTGCTCGGGCCGGCCGAGGAGGGAGAGGAGAAAGATGAGGAGGCGCCTAAGATCCTAGACAGGATCAACGCGCTCGTGGAGGAGCTACACCGGGAGACGGAAACCACATCAGTCAAGGTCCGGGCCGAGGCGTCGCTCAAGGACGATAGACTGCCGTGGAACCGGAGCGGGGCGGCTGGCGACGGCGACGAGGGCGGCAGTTGGGACGGATTCGACGACTGAAAAAAGAGTCAGTCGCGGCGGCCTGCACGCGCATGTGCATGATTCTCACCCCACACAAAGTTCCTCACCCACCGCTGTGTGCCTCGGTCATGGTGTTTCGGCGTTTTCGGTAGACAAAGGGAAAATTGACTATTTGATACCCCCTTCTCCCCCTTTCTGTTGGTTGCGCGGCATATACGCGGTACGCGATGACTAGCGCCATTCCCCACCGCGGATGGTGGTTCATGTCATTGAGAGTTCGATTGCGGAGGGGACAAGGGATTCCGTCGCCTGACAAAGGAATCCAATACGAGTCTCCTCTGCTCCCAAAGGCTCGCACATGTCTGTCTCGTTTAGCCCGGCAGCGTTGTTGGAATTGTTGGGTCTGGTGTGGGCGGACACATGAGGGAGCCCATGTGGTCAAAAGGGCGTGCACCGGCGTTTGAAGCGCCCAATTGCAGTTTCATGCGCCTGCAGCCTGCACCAAATGATCGTGAAGCAGACACAGAGTTGAGTGAATACCGTCGCTTCGCCCGTATGTCGAGAGGCCCGAGCAACCGAGCATCGGCCCTGTGAACCGCCATCCCTGCACACCCACCCAAACAATCTAGGCCCTAACAACGCGCCTCCTTGTTGGCCCAGCCGTCGGGCTAAACAGATCCTTTGCGTCTGGAACCAATCAATAACAACACGCAGTGCAGCCGATCTCTCTCCCAGGGCCGAGCAGCGGCACGAATCCCACCAAGTACTGTAAAATACCGTAAATACACACAGCAGCGCTACCGGCAGCATCCGACGGCCGACCACAGCAGGGGACCTCGGGGGCGGGCCAGACCCCGGTGGTGCTACCACGATCACTCCCACAAGCACAGCAAACACCAAGCGGCAATGGCGCACGACAGGGACACGCTCGTCTTGGGCTCGCGCGAGCTCCAGATTGCGCAGGACGAGCTGCTCGTGCGGGGGACGGCAGCGACGAATAGCAAGAGAAAGAAGAAGTCCAGCAGGACCTGCGGCCTCGGCTCGAGCAGTGCCGCCCGCACGGCTGACACACCACAGTCGATCCCGCTCTACAACATCCTCTGGGCCGAGGTCGCGGACGGCGCCTTGACGATCGACTATGCCCAAGACCTCTCCAAGACCCGCCTGCGCGCCGCCAGACTCTCCATACCACTGCCGACGCCCTCGGCCGAACCGTCCGCCGACGCCGCCGCGGCACAGCCAACAACGGATGCCCCGAGCGAGGCTGCTGCCGCCGCTTCGGCCTGGGCGGCGCTCCTGCTCGACCGGAGCTACGACCCGGCGTCGACGCGGCGCAAGCGCGCCTACGTGCTCGTCAACCCGCACGCCGGGCCCGGCGGCGCCGTGCGCATATTCGAGTCCGAGGTGCGCCCCATCTTCGAGGCGGCGCGCATGTCGCTGACGGTCGTGACGACGAACCGGCAGGGCGAGGCGGCGGAGCTGGTGCAGGCGCTCGACCCGGACGCCTACGACGTCGTGGCGGCCGCGTCGGGCGACGGGCTCGTGTACGAGGTCTTCAACGGCCTGGGCAAGCGGCCCGACGCCCGCCGCGCCCTCGGCTCGCTCGCCCTCGTCCACATCCCCTGCGGCAGCGGCAACGCCATGGCCTGCAACCTCTACGGCACCCACCGCCCCGCCGCCGCCGCCCTGGCCGCCGTCAAGGGCGTGCCCACGCCCATGGACCTCGTCAGCGTCACCCAGGGGTCCACGCGCACGCTGAGCTTCCTGAGTCAGGCCCTGGGCATCATCGCCGAGGCGGACCTGGGCACCGAGGACCTGCGCTGGATGGGCTCGTCCCGCTTCACGTACGGATTCCTGGCCCGCTGCTTCAAGCGCGCCGTCTACCCCTGCGACATCTCGGTCAAGGTTGAGATCGACGACAAGGACGGCATCAAGAAGCACTACTCGCGCCACCGCTCAAACTCGTCGGCCGAGGCCCTTGGCGGCAGCGGCGGCAGCGGGAGCAGCAACGCCGAGGAGGGCAGCGTCGACGGCGCTGGAGAGGGACTGCCGCCGCTCAAGTTCGGCACCATTAACGACAAAGTGCCCGAGGGCTGGGAGACCTTTTCGTTGGATAAGCTGGGGAACTTTTACTGTGGAAACGTGAGTTCTTGGATTATTGCCCTGCACGCAATCTTCTCTTGAAACCAGGACATGCACTAAACGATGATTGTTTTAGATGGCGTACATGATGCCCGACAACAACATGTTCTCGGCCGCCTGCATCGACGACGGGCTGCTGGACCTCGTGACCGTCGACGGCGACATCTCGCCGTTCAAGTCCATCTCGCTCATGACGTCGGTCGAGAACGGCAAGTTCTTCGACAACCCGCTCGTCAGCTACCGCAAGGTCTCGGCGTACCGCATCACGCCGCGGAACCAGGCGGACGGCTACATCAGCATCGACGGCGAGCGCGTCCCCTTTGAGCCCTTCCAGTGCGAGGTCCACCGCGCGCTCGGCCTCGTCATCTCGCGCCGCGGCCTGTACGAGGCCCCGGGCCCTCGGGACTGGGACAAGGTCTCTGTTGCCGAGAGGATCATGGCTTGACCAGAACTCGGTTGAGACTTTTCCCCTGTTTTGTTTGTGCGAGGGGCTGTGTGAGTACCCTTGTTTGCCCACATACGTGCACGCATCTACAGAATGTACATATTGTCGTGTGCAGTATTCCTTTTCTTCATGTCTCTATCTCTTGTGGAAGAAGTCCCAGACGAAACGGAGTAGAGGAGGGGAGAAGTTGCACGGGCGTTGACGGCCGAGAGAGATGGTGATACCCTGATAAAGCCAGGACTGTTCCTTTTCTGTTTTTCTACTTTTTTTTTGGCGCACGTCATTTTGTATTGTACATTATGCACATCAGTCATTTCTTGCTGTTGCACCCGGAGCAGCAGTCGTACAACCTTCTCGGGTTTCCTTTGTACACCAGCACGCTGGCAAGGCTTTCTCTCGATGCCTTTGCTCGTTCTGTAATCAACCGGTCGCGAAGATAGACTGAGATATTGGCGGTGGATTTAGTGATTTAACATTATTTCGTAGACTAATTAACTACTGTGTCGGCTTGAGATCCACCATACTTGGGTGTATTTAGCCTCTGATTGAGCAGCGCCTTGGGTTGAGTGAAGGCAACGCGATCTTTTTGACGCTCCATCTTTGTCGTGTTCGCTTCTTCTTCTTCTTCTTCTTCTTTATGTTCGCTTATGTATCGGTGAATGCGGCCAAGGACCGGCGGCTTCCGCTACCTGCGCGGCCTCCTGAAGACGCAAATGATCCTGTGGCACGATAATGCCTCCGCCAGCCGGTCGTCCGAGACGCATTGTCTATGGCACTCCTGGTAATCCCTCTTAACCCGGGCAATGTCCCCGCCGTAGCCGCAGGACCCGGTCGTCGCGAGGTACTTCTCGGGGGCCCGCTGGCTGGGGAAGAGGCCGTCCCTGCCGAGGTCCGTGCCGTGCTCGCCCGTGTTGACGCACACAATCACCTCCCTCTCGACCTCGCACCGCTGCACGGCCCCGCCGGGCACCGTCGTCACCTGCGCGGGCGGGAACAGGAGCTCGTGGTAGTCGACGGCCGGGAAGGCGAGCGACTGGTTGTGGTCCGTGGTGAGGTTGTCGAACAGCAGGTTGAACTGCTCGACGGGCAGCAGGTGGCGCCGGAAGCGGCCGAGGAAGGCCCTGAACTCGAGCGCCAGGCCCGGGCAGCTGCGGTTGAGGAGGTGCTGGACGTAGCCGTCGAGCAGCACCATGTCCTCGGAGAAGAACACCGGGAAGTCGGCGCCCAGGCCCAGGGCGTCGAGGACCCGGGCCGACTGGTCGCGCAGGCGCTTGTTGGCGGCGCTCTCGGGCAGGGCGGTCCCGAGCACCTTGCGGGCGCGCTGGGCCTCGTCGCGCAGCCCCGCCCGGTTGGCGCACCGGTACTGCCACCGCTGGGCCGACACCTTGCGCGTCGTGCTGCCGCCGCCCATCTTGGCCTCCTTGAACTTCTCCGTCACGACCTCGAGCCGCAGGCTGATGACGATGACCCGCCCGAACAGGAAGCCCCGCTCGTCCACCTGGTCGTACGGCGAGCCCACCCCGGCGTCGACCTTTTTGGCGGCGTTGGCGACCCTCACCAGGTTGCGCGGTGCCGGGGTCGGTATCCTGGAATAGCCGTCGATCGCCATCATTTTGGTCCCCTTTTCTCTTTCCTTGTCTCTTTCTGTCGCTTCTTCTGGCTTCTGTTTGCTGTCCTAGCTTGGAGAATAAGATGCTCCTTCTGCAGGGCGCAAAGGTTGCTCTTCCGGAGAGCGGTGCGACTCGCCGCCTTTATCTGCGAGGCGAGTCAGATGTTGCTTTCATTGTTTGTAGTTGCAGTAGGAAAATGAATGGCAAGACGGAGGTGGCACGACTTTTTTGTTCTTGCCCGACTGGGGGCCCAGGACAAACAAATAGGTCTTTAGTGTGCGGCGTTGGTTTGAGGAATCAATGGTGAGATTTGCCTTTGAGTGTGGCTGAGCTTTTTTTTTTTTTTTTTTTTTTTTTTTGAGTCTTATTAGACGCCCTCTTTTGAATCGATTTGCTGAGAATCTTTCTTTGTCTGGCGTGCCGCCGGCCCCCTTTTTTTTTCTTCTTCTTTTCTCACCATCCAAGACCGCCTGCCGGTCGCAGGTGCACAATGCAAGGGGCAAGGGAGGGAGCGCAGGCACAGCTGGGCTTAGTAGGTCCAATACGGGGCGTGAAGAGGGCAGAGTAACACCACCCGACCTGGCCACTTCAATTACGACTCGCGGTGAGCAAGCATCATGTATGTACGTGTATGTGTATTTGAATTATTTGCTGGTCTATGGATCGGGGAGGCTGTGCCGCCAGTTTAGCTCACCTCCGGCTCGGGTTCTGGGGCAATCTTGCGCAGGCACAAACGTAATTGCCACCCTCTGGTGGTTTGTGTGCTGGGCTCCTGTGCGCTGGCCACCTTGGCATTTGAAAGCACCAGCAACGTCACCTGGCGTCAGTCGCTCAACGTGATGATTGAACTCTTTCACCACGAATCACAAGCGAAACCCTGGCAACGCCCGTCTGGCGGTCACCGCGGTAGTGTCGCGGGACGAACGGGAGGCCAACGTGCCACGGACGCACACCATGCCACCACGCCAGTGGCCATTTGATGTCCACCATGTCTTGGATTGGGATGCTCCGGCGCCCATGCGTCCAATCCCCCCGCACTGATGAGTCCCATCTTGTTCGTCGGAAACCGGACGTGGCGCAGGTTAAAGATGGGGGCTTCCCTACTGGCGCGCGCTAGAGCCCAGGCTTTCCAAGACCCAGGCCGGCGGTTCGGGCAGGGTCCGGGTGCGTGGGTATTACCGCAGGCCTCAATCGGAGACTTGTCTGACTGTCTTAAGGTCACAGGGTCGTCTACGCCGACATGAAAGAGACGAGGCAGTTTACGAAACCTACCAAGCCACGCCTCGGTTCCAGGTATTTGTGGCGGAGACAGAGAGAGGCCTCAAGATCGGGGCTGCGCCTGGGACTAATCGTATTGGTGGACGGAGAACAGCCACGGGTAAACCCTAACCCCTGCGTATATGGCTGGATGTGGATAAATCTGCATCCATCATCTCGCACTCAGAAATCGATTCCAGGGGTCGAAAGCGAGCGCACGTGAGGACCACTCCAGCCGCCAAGCCCCTGTCAGACGCGACCATGGCTTCAATCGACACATCCCGCTTTTGCTCGCGAAAGTTCTTTCTTTTCTGCAATCTCATCAAGCCGATGCCATCCCTCCGACTCGTCCATTTGCCACAGCGTATGCCCGCGGCGCGGCAGACCTCTAAGCCATGATCAGACCGCCCGCCATCTTGGCGATGGCGCGCCGGCGCCGATCCCACCTCGCCATCGCTGGCATCTTTGTGCTCGTCGCCGTCTGGCTCACGACGCCGTACGACAGGTATGCTTATATGACTAGGCAGCAAGTATAAGCATAAATAACCCTAACTCTAACCCTAACCCTGAAAAAGTTTTCTTTACCTTATGCCAAAATACTATTGGAGCTGGCCCTTTGCGGACCGCCTTTCGGACGAGCAGGTCTTCTCCCACCAGCCCCCGCCGCATCCCGTGGACATGCTCAACGACGTCGTGGTCATCCTGAAGTCGGGCTACGGAACACGTGACCGGATCCAGGGGTGGCTGGACGCCCATACAGAGCACGTGAACCTGGACAAGCTGTTCCTGGTGGCCGATTATGTGGCCAACTTCTCTATCACGGCCCAGGGCGGGCAGCGTACTTTGGAGATGTACGATTCAGTCCGTTTCACCATAGATGCATCGGTGCCGCCTCTGCCACCAGACACGAAGCGTGTGAAAAATTACCATAATTTCCAGGACGCCTTGGCTGCTGGGGACACAGAGCGGCTGGACCGTTTCACCAAGGAGTTTGGGTACGAGTTGGATATCATGAAGGTGTGTTTCGAGCTCGCTCAGTCGACCTTTCTACTTGACGCGAGATGTTGGCAATTTATCTGTGATCACTCGAACCCTAATCGGCTAGAAACGCTAACTCACACCCGTCTTGCAGTTTGTCTCAAGCTTGGAAATGGCATACAATCGGTGGCCCAATGAGAAGTGGTACATAATGGCGGACGACGACTCGTACATGATGTTGCCCTCGGCCAAGCAGCTGCTCCAGCAGTTTGACCCCAGCAAGCTGCACTACCTGGGGAACGCAGAGGGCCACTGGACCGGCCGCTTCGCCCACGGCGGCTCCAACTTCATGGTCTCGCAGGGCGCCATGGACTACCTCTTCCGCAGGCACCGCGAGGCCGTCGGGGCGGGCAACCACGAGGCGTCCACGACGGCGCGACTGGGCGATTGGCTGCTGGCCGTCACCTTTAACAGGATCGGCATCTACGTACTTGGCATGCGTTTTTTTAACGGCGAGGACCCCTGGTCGGCGAAGATACGCGCCGACCGCGTCTGCTCGCTGCTCGTCGGCTTCCACGCGCTCAAGACGGGCGACGTGATGCGCAAGGTCGCCACCAGCTTCGGCCCGCTGACCAGGCCCACAACCTGGTGGGACGTGTGGCGCATTCTGGGCGAGAAGGAGGCGTTTAGAACCGACGCCGAATCCCACTCGCGCAACGACTGGGACTACGTCGGGAATCTGGACGAGGCCACGTCCACTTTGAAGAATTCCCCAGCCGCGATCAGCTGCCAGGACGCGTGTCTGGGCCGGAGGTGGTGCCTCGCCTGGACCTACGAGCCTGAGAAAAAAGAGTGCCATTTGAGCCCTTGGATGGCCGTCGGACATTCCGCGACGGGGAAAGTCTCTGGTATTAGCGTAGCGCGGGTTAAAGCGGTGCGGGAGGGATGTACCAAGCCTTGACAGCGTGTTTAATAATAGCATATCGTCGTATCTGGTTTGATGGAAGATTATTGTAGCGATGTCAGGTTATTTTGCACATGATCTGCTTGAGGCTGGCGAGTTATTTACTAGGATGAAACTATGGCATCAACTATAACTACCTAAATTAACTCTGAGCTCAAAATTTAGTTGAAAACCTGACGATACTCCTCCTGCTAAGCCGCACATTCCAGCCAACCTTATATCCACCACGTCACGGCCCCTTTTTCCACTCTAGGGGTTGTGCAAGTGAGGCTGATGGAAGCCCTCAGCCTTGTGACACCCCATCACAGGACGATGGCCAGCGAGCCATCATCCTGGATAAAGTCCTTGACACCGTAACGGTCCGTGTGCAGCGTCCAGTTGAGTGACCCGTGGAGCAGGAGCTCGAGGCAAGACGTGTAGGCCTCGGCGGACTCGGCATGCCCGGGCGGCTGCTGCCTGGACTGGATCTCGTGCCGGACCGCCGCCCCAGCCTTGACGACGACCCGCGTCGTCTCCTCGAACTGGGCCACGGCCCCGGTCGTGGCCTCCGCCACGCCCTGCTGGCCGCTGGCGTCCGACTCGGCGACGGCGAGCGGGACCATGTTTATCAGTGTGCCCTCGGCCTAGTGAAGCGTCGAGTTTGTTATTAACAGTCCGTGCCGGTGAGACACTATATATAAGAAGGTTTCTTCACCTACCAGTTCTTTCTTGAGGGAGAAGATATCGTTCATCCTTCGTTGCATGTCAGCATGATGCTCGAGGAAGAGGTTCAGACAAACAAGGTTCTTACACCAGAAGGTTCTTGTTGATGCCGTCCTGCATGACGTTGAGCTGTTTCCGGATGGACTCATCGAGGTTGGACATGCTAACTGTTGCAACACACCCAAACCGCATTCTGCAAGCGAGAATTCCCCAGTCAGTCCTTCCTTGTGCATTCCTATCTTCCCTCGGAGGATATGCTGCCTCGTGTCTCTGTGGCTGTTTGAGGCGAGTCGAGAGCAGACTTACACGGCAAGAGAAGTATGGATGAGCACCCCGACCGAGAAGCAGCGCATCCGGAAGAACTCCTCGAGGCTGGGGAACCGGCCGACGAGACGCATCTCCTGCTCGACGGCCGTCGCGGCCATGTACTTGCGGATCTGCTCCCAGAAGCGCTCGACCTCGCCCCGGTCGCACCTCGCGCGCAGCTGGGGCCCCACGAAGGCGAAGACGCCGGACACGGAGGTCGGGGGCACGAGCTTCCCGTCGGTGCCCGTCCCGAGGACGTCGTGGCAATCGCAGCGGCGGCCTTCCCCGTCGTCGTGGAGGCCCAGCTGGTGCCCGATGTAGAGGAGCGACTGAGCACGGTAGGCGTCGCCAAGGCTCATATCAGTGGCAATGGTGGGAGCAGCCGGGGCGGGGCTGTTCGCCTGGGCGCTGGGCCGGCGGCCGGGGAGCTCCTGATCCGTTTCGTCGTCCCAGAGGAAGATCCAAATGGTGTAGTGAGCGAATACAAGGAGGGCGTCCCAGTCCGCGAGGGGGAATTGCCTAGAGTTTGAAAAAAGGTGGTTTGGGTAAGCGCATGATCCTGTGCCGGCAAAGTAGTCGTAACAGTTTGACAGGCAATGATAGGCGCTAGGGATGTTGCAACTCACGCGCAGGTCAGGTAGGCGACGTCGATGATCTTGGCCTTCCTGAGGGACTTAGAGTTGAGGTCGAGCCCTGCCAAGATCTCGTCTACCTTGCGCCCCAGCCGTGCGTAATGCCGGTTGAAGCCGAACGGCACGCTGGAGTACAGGGGCAGGGGGTCTGGCACGTGGAGCGTATGTCCCTTGAGCTTGGCGAGCACTCTGGTCCCGACATCCTCGTCGGGAAGAGTGACGGCCAAGTTGGCGGGTTGGAGGAGTGGACTGCGAGCGCTCATGTTGATGGTCTTGAGCTTGTCTAATAACGAGTGGCGACCCTGAGAGAGGAGGGAAACGTGATATGATTCTTAATGATATTAGAGCTGAAGGTTCTGTGCTGAGATCCGTGGTGGAAGATGAGTCGTACTCACTTGAAAGAGTTGAGCAAACTACCCAGCTATTTATCTACACGAGAGTCCAATATCTTTGGCCCTTTCTATCGACTCTCCCACATGCCCGTCAGGCAAGGCTTCAGGTCATACCTGATTACTTGTTCCTACAGCCTGGATTCGGTCAGATGATCCTCGGTAGTCGACACGCTAACTCACCTCAGCTGCCGTCGTCGGCGTTTCTCTTCACGATTAGTCGTTTAAAAATAATGTCCAGGGTTACGGGTGTGTGTTGGTGCTGGCCATGATTGGAAGCCATCGTTAGCACTTCAGCCTATGATGGATCTTCAAGCAAGGGAGAGAGAGATGGTTGCGGCCAACCGACCACGGACTCCTGATGGTGGGCCGCGTGTAGGCTAAGAATAGCTATCCTCCTTGCTTTCGAGCTGGCTCCGGCAGGCAATCTCGATAGGTAGGTCAGCCCCGTCAGGAGAGGCAGATAGGCCTGGTGGCCGTGAGCTCGATACACTCCCAGATTACGCATCTTTACGTCAGACAAACCATAGCAAGTGGCAAGCCCGCTAGTGTGATGCTGGGAGCGTTGGTGTTGTTGATCCCAGCGAATCGAGTTGCTGGTAGTGGATAGGCTGTTCTCGAGGCTCTCCAGACCCCCCACGACCCCCCACCCCTTCCGGGCGAGCTGCATCCCTATCGAGATCTAGCGAGATTCATCCCTCCTTGAGTGGTACCGTTTCTCTGGGTCGTGGAGAGGGTGATCTCCAGTCACGCCCATTCTAGATTATTTCGTTCCCTTTCACTGTGTTGATTATAAATCAGGAAAGCGTTTCCCAAGTTGACTTTAGGGAAAGCCAAGTACCTACCCAGATATAAACTAATTATGGACCAATTGAGCAGGTTGAAGACCTTAGTTCCTGAACATGACTGTAATCATAATCATGTATCTTGTATTTGACAGAACAAAAGCACGCATGGGAGCACCTAGTAGGTATTTGGTTGCATAGCTGAGTACATGATATGATCCTAGTTTTGTCCCTCTGGTGATTGTATCCGAACCGAGTGCAGCGGAATCCCCGCAACGCTGTTTTCCGTGTTGAAGTTGGCGCTTTTGAGGGCCGGCACTGGTCAATGAGGCTGGAGCTGACGTGGACGACAAGGGAGGCGAGGCGATTAGCGAAATCGCGATCGGCCATCTGCCCAGATAATCGGAGGTGACGGAAAGTATTCCGCTGGATCTCCGGCAAGGCAACCGTCGGATCCGTATTCCTGGAGGAGGGCATCCTGAGTGGGGCATGCGAGGAGCGAGAGTATGGAAAGGGGCGTTTTCGGTCAACCTATTTGGTCTTGTGCACTGAGCCACCGTTCTTGGCAAGGCAATGGTGGGTGGTGGGCGTCCGGGCAAAGCGCCTCAGCCAGCCTCTTCGGCCGTGCGCGCCGAGGGTGTCCAAATCTTGGGGACCAAGGGGCCAATGAGAACGGCGAGCATCAGAATGGCGCACATCCACATCCCAGCTCCCTCCCACCGCAAATCGGCCGGACACGGCGGGCGAATGAGTAGTGCTCTTTGACCCCTGCATGGTAGAAGGTTGTAGGGATGGAATGAGCCACGACCCGGTTTCCGGGTCCTCTCAGATCCAGATTGCGCACCTGATCGTCGAAATCAACCATGCCGACCCCCACAGGCCGCCCGAGTCTGATGCCCAGCCCGACCTGTCCCGTGTCCACGTCTTTATCGCAGCTGTCTCCCGATTCTGCGCAGAAAGTCCTCGCTCGGGTGACGTCTGCGGGAAAGCAACATAGAGTCCCAGTGTCAAGTGTCAAACAGAAAAAGAAACAGAAAAAGAAACAGAAAAAGAAACAGAAAAAGAAACAGAAAAAGAAACAGAAAAAGAAACAGAAAAAGAAACAGAAAAAGAAATCCGGCTTTATCAACACATGTCCACACCTTGCGTGCCCGGTTGATAACCACTGATCAAAGACGGCAGTGGTGGTCCGAGAGACATTTAACTATAAATAGAGAAGTTAGCAAGAGTTCTCTCTTTACAACTCCATTTGCGAACCAGACCATAAAGGCTGGCTCGCTCGCAGCAAGGGTCCAGCCAACAGTGATAAGACTCACAGCAAGTAATGCCCATCGTAAACCAGGACCATATCAGGCACGCGCTGCGGCACAAGTCCCAGCGATCATAACACTCTTTCGTCGACGGGTTGAAAGGCGTGGGGGCTGGCTTCGGCGTGATAGTAGAGGTAGACGTAGCCACCTTGGTCGTGATGGTCTGCATCTTGGTCGCGGGCGCCGTGATCAGGGGCGCCGCGGCCATGTTGCTGGTGCTGCTCCTGGCTGAAGACACGGTGGCAAGGGTGGTACCGTTGGTCTGGGCAGCCACGGCAACGGCAAAGATTGCAACCACGAGGCACAGCTTCTTCCAGGGACGAACCATCTTGGATGAATTTGATACCAGTGGGCTCGAATGAGTTGGATGCTTTGATGGTCTGAATATTCGCATAGGACTCTGAGGTTCTGAATATTCGCATAGGGCTCTGAGGTTCTGAACATTGGCACATAATGGAACACATGCCTGAAAGAGATTGGGTTGTTTTCATAGTAAAGTTGTGCATTCATCTCCGGAAACTGAATTTGAATATTGGATTCCTATCCAGAAACTTTTCTGAATGTTGGATCGCGGCTGAAAGTAGCTCCAGCCAAGGCTTGGCGAGTGTAATGATTAAAATGGCGAAATGGATATTCATGTAGGTTCAGCCACTCGATTGACCATTTCCACACCATCTGTCACACAGGAAGTGGATACTCCGAGGCTGCAACAGCCTCAGATAGGTATCGCGGAGATCACCGTCGTCACGGATGTTCATCAAGCGTTATAGCGCACCTGAGCTATCCTATACCAGCTCTATACCACTCCAGCGCACCCGTACATATATAAAGCCACAGGGTTTTCCATCCTTCTACTCATACCTTTCTTGATCTGTAGAGATACGGATCAGTCTTTTAGGTCTATTGCGTGCTCTTTAATTATTGTAGTAACATGGATATGAGACTAATAAGGCAAGCAAAAGGGCTTGATGAAGTCCTACCAAAGAGGTGTGCAACAAGTTCACGTACGTCCCATAAGTTCCAGATCCGCTACGAAATGCATACCTCCCTCACACCTCCACCCTCCCGCCTCCTGGGTCCAGGCGTAGCCATTGACGCACCGACCCATCAACTTCAGCGCCTCCCGAAGTTTCTCCTCATCTTGCTTCAGCTTCTGGACGGTGCTCAGCCTGTTTCGGAGCTCGTCGCACCGCGCGTCGAGCCCGCCGGCGCCCCCGCCCCCGCCCCCGCCGGCGCCTCCGCCGTCGTTTGCCAACGCCGTCTCTGCCGCGGACAGGTCCCGCTTGAGCTGCCTGATTTGCTTATCACGCTGGCTCTGGGCCTCGAGCGCCGTCTGTACCCGAGCCCAGTCGGCGTCGGACGTGCCGCTCTCGCGGGTCGCGGGAGCTCCGTGTCCGTCGCCCCTACGGATACAGATGTCGATGGGGTCGCCTGACCCCAGAGGGTCTTGATGGCCGTAATGGGGCTGGCCTATGGCCCGGGCGTGGCTGTGGTCAGCGGCTATGTTGACATTGCTGGCCGTGCCGGCGGCTCCCACGGTGTGGATCGCCGTGTCGGTGGCGGGCTGCGGCGGCGCTTGCTGGGGCGCAGCGAAGGTCGGGGCGACGGGCGGCAGCGAAGATAAGGCTACGTTCCTGCTGGCGGTCGGTGCCAGGCATCGGTCCCGTCGCTGGGTGATGAGCTCCAAGAGGCACTGCAGGACCTGCTGGACGGTGACTGTGCGGCTGCTCTGGCGCTCGGGTCCGGAGGACTCGAGGAACCTGCCGAGGACCTGCTTTGCCAGGTACTTGACGTCTCGCGCGTTGCCCCAGCCTGGCGTAACTTGCAGCGCCTGGAACAGCCTCTGCGCCTTGATATAGTCTGCGTTCGAGGGGTCGCGTAGGAAGTTGCCTTGGGTCACAATCTGGCTCTGGTCCAGGTCACGCAGGAGCAGAGTGATGCACTCCTGGAGCAGGAGGTTCTCAAAGGCGATCTCTTCCGGGAAGAGGCCCGAGAGGACTGGATGCAGGCTCATCAGGCAGTGCATGTCGTGCTTGTACCCGGCCAGTATGACCACCATATTTCCTGCGTGTGATGGATTGGCAAGAAATTGGATGATCTCGTCGACCGCCTCGGCGGCGTACTGACCGTAGCACAGGCGCCGGGCTTCGTCGATAAAAAGCACCTGGCCGATGGCCTTTTCCAGCACTTTCCGGGTCTTGGGGCACGTCTGACCGACGTATTGGCCCAGCAAATCTGTGGCCGAGACTTCGATAACGTCTGGCGTGGCCAGGAAGCCCATGTCGTAAAATATCTTGCCCATATGCTGCGCTGTGACCGTTTTCCCAGTGCCTGAAGATTTGCCGTAAAGTATACGTTAGCGTCCTGCATCCGACTAGCGAAACCTACCAGATCTTGAGCTCGGTTTTGAGAGTGGTCAGAAATAGGTAGGGAGGAATGAGCTTGGGCATACCTGGGAACCCCTTGAACACAAAATTTGTCGGGACCTGCTCCCTCGGCTTGAGGCCTTGCCTCCTAGCGCCGAGGGACCGAGCCTGGTAGCCGGCGAGCTTCTCGATGATGCTGTCGTGCACTCGCCCTTGCAGCTCTCGGCGGCTGTCGATTCCCTCGCGGGTCCCTCTGTCATAGTCCTTGTCGAAATCCTCAGGCTCAAGTTTGCCGTCAAAGGCTTGTTCATCAGCGGGCAGGGCAGACTGTCTCATCTCGTAGCATCTCTTGGCAATGGAGAGAACAGCGTCGACCTCGCCGGCATTGGTGAAGTTGGGGCGCATTAGAGCCCGCTCCAAAACGTCCGAGGCTGTCTCGAGCGCCTTTGCCGTGGCCTCGATATCCTGCTCGACCATCTTCTTCTGCATGATCTGCTGGAGCTGAGGCAAGTCGAAGTTTTCGAAGCGGAAGGGCTTGGTGACGGGAAATCGTCGCGACAATCCGGGGTTGACGTTCTGGAACATGGTGCTCATTTTGTCCTCGTAGCCCACGAGAATGATACACCTGTCCTCACCCGGAACGCCTTGAACCAGGGCGACCAGGGTGTCTATGACGCCAGTCTTGAACTTGTCCTGCTCTTTACTGGTATCGCCCGCGTCAAGCATGTAGGCCTCGTCGATAACCAGAACCTTGCCGACCGTCGCCTCGAGAATCTTTCTTGTCTTGGCCTCGGACTTGCCCAAGCACTCGCCAATGAAATCGGCTGGGTTCTTCAGCACGACTGTAGAGAGAGGGCAGTTAGCAGGGGTCTATAGAAGGACAGAAGACACAAATACAGAACAGCCATACCGTCACCTCGACTCAGGAGCCCAATGTCGGCGAGAATCTGACCGTACAATTTGGCGACTGTGGTTTTCCCTGTCCCTGGCGCGCCGACGAACAGCTGGTTTAAGGAGAACTGGAGGGGCCTGAGCTCGCTTAGCTCACGGCGGTAGTTGAGCTGCGTCATTCGGATCATGCTCTGGACGCTCTCCTTTACCGATTCGAGCCCGATGAGTCTTTGCAGCTCAGCCGATGCCGGGCTCTGCGCCGCCGCTTGTGACGGCTCGAAGCCGATCATGTCCTCCTGGGAGAACAGCAGGGGGTCTGGGTGCTTGCCCTCCCTTCTCTCCTTTGCAATGCGCCGTGCTTGGCGACTCGCGATCCTGGCGAGCAGGTTGTGGACATCGCGAGCGTTGCCAAAGCCACGGCTGCCGTGAGCCTGACTGAGACGGCGGATGGCGATGCGCATATACAGCCCGTTCATGCCGTCCTCGACCTTCATCTTGCCCTTGTACTGCCTGTTGATGTTGTCGACGAGGATTTTGCAGAGCTCGGCATCGCTGAAGTCGGCAAAGTTCATGTAGTGGGGGATGCGGCTGGAAAGGCCCGAGTTGTGCTCGTAGAGCGACTCCATCTCATCCTTGTAGCCGACGAAGACAACAGCGAGCTTGCCGACGTGGTTCTCCATGGTTGTGAGGATGATATCGAGAATCGACCGCCCCACGCCTCCCATGTATGGCGCAGTCAGCTGATATGCTTCGTCCACGAAGAGGGTCCCTCCTCCCTCCCCTAACAGATTGCTGAACGTTCTCGCGGTGCCACCTGCGCCCTCTGTGCAGAGTGCAGCACCTGAAGTCTCTTCTATATAGCTAGATCCAACGACTTTTACCGAGTGTAGGAACTTGCCGTACAAGCGAGCGACTGTCGTTTTCCCTATTTGCATACACGTGTATTAGCAAGAGGCTGGTATGGAAGACAAGACCTGGAGCACTTACCTGTTCCCGGATTTCCCTGGAAGACAATGTGGAATCGCTCGTGTTTAAGATTTCGTCCCTGCTCGTTGCAGAGATCAACTTTGGACTTGATGTCCAAGAATTGGTTCTTGACCTCCTCCAGTCCTTCCAGACGCATAAGCTCGCCAAGAACATCGCTGGCCTCCCCGTGCTCCTGCTTTCTGCGCTCCCATTCCCTGGCGGCTTCTGATGGCGCGTGCGTAAACGGGTTGTCGAAGGGAGGGTATACAGGCTCACTGAGGGTTTTCGGACGAGACGGGGCCGGAGTCGAGGCCCGGCTAGCGGTAGAAGATTGGCTCAGGTCAGAGTCGGGGGAAGCTGGGCGGCTAGGGAGCTTGATAGGAACTGGCTCGGTCTGGACCGGCGTTTTCTTGGATGATTCCAAATCTTCTGGGGCAAGCGGGGGAGAAGTACCATCCGAGGGGACGGTATTCGGGGAGCCTGGGGAAGACTGTGTGGTGGCTAGATCAAGGGGTGGCGTTGGCGATTGACTATCGTCTCCGATGCCCGGGGTGGTCTCGCGGGAAGTCGGCAGAGGAACCGAGTCTGGAGCCACTGGATTCAGTTCCGAGTGTGCCACCAAAGGATATGGAGAGTGCTCAGGCTCAAGGGTCGCCGAGGCCTGTCCGACTTGATTTGATCCTGAGTCAGGGCTGTTTTCCGATGCTGCGGCGGAGTTTTGCGAGAGCAAAATCTGGGGAGTTGTGACAGGCGGCCTGGCGACTGGCTGGTGAACAGCCAGGTCCTGGCCGAGCTCCGATGAGACCGGGTCGAGATCATGGGATGGCTGGGACGAACGCCGTGTTTGGGTCCGTTTCTCATCCAGGTCGGGGCAAGGGGAAGACGAGACGCTGGTTGGACCCGTCGAAAAGGCACTACCAGGAGTTGTCGGCCTCGATCCCCCAGGAGTCGTCTCGTTTGAGGCCACCAGGGCGGCTGGGCGAAGGAGGTCCATCTCAATGTGGGTTTGAGGCATAAGGGGACAAAGGGCTCGGAAAAGCCAGGTTATCCGGTCAAGACAGTTGACGGAAAACTGGATTTGTCTCACTGTCAGGGTCGACGGTTGTATCACAGTCTTGGTATCAACCGAGCTGGGGATGATGCCATGGACAAGAGGCCCCTTGGAGTGTGTAAAAATGCCAATTATATACCGTTGATACAAACATCCCATCGCGCAATCTATCGCCAGTCTTTTTACATATGCATGAGGCTCTGCGACTGCCGCATTGAGGCAGACACAGTTCGCACGAGCAAGGCACGAGGCAGACTAGAGCCTAGCCCAATCGGAAGGGGGATTCGTCATTGCAGGCAAAGCCCATGGCATGGCGCAGATAGATAAGTGCACTTTTGGTGCCCAATCTCCAACTTTGGCGGCGATACCGCTTCGCCATACAAATCCAAGGTATTTTCGGCTCGTCACAGCAAGCCACTGTATGTGTAGTGCTGGTGGGCTGAAGCGTCAAAGATTCCTAGCCAACCACTACATGGGCTAACTGCCATCCTTGGAAATGCAGGCAACGAGGCACACACTGACCGTCACCAGCGAGGTCCAGAGAAACGTCCAAACCCCACTATATCCGGCTCACACACCTTCTATCTTCATGAGGCCTCCTATTCCGCTAGAGTCATCTAGGAGTCACCCAAAATTTGTTGGGGCCAACTGTGGCAAAACTCTGCCTGACCGGGCGTGCCCAACACACCCAGAAAAGTATACATCACGATTCGGCAAGCTGTGGCATCACGGCTAGTACATCTCAGAGCCAGCACGGCTGCCTCCAAGCGTGTTTCGCGACCTTCGGCCTCACCCGGATATGGCGTGGATGTATATAAAAGTAAAAATATTTCATTCCTTTTTTGATATAGCAACTTGTCATATGGACACCACACGTCCAATATTCACACTCGCGCCTCTCCCTTCTCGTCAGAGCCTATTCCACATTTTCACATTTCTTCAACTACCTTTCCCATACCTTCTAGACTCCCAGTAGTCGTCCGCCTACAATTGTCTTCTCTGACTCCTTTGAGTTTGCACATTCTTGCATTCCCAGATACCTGTCCGCAATGGCCGACTCTCCTAAGGCATTTTCCTGGCTCCAAACCGTGTCATCGGTTGCATCGGCTCTTATCGCCATAGTTACACTCGTAACAGTCTATATCGCAGCCATGCAACTTGCAACTCAAAATAGACTGTACAGGCTGGGCCTTTCCAGGCAAGCAGTCGGACCCTGGGAGCCTAAACTTGCCAATACGACCCTCCTCGGCCTTCGAAGGAGAGTCTATGCTCCGGCTATCAGCCTTACCTCCTTGGTCGGCGGCGATCGGAAGCCTCAGTTTACGTTCCCGCGCGGTTTCCCGGAAAAGCTAAACGCTACCGACGAAGAAGCTAGCAACAACTTCGTGCAAGCTAAAGCCAGCTGGGTCAACTTTCTGGAGGCGCTAGGCCTATCTCCCGAAAGCCAGGGCCTTTATGAAATGCAGGACGCTTCGGAACTGGTTAACCGGGTCGTTCCGATGGCTTGGGTAGGCAAGGATCTCGTTGGGATCTGCTCTATTCTCGGCTTCCAATCCCCCGAAGATAAGCCCAGCTATAAGTTCCCAATGCCTTTGCCTATGCAATGGTCCGGCCCGTTAGGCTGGCTGCAATTCCGCTCGAGCACGAACGGCTGTATTGCAGAGTTCCGCGCGAGGATGTTGCCGCGCGACCAGATTTTGAGCAGCCTGCATGCCTACTGGAAGGATTACACAGTTCCGCGCGAGGGTCGCTTCCTCCGCTCCCGCCTTTGGAATTCGATCGGCGGTCTTTACCTTGCAGACGATAAAGTCCTTTACCTTGGCGGCATCAGCAGACACAAGGACCCACGGGACGAAGAAGATCCAGAGGACATCCAGGAGGTACGCCCAGAACAGCTGCTCCAGGACCTCACGTCTGAGAGCCTCTCGGACGAAGACATCAGGCTCAAACTCTTCGGGAAGAAGAAAGACCGCCCAAAGGCCCTGCAGCGGGACGCCGAGCGCGATGGGCCCGCCCAGACCCGGCGTACCGACGAGCGCGAGATGCCCGAGTCTTTCGAGGCCCTCCTGCGGGGGAAGCTGGAAACCAACGAAGACAAGATGGAGGTCCTCCGTCCGTGCCCCGGTCTTCTCTCAGTGTTGATAAACGGCGAGCTGGCGCACAGCCGCGGGCTATCGACAGAAGGATGCCAAGAGTACGACCGCAAATTTGTCGACAAGGAGGACGTCGACCTCATCAAATATCCCTACAACCTCGGCGAATTGTACATGGATGAGGCCCTCTTGAGAATGATGAAGAGCGCGCTGCTTCTCATGAAACCGGACGGCTTTTACTTTTCACCGACCCATATTCTATTAGACGACATCCGGAACGCGTACGAGCATATCGAGGAGCAGTCCAACAAAGTTATGCGGATTTATCCAGCCGTATACGAAACGCCAACAGCCCTAGGAGTGCGCCTGCAGCCGGATGAGGACCGTTTGTGCCACGCCATGTGGCTTTGCAACGTGTTGCAACGCACACGCAAAACCGGCCGCGCCGTTTTTTCGGTCAACGACATGCGACTCCTCGCCAAGGTGTCGAACGCACTCAAAAGCATCATCACCCCACCAGGAGGCACGGACGGAAAGAACATCGTCTGGGCCGTCATTTGCTGCCCCGATCTATCGCGCGACATCCGGGAGTCGCTGGGCTCGGTCGGCCTATCGCACGACACCCGGGAGTCGCTGGGTACTTTCCGCCAATATCTCGCCGCCAAAGTCAACTGCAGGGACGGGTGGCTGGATTGTGCATCCCTGCCAGGCATGGCTGCCCTGAGGGACGGGACGGCGACGACTAGGTATCGCACCCCGCTCGTCGCGGACGGCGAGTACACCGGGGCCCAGGTCCTGGCGGCGCTGTCGGACGTGTTCATCACGTACTACTGGATCGAAAAGAGATGGATTACCGACGTGGCCATGTATGACGCCACTATACCGCAGAGCGTTACCATGTGTTAGACGCACAAACGCATCTCAATCCCCTGGAGCTGTGGCAAAGGAGTTGACGGTGGGAGGGCAGCCAAGCCTGGCGGGGAAAGCAGTGCGATCTTGGCAGCTGTGATGCCTAGCTCAAGAGTATCACGCTGACGGCCTGAAGGTAGCGCCAGTGACAAGCCAGGTGATGGGTCCCGTTGCTGGAGGGCTGGTATTGGCTGGACAGCAAAGGTACCGAGATGGTAGTGATTCAGGGGCTGTAGCTGCGTTGTCGAGGGCCAGAGGCATCGCATTTCGCATGACGGGAGCGCGGCTGAGGTACTGCATAATTAGGTAGTGAATAATTTCTCTGTCGACATTCCCAGGCGTAGAGGTACCTACTTGCTCTGGGTGACATGCAAGGACGGATACTTCCGATCCCAAGTCCATGGCTGAGGTCTCTCCCAGATTCGAGGTAGCCAAGGTTGTGGCGACTTTGATGCCAAAGCGACGGCGAGATTTGCACCTGCAATGCAATGCGACATGTACCGGACAGGCCCCTTACCCGATGACTGATCAGTAGCCGCGTTTAGAGCCGAAGTCACATGTGGTGGGCGCCCACCCTAGATCTAATTTAATTTACGCCGATAGCCGCGATATTTTTGCCCTGCGATGCCTCGTGCTCATATGTCCTTGGCCATTTATCTTGCAGACGGCGAGATTCGAAAACTGACCGTACCTGGGCAAGCTGAGCGCCCACGGCCCCGTCCTGGAATAACCGCCAGGGCTGCTTGGCCCAGCCTTCGCGGCAGGTGTGGCGGAGCACCGCTCGTTTGGCCGCTTCCATGCTCCACCTGGGGAACGGCGGGATGTGGAGACTACCGCGGTCGTTGGAGCATCATCCGCGCGCAGTGCACGGCTGGGGCGGAAGCGCGGCCTGTCAGCCTGTCTGGCCCGATCTCCTGCCTTGTTTGTCCCGAAAGGCGGGCGGCCGGGATCTTCCGTCAGGGGTCCGTCCCAATTCGCCGCCTGCTAATCTCGGGGGGCAGGGGGCTGGTCAGCTCACGTCTGTTTGTTTTGTTTTGTGCAAACAAAAGACAACATTGAATGAAGCTGGATCGGATGAGCACGGCATCAATGTGGTGTGGACCCCTGAATTCATGGGGACGGGGGATCGGACGATCCGGCGGCCGCTGTGCCGTTCCTGAGCGATCGTCCACGCTGGTGAGGTAATCCATGACAAATGCATGGATAATTGCGCGCACACGTTTATGGCATGGAATCCATCTTCGATCCATCTTTGGGGAGCCCCTTTTCTGGCGGCGGTACAACCATAGAGAGAGGCTGGCAGCGGTCCAGGAGCACCCATCCGGCCACCTCGTCTCGGGCATGAGTGCCTACCTAGGCAAGTCGGCAGGCGTCCCCGCAGCGGCAATCGGCCAGGCTGTGTCGCCGGCCGTTGTCGATGGGGGAGTCCCCGCCTCCGAACCTGATCCGGGTATCCGTACCGCGTGTGTATCCAGCGCAGGCCATCAAATACAATGGGGCCTTAACGAACCAGATATTCCTGCCAGCCCCGCGCTTGCGGCCAACACCAACTTGTAGCCACAATGGGTATCAAATGTTACATTGGCGCTCTCCGAACGTATGTATGTGGAAGGTTGCAGTGCAGGGCACAAGCATCCAGCATAGACGGCATGCCGCAAGGAAACTGTGGACAGTCGGCAAATGACAGGTGACGAATTCCATGCTCGTTGAAGTTGACTTGGAGGGGCAATGCGAGCTGGGCTTGGATTGCATGTGATGCACCCGTCTGTTTTCTGTGGACATCGTATACTCAGGAGGTATTCTTGCAATATATAAAGCATCCTTCTCACCCCTCGAGTCTGACTCCTGATCTCCCTTTCCTCCTCACCCACCACCACAAGCACAGCTCGACTCCTCGGCTCCTCAATCACATTCGCTATCCCTCCCTCGATCAATAACAACGATCCCAACCGCCACCATGAAGTTCTTCGCTGCTGTTCTAGCCCTGGCCACCGTCGCCATGGCTGCCCCCACCGCCGAGGTCGCCGCTGCCAACCCGCCGTAAGACAAACCCCCTATGGTTGCCCTTGTTTTTCGGCCTTGTCCCGCCGAGGAGAAGCCGCATCCACGCTAACACGCCTCGGAATTTGCCCGGGCCATTAGGCACTTCGTTACGGACAGCGTTGCCTGCGGCTGCGTCGACAAAAGGGGCTACTTTGCGCTGGGCGACCTGTGCAACCAGGCCGGCGGCTGGGTGACCAGGGACCTTCCTGGTGGTCTGGTGAGTCTCGCGTCTATCCAAGCACACGTTCTCTAAGGAGAGCATTACCTGTACCCGTCGGCTTCTTCTTTGACTAACACTCGCGTCTTCTTCCTCTATCCAGTGCTACAAGCACACGCCCGAAGCTTCGGACATGGAGAAGGTCTACACCGACGAGGTTTGCAAGAAGAACTGGGGAAGCCAGGGCTGGGACAAGGCCGTCTGCAGGCCCGTGAAGCTCTGCCTCGCCTGGCCTGATCAGCCCCAGTTCGACTACCTGTGGATCCAGTGCCAGGACTAAGAGCTGGAGGCGGATTAATACCGGGGAGAAGCCGTCTGGCGGGGCCCACAGGGACACTCCCTCTCGATTCTCGCCGGCCCGTCAAAAGGTCGGTAGCTTCGAAGGGCTACCGAGGTCCAAAGCTCGAGTGGTCAAGTACGGGACGAATGATGTATGATGGTGCGGTTCGCCCACAAAACAAATACCTACCTAATTAATGTTACATAACTCGCCTACCTTGTGCTCCCAAACGCTTCAACAGTGGCAAGAGCATCAACTTTGTTGGACGGAAGCTCGGGCGTCCCCGAAGTGACCAACTTCTTGCTACCGGCCATCTCGACCAGCATCTTCTCGTGTCGGCTGTTAGACGTTATAGCGTCCGCCAATCATCCAGTTCCATCTCGCACCATTGGGCCGTGCGGACGTGTGGCGCCGGCTCCGCTCTAGCCATACATACGCGGTCTGCAGGCGAGCGGGCGCTTGTGACGCAGCATTGGCGCTGTGCGCGGCAGCACCATCAACACTCCAGGATGATTGGGGAGAAATGAACGAGCTTGAGCAGCATCATCGCTGCGAGGCGCAGGAACTAGTCGAGACTCGGGATCTCCCGCTCGGCCAGAGGGCGCTAAGCGTCGATCCTCGGCCGCTCCACTCCTATGTGCCGGCCTGTATGCCAAGCGCCCGCCCCCGTTACCATCCTCGATGAGCGAATGTGCCTCTTTTCCCTGGATATAGAGAGACATTCAGACACCGCCATCGTGTATTCCTGCATTGAGATGGCGCACTCCCAATTCTTCATCGTGTTACCCACCGTGATGCTTTCAGCGCTGGTAAAAATGTCCATCTGGCTCCTTTCATTTGCGCCTCCCCCGCTCTCCGCCGCAACCCCAGCCTCCCTGTCATGCTTGGGCGCAATCAGGCCGTCTGGATTGGGATTAACCACTGCCAGCACATGCACCCGCCGGCCAGCCCACCCTCCGGTGCCAGACCTCACAGGGTAAGGATCTCTTGTTCGATCTATCTTGGCCCACCTTTGCGGCCTGAGACCCGAGTTCCGACTCCACAAAAGTGAAACTAATGCCCCATGGGCAGCGACAGCCAACCACAACCAGCGAAGATGACCTTCAAGCTTGATTCTCCAGCTCTCTAACCATTAGCCAGACCGAGTATGTCTGTTGTGACATCTGTTTTCAAGCCACTTACACAGTTTAGGGGTTGGGTCCAAAGCTTCCAGCCGGTCCGACTTGGATGCATGTCTCGGGGCTTTCTAGGAGGGACACTAGTCCTGGATACACTGCTTGTATGTTGACATAGTGGCTGTGTATGCGACTAGACTCTGGACAATCGAGCGCCTGACTGGCGCCATGCAGACCCCTCACCTCTTGGTAAGTGTGACCCGGCCGGAGAGTCTTCACACTCTGCCGTTTCGTAAGGGCCAGAAAGCCTCCCTGAACCCGACGGCAGTTCAGAATGTAGAACTTGACGCAGCAGGAGCAAGCCAAGGTTTCTCGTGTATAAATAGACACCTGTCCCCCAGGTCTTTTACTTCTTAACCAAGCCTCCATCTCACCACATCCCAGCACCTCCAAAGCACTGAAAACCACCCTGAAATCCAGCAACAATCTCCCCCTTAACACATCTTACACCACCCGCCCTCAAGACTTTTCACCATGTCCCTGCAATCGACTGACATCGCGGTGGTTGCGGCCGGGTCGACCCTGTATGCCTACTTCCAGGGCAACGACAGCAAGATCTACGAAGTCAAGTCCTCGGACGGCAAGGAGTGGAGCAAAAGCTCTACCGCCGTCACGGACTCGGCCGACGTCAATGGCTCCCCCATTACGGCCTATTACGTCCAGTACGACGGCACGTTCGAGAAGAAGTCGACGGTAAGTCTGCTTTCCTGCACCCTCGACTCGAAACCGAGGTTGACGGATGCCTCTTCTTAGATCCACGTCTTCTTCGTGAACGACCAGGGTTGCCTCCACGAGAGGGTGAAGCAGCTGTCCAAGGGCGACGGCTGGACTTCCAACGACCTGCCCGACAGCATCTCCAAGGCCCCATCCAGACTACACGTCTATCTAGCGGCGTGTGTCACGACTCATCCGCTGGCGCCCACCAGTGGGCTTTCTTCGTCATGTCGGTCCATGTCTCCCCCCTCGCCCCTGATTCTTGATCAGCAGAAGTGGCCCGCTTCTCAGAGACGCATGTTTCTTTGTTCACGGAGAGATTTGATTGTTTTTTTTTTGATTTTCTAACATTTCTAATAACTGCCCTGAAATAATTAAAGCATCAACCAAGAGACTGGCAACCCCGAAGTGGCCGAGATCCGCAGCGGCTCTGAGAGCGGTTGGAAGTGGGTTTACCGCAAGATCCTGCCCCAGGATCCCGCTTCCGCCCTGCCGGGGACATCGATCGCCACGAACCTCACCAACCCTACCACGCACCTGTTCTTCCAGGATCACACGGGTGATATCAACTACTACACGGGCGGGTACGAGAGCTGGAACAGTACGTTAGATACCAACCCCTGAGCTGAGCTACTTTCAGACCGCTAACCAGCGAAAAAAA